>OY764963.1:104427419-104774919 GCA_963668005.1 Melieria crassipennis | reverse complement strand
GCCTCGTCCATGCGACTGGCTTTTTTCTCTGTGTGGCTGTGGGGGTGTGAGTGTGTGCGTGCGTGTGAAGATATGGAAGCGGCGCGCAACTATGATGGGCGCTTCGCTGCAGCAAACAGCAAGCAGACAGAGCCCTTTTCGCTATGCGATGACTAATTTTCTGTAGCATGGGAACAACTATTTGTGGGCCACAATTGTTTATTACTATAAGCACAACGATTATAGTAATTATTGTATGCTAAAAGGATTTGCTGGTATTTGATGAAAGGACAAGGCCCCAAAGTCAACAAAACTTATTTGCTTCTAACTTTAGTAAAAACCACGGTTTGGTAAAAGGTTAAAGGTCTCAATCGAGAGGGAAGAAGGCATGCAACTTCGTCGAGCATCCTTTGACCTACTCACAGATGACCCTAAGATGAGGGACGCAGTGCGAGCGGATGGTATATTGGTGTGATTTAAATATCAGGCAATCGTTTTGTCTACCCAACTATTGCACCACAGTCCAGGCTGAAGTATTCACAACAACGCTAACTCAACCGTAAGAAATACATATTATTAAAAACTATGTTAGAAAGTCACAGAAAAAATTTTGTGGCTGTACGACAAACATAACATAAAAAATAAATTAAAAATTATGTTAAAAAAATTTTGTTCATTTATTTTAAATATCACGTAGGTGGAAAAAATTGAAAAATGTAAATATATTGTAAAACACTATATGAGGAAAATATAACAAAAATTTTGTGACTGTACTAAAGTCTTAACCTAATAAAAACATTTTTTGAAAAGAAAAAAAATATTTTTTTGAGGTTATATTCACTTTTCAGTTTCATCGCTTTTTCTGGTAATGCTTCTAAGTGATATTTATTTTATGTTAATATATAATCCCATCCAAATCGGACGATTAGTTTGAAAGTTATTAATATTTGTTTTTGTTTATTGAATTAATTTTGGCTAATCGAGGATTAACTATTAAGGCCTAAAATTCTGGAAAATTGTTACTAAGTCTTGTATTATAAGTAATATCAAAAATATATAACAATCAAAATAGTCACAATAAGCAATCAGTTGTGATTTTTCTTGCATATGGGTACAATTTTCAGTTAAAACTGTCTCAAGTGTGTAGTTTTGAATTGATTTCCGATTTTCTATGACATACATATAGAAATTACAATGTGTAGCTTTGAACTTGACGTGATAGAAAAATGAAGTTAATTGCATTATTACATTTTGTGACTACAACGCCATTTTTAAAGTTTGTGCTTATTATCAATTTTTTAGAAAATTATGCTGGGGTTTTTAATGTTGCTCAAGAAAATGTTTACAGAAATTTTGTTTCGCTATTCTATGTTTCTCTACTCAGTTGTGAAACTTCAGTTGAAGAACTTTTTGAGACATGGAGCACTGCACTACATAGGAAGAAGTTAAAAATTTGCATCCATTCTCGAATCTCATCAAAGGACAAGAAATGTTTTCAACGTGAAATTCTTTAGCCGTCTGAAAAATGGTCAAAAGTCATAGCTAATAATAGATAATGATTTAAATAATATATATTGCACCAATTTCTCTGAATAAAGCTTCAAAAAAACCTTCAAACCTTATTTACATATATCCCCAATAAAAAGAAAACTGCATCAGCAGCTTATAAAAATTCCCTATGAATATTGACTTTTTTTAATAATAAACTTTCAACCATGCTGTACAAAGTGTTTGGTACACTGTAAAAAATAATAATAACAACTTTAAACCCTTCTGCCCCTTTTTGTCACCAGTAATTCGTTTAGCAGTCAATTTTAGTGCTAAACTAAATTACTAAAAATTATGACACGTTCATTTCAAGCGAATGTTTTTCACAACATACCAATTTGAAAGTAAACAAAAATTAAATTAAAAAAAATTAAAATGACATAAGCAAGCAGTTGTTTAAAATTTTTTAATCATTTTGACGCTTTTAACGACGACAATTTCCAAAAACTTTTAAAGGCATTAATACTATAAAATGTTGTTGTGGTTATTGTTGTTGTAGACTGTGCCCTCTATCATAAAATTGTGCCATAATAAAAGGTGTAACACTGTAAATGTGCCATTAACATTGTTTGTATGGGTTGTTGTTAATTTGACGCTCAACCCAGTCAAATGACCCTAACAGGCTTAGCTAGTATTGTTGTTATTGTAAGTTTATGGCAATAGTGAAAACACGATCTATTACTATTATTCTGCTGCTGTTGTTGATGTTAGTGTTGTTGTTGTTGTAACGCTCAGTCATCGCTCAATCTGTAGCCGGTCAAGAAATCGTTTGAAAATTCGCACGTCGACTGACGTCCACTCAACGACAGCCGACTTTGTTTCTCACTGATTGTTGCCACCGCAAGAATGACCTTCGGTTTTATTGTTTTTATTGTGTGTATGCGTTTTGTGTTTTATTGTTTTGCTGCTCATTTTGTAGCAACACGTTTTAGATTATTATTATTGTTGTTGTTTTGCGTTCTGTTTTTTCATTGCTAATTTGTTCTTACTTAACAATTTAACAGACGCATTATTCTTATGCGGGCCCTACATATACATAGATAGCTTTTCGTTTTTTTTCTTATTTAATTGTATTAATTTATTTGTTGTTGCTTTTCGTTTTTGTGATTTATTCACATATTTTGCCAGTCATAAACAAAATTAAGTGAACAAAAAATATATGATAACATGAAAGAAAAATAAATAAATACACACTGTGCGGGTAGGTCATTTAAATTTTTAAATCATAAAAAGACAACAACAACTACTACAACAACAATAACAAAAACCGCGACAATAATAGCAACAAGAGTAAACAACACAGCAATAGCTAGCATAATGACAATAATGGCTACAACAATGACAACAATACTCTACAAATACACACACACTCACTCACTCACACACACATACGCCGCTCAGCACAAAACAAGCCCTTGAAGCCCTGCGCGCTGCTCTCAACCGATTTTCGTTGTCGTTTTTGTTTTGGCTCTTCTTTTATTTATTTTTTTTATTTTGTATTTTGTTTTTGTTGTTATTGTTTATTTTTCGTATTTTTGTAGTGGGACCGTGCCGTACGGACGCAATTTTTATTTTTTAGTTTCATTTCAAATCAGCACATAAAACATTCGCACGAGCAGCATTGCGCCCGCGAGTTGTGGCATTTGTGCGCGCGTCCAGTCAAGCGACCCGACCCAGCCGCCCAGCACGTCAACACACGCACACACACATGCTTATGAACGCTGAGCAACCGTATAAATTTGTCCGTCCGCGACGTATGTGTAACTGCAGCTACGCACGCACCGCTCGTAAATTATTGTATTTTGTTGTTGTTGCTGCATAGTGTGTGTAAAATGTGAAAGAAGTACAAAAACAAAAAAATATAAATTCATTTTATGAAAATTTAGACAAAAAATATAAACAGAAAATACAATATTTATTAATGCAAAGAAGCGCGCAAGCAAGAAAAATTAAAATCTTCATCGTTGCAGTCTTTACAAGCCGAACTTAAAAATGTAAATGAGACGGAATTCAATAAGAGAAGTGCACATTAGAATTGATTGTGTGGTGGGTATTCAAGCAAAATTTTATAACTGTTTTACACGTAAAATGTTGGTGTTGTTGTTATAGTTGCTGGTTAGTTAAAGTTACTATTTTCATGTTTAAGTGCGCGTTCTAAGTAGTGACGTGAGTTATGTAACTTAAGTAACGCACTAAAGCATTGCAAAATCCAGAATGTTTAAATGTGTCCAGAGGCGGTACAGACGTAAGCCGCATATTGCGTTATTTTAACCCGTACGCTACTGCAGGCACACTGTTGTCCCACGACTTTTTTGGCTCACGCTAAAACCAGTAATTTGTATTATTAACAAAACTCAAAAAGTGTGTCAAGTTTATACAAACGCTCTGCAAAAGTCGTAGTGAAAGGGTTAAACAATTACTACGCTTAAAAATTGTCCGTAGTTTGCCTAAACGGACTTTTTTTCATATATTTTTCAGCGATTATTTTCAGCACAAAATCTAACGTCAACAAATTCGGCCGCAATGTTTTTTGATGTAAAATTGTCTTAGCTTTTGAAAACAGTAATCAAAAATTTCATAAAAATGCAAATTGCAATGGTTATATTTAATAAAAAATATAACTTTTTATTAAATAAAAAATATGTATAACTTTTTCACTGGAAATAATTTTTCTTAAGTATTTTTTTATCGAAGGCGTAAAAAAATATCTAATCTCAATCATGGACTCTAAACATAAATCAGCGTTCAGGCACTTAGTTTACACTCAAGTGGGAAGAAAAATTTCCTAAACGCATTCAGATGTCAATGGGTTAATCATCATCACGTAATTTAAGTTTACTTTCAAGTGGATAAAGAAATTTCTTGAACTAGCCTTTAGACACTAATGGGTTAATACGTCATTTACGTTTACTTTCAAGTGAGTAGAGAAATTCTCTCAACTAACCTTCAGGCGTTAATGGGTTAATTTGTCATTTAAGTTTACTTATAAGTGGATAAAGAAATTCCTTGAACTAAGATTCGAGCAGTAATGGGTTAATACGTCATTTAAGTTTATTTTCAAATAAGTAGACAAATTCCTTGAACTAGCCTTCAGGCGCTAAAGGGTTACTACATCATTTAAGATTACTTTCAAGTGATTGAAAAATTTCCTGAACTAGCATTCGAGTACTTATGTGTTAATAAGTCATTTAAGTGTACTTACAAGTTGATAACGAAATTCCTTGAACTAGACGTCAGGCGCTAATGGGTTAAACATCATTTAAGATTACTTTGAAGTGATTAAAAAATTCCCTGAACTAGCATTCGAGTACTAATGGGTTAGGTTATGGTGGTTGCCTCTACAAGAGGAAATTCTTAAACTAGCCTTCAGGCACTAATGGGTTAATACGGAATTTACGTTTACTTTCAAGTGAGTAGAGAAATTCTCTCAACTAACCTTCAGGCGTTAATGGGTTAATTTGTCATTTAAGTTTACTTATAAGTGGATAAAGAAATTCCTTGAACTAAGATTCGAGCAGTAATGGGTTAATACGTCATTTAAGTTTATTTTCAAATAAGTAGACAAATTCCTTGAACTAGCCTTCAGGCGCTAAAGGGTTAATACGTCATTTAAGATTACTTTCAAGTGATTGAAAAATTTCCTGAACTAGCATTCGAGTACTAATGGGTTAATAAGTCATTTAAGTGTACTTTCAAGTTGATAAAGAAATTCCTTGAACTAGTGATTAAAAAATTCCCTGCACTAGCATTCGAGTACTAATGGGTAAATAAGTTTAATTTCAAGTTGATAAACAAATTTCTTAAACTAGCTTTTGGGTGCAAATGGGTTAATACATCATTTAACTTTACTTTCAAGCTTTCGCCATATACGTTTATACTAAAAATGTGGCCCACACCAGAGCGTTGACCTGTGAAAACTGACAACGTGCTACTTCTCATTCCCACTGACAGTCATCACATCAGAGTCAATTTACTATAAACTACTGGAGTTTTTATATTTTACTGCTTAATTTTAAGTATGTTTTTTTTCTCACCAAGTTGCTAGAAATCATGACGCATTCTGCGCCTGAAATCATTTACAAATCAGTTTACACTTATTTACAAGACATAATAACTACAATTAAAAGGTTTTCCGTTCCACATTATTATCAGCGTTTAGTGTCATCATTAATACAATTACCCATTCCATCAATAGTGCCTTTAGTGACATTATTGTCATCATTATCAGCGCCAACTTTATTATTTTTATCATTGATATCTGAAATGTTTGTGGGTCACTGTGCGCTCCATTAATTTGACGTTCACGTTTCGCAATCAAGCAATAAAATCCAACTTTGCTACGTTAACCTCAAACAAACCAAAAACCCGATACGAAAACAATAAACGCCAATAATGCCAAAAATAAACCCACCACAAGCTAATTAAATTCAAAATTAACTGTGAACATGCAAATCAATTACGTGTTGTGGTTGCTTTCAAACACAAAATGCATTACCAAAAAAAAAATTTAAAAAAAATAAGCAAAAAATAAAAAAGTAATAATTAAATCACAGACAGCAAACAATAAAAGCGGCTGTGAAACGAAATAATCAAAACGAAATTTTAACAAAATCTGACATAAAAATACAACAAAAACCAACAGCGAACAGCAGTTAATTTATTAAACAAACTAACCACACAATGACTGCTGGTGTTATGTGAGCCGATGCCAATCACCGCAAAAAATATATTAATTAAAAAAAAATTAACAAAAAATATACAAATATCAGACATATTCATCTCTCGCTGCGACGTTAATTAATGCAAAACTAATGACGGCAACAGCGCCTAGCAACAGCAACGATTAGCAATGGCTTAGCAAATTTAAACTATGAAATAGCAAAAACTAAACTTATAAATTAATAACAACAACCGTAATCTGCCCAACGGTCCTTTTTTGCTTACGGCCAACCGCTCGCCCCACACCTGCACCACGCCTATCGTCGACTATTTGTTGCGGTGCGCTTCGTTTTATTGAAATTTTTTTTTCCAAACTTGTAACGTGCGTGCGAGCAATAATAAACATTGTGGTTGTCTTTTGCCGTTTTCGTTGTTTAATCAGCATTTTCTGTTGTTATTTTTTGTTTTTTTGATTAATACTTATTTTTTTACCTGCACTTGCAGCTTTCAACAACCACAATTGCCATGTAAGAAAAGTGAGGTTATATGTTGTATTTAATTAAAAAGCAATTACATGGAATTAAAACAATATGTATTTTGAATATAATTTTTTGCTTTACGACTGTTTCAATTACTTGTTTTAGGTTTATGTAGGTTTTAAATTGGAAATTCATAAATGCAGGACGCAGGAGTTGCAAGGACTTAATCTCTTATGCACTTGTCTTGCACTAACTTGGTGCAACTTGAATAAGATTCGATTGTCAGTGGTCACCATTATTGATTTATTGGGCCCCTTCAGCCTGTTGGAGAATGTTCCCCAGGCCTTCAGCCCCATTGAAACTTAGGAGTTCCTGTACATTCAGATGTTTCACATCGCTGAATGCTAACTGATGCTGGCCCAGATGCCGTTTCCTGCTGTGAGATACAGCATTGCAGTCAGTGTTGCCAGATCAGGAGATTTTCTCCAAGACTGAAGAGATTTTTGGCCTTTTAGGAGAATTTTGAGGAGGAAGAACTTTTTAGGAGAAAGTTTAGAAAATGTTGTAGACTATACTAGACTAGACTAGACTAGACTAGACTAGACTAGACTAGACTAGACTAGACTAGACTAGACTAGACTAGACTAGACTAGACTAGACTAGACTAGACTAGACTAGAGTAGACTAGACTAGAGTAGACTAGACTAGACTAGACTAGACTAGACTAGACTAGACTAGACTAGACTAGACTAGACTAGACTAGACTAGACTAGACTAGACTAGACTAGACTAGACTAGACTAGACTAGACTAGACTAGACTAGACTAGACTAGACTAGACTAGACTAGACTAGACTAGACTAGACTAGACTAGACTAGACTAGACTAGACTAGACTAGACTAGACTAGACTAGACTAGATCTTATGTGCCTTGGTGTGTGTGCCTCTGTTCGAGAAGCGACCTCATCTATGCCAATTTGTATGCAATCATTATACGTAAATATTTTAATTCTTATATATGTAAATGTTTATATTTTTTGTTGATATTTTTTCTACACATTTGTTTACAACTTATAGCCAAGCTGTGTCACGTAATTTAATTCTCCGCTCGTTCTACTTTTCCGCGGCATTTGTTGTTCTCGTGTGGTTATTGTTCATGGTTTTGCTTTTTATTATTATTTTTTTTTTTATTATAATTAACTACCACTGATTCATCTGTCGCAGCACATCAATAGTTACATTGATCGTTGTTGTGTTCGTTGCTGTTTTGGCTGTTTCGGACTGGTGCAATTTACAGTGCAGCCCACTGGAAACGAGTTTCTGTTGTCTCTCGGCTGCAAAACACACTCAAGTCAAAGCCAAAAATGGAGAAAAATAATAAAAATATATAATTATATATAAATGATTCAACCTGTTGCGCCGGCTTGCCGCTTGTGGGTGTTGCACTCGTATAGTGATATCAACTTGTTTGCATAACAAACCAGCCGCTTAGTAGAACGTCGAGTAGAGTTGAATGCAGTAACATATAATCGTTGTTAGATTCAAGAAAAATATTCCAATGTAATGAGAATGAATTTATATTGAATGAGAATTAATGATTTCGATGAGAAAGTAAAATATAATTCGATATTTCCATACTGAAGACAATCAGCTTCGTAGGAAAATGTTAGAGTTAAATACAATAAATAATGAACTTAAAACAAATGATCAAATTTTTGCTCCTCATTCACTCTTCTTGGAAGCATAAAGCCTCAACAAGGCTTTTCGCTCAGACTCGATCTGGAGCTGTGGTTTTTGTGTTGTCCCATTTGATGTTGACCGCAGCTTGTTTACATAGAATTTACCTCTCGCAAGTGTTGATCGGACATCCGCAACCTTTGCTTCCTTGGCGGATTCCAGTCAACTATGCTGGTTTTCTCAGCGTGTGACCTAGTTATAGCAATTTTTTCGCTTTATTTGCGCGAGTAAGGATCCTTTATTGATCAGAGCTAATCTTTTCCAGAGCTCATCTTTTCTTGTATTTCTTGTATTTGGTCAAAATATTCTTAAAGGAGATCACTTCATGCCACAAGGTCCCAGTAAGCGTTCTATCTATTTACATGAATTTTAAAGCTCTTAAAAATGGTTTCAAAGTAACAACAATTTCAACGTATTCAAGTTAAACTTAATTGAAGTTAATTGAAAAGAAGAAAACCCAATTTGAAATTTAACTGAGACAAGATTTATTTTATGAAGCAACAAGACGATTAATTCAAATATTCTCAGATAATAATCTACCACTTAGCAGTATGTCATAGATAGTATCAGCTTAACTTTATCTCATTAATAGCTAATAAATCCACACACAGTGAATACAACACACAAAGAACAAATAAATGACACAAAAAACGCCTTGAACTGAGCCCAAAGTAAAGTCTGTCGCTTCGGTGAAATAAATTTATGCGTGAAATGCGACTGCCAGGAGAATCATGTGCCTGAGTAACAATTTTATTGTTAGCCACACAATTTTGCACACCTTTCTTGATCAAATTTGAAACAAAACTGATTAAAAGTTTAGGTAAACAAAAAACAGCAGAAGAAGCCAGAAGCAAAACAGTTAAACGCAATGATTAAAACCGAGTCAACTTTTTACTATTTCACTATTAATCATTTGTGTTGTCGTTGTTGTTTGTGTGCGTTGTCAATATAAATTTGCCATCAGCGAACATACAGCAACAGCGCAACAGCCACACAAGACAACAAACACTGACATTGTCTCAGGCAACAGACGCAGCTTCGACAAAACAACAAACGTAAACCAAAAATTGTATTTGATTCTTTTCTAATTTTTGTTTGATATTCATTTGCCTTAACAGTTGTTGTTGTTGTTGGATCAAAAAGTGTGCGCATTGTCATTGTGTTGTTGTATGATTATGCCATGTTTGTTGTTGTTATAATGATTGCCTGCGGCCAGTGCTACTGCCGACTGACTGCTAACGTCGAATAGAAAAAATCCGTTCAAGTGGCGCCAATGCTAATGGGATTTTGACAAAGTCAATTGTTGTACCGCTATTTGTCTTCTTAGTGCCTATTTGACATTTTAACGTTTCGTTTTCATTGGGAATGTTTTCCTGTTTTATTTTGTTTGCATCGTTATTGTGTGGGTTTCGACTGCAATGTGCATTGATGCGTATGAGTGACAATTATTTACTGAACTATTGAAAAATTGGAATTTGTAAGACTTTGCAATTAAAAGTGTGAAAGTGAGTGCCAATGTCTACTGAAGCATTAAGTATAGAAAAAAAGTTAAAAATCCTTTTATGTCTGCGCTGCGTTACTCATACGCACCGTCGTCTTTGCTAGATATGAAAATTTTACAAAAAAAAAATATGGAAAATTTAATTCAGTCTTCCTTCGCTTCTCAGTTATTTCTGGTGAACACATAAACTACAGTTACTTAAATTGATTAAATAAAAGTCAAAATTTTTTCGAGTTTTATTGCCATCGCCATTCATTACAACGCGCTCCACATACAGCAAAAGCAATAAAACCAAAACTGAACTACACAATAACCCACAAACTGTCGCTGACAGAGCGATTTTAAGAGTCCACGCACATAGCGGCACTTAAGCGCATGCTCACACACACACACACAAGTCTATTCTGTCATTAGTATGTTTGCAGTATTGTAGCACAATAAAAAAATATATGTACATATATGTTGTAGTTGTTTTTTATTTTTAAATTTTGAAATTCAATACTCAATTGAAAAAAATTTACATAATTTTACAATTTGAAGCACACTCGTAATAAAACGAAAACCACAACAACAACAAAAATAGTTACAGCAAACAACGAAACGTGAAACTTGAAACGTATGACAGCTTTGCATCTGTCAGTTCCACTTTCTGAAGTTGTTTCGATTTATGAATTTTTTTTGTTGTAATTTTTAAGGTCAAGAAGTAGCGCGTGCGTACATGATTGATTTCGAAAAAAAAAAATAATTTTTTTAAACAAATACATAAAAAAATATTTGAAAACAAAAATTTTCTTTTGCCAAATAACTAACAAAAATATTTTAAAATGTTGTTTAATTTGTTCAGATAAGCTATTAAAGGTTTTTTTTTTTCAAAAAATGTTTTAAAATATTTTTTAATTTTTGTATGATTATTATTATCATAAAATATTTTTTAAAAATATTTAAAACTTCTAAAAATATTTTTTGTGCTTTAAAATATTCTGAAATACTTATAAAAGTACCTACAAAATTAAAAAAAACATTATTTTTAAATATTAAAAAGTTATTATTATCATTATTTTTTTAATATTCCAAATATTAAAAATTTTCAAACAAAAATCCTTATTAAAATATTTGAAAACAAAATAAATTTTTAAATAAAAATAATTACATCCCACAATTTTTTTTAATAGCTTAAAAATGTTTTCATATTTTTACAAATATTTATTTCATTCCTATTTATTATTGTTTCATAATATTTTTATAAATATTTAAAACATTGTAAAATACTTTATTTTGGTTTGAAAAATTTTTAATTTAAAATTTTTTAAATATTTTTTTTTTAATATTTCTTCATATCTTATTTATTTCCTATTGTAAAAAAAATATTTAAAAAATTATATAGTTCAAGTAGCAATAATAAAATATTTTAAAATTTTTAAACATAAAAAAATTTTTTATTTTTATTTAAAATTTTAAACAAAAAAATTTTTAACATAACTTTCAAAATATTCTAATTGAAAAATACTTACGTTACAATTTTTAAATGTTTTTCTATACATTTTATAATAATTATTAAAAATAGATTTAGATTAAATTTAGATTTAGATTAGATTTTAGATTTCGCTTTAAGACAAATAAAAGTAATTATCAAATCCAAGCAAATCATGTGGGAGTCACATTTGCTACATTGCGAAGTATGAACGCAGGCGCACGTTGAAATACGCTGCGCACAGCAAAACAACAACAAACACAATAAAACAGAAATTAAGAAAAAAGTCAACCAAAATTATTAGCATAACCGTTTGGACTTGCCACTAATTGTTCAAGTGGAATTAACATGCAAATTGCAGAAACGCCATAACAGCGATACCAGCCACCGCAATGCCAGCAACCAAAGTCCAGCAACAACAACAAATAAACAACATTATACTAAATAAAAAAATGCAATTGCTGCTTCCAAGCTTTTAGCTGTAGCTTGGAAGCAGAAATTGTACGATAATAAAAAACAATAACAACAGCAACAATAGCGAAGTGTTGCTAAATAATTCAGTCGTGAAATTTTAGCAAAATATCACAAAACCAACGCGACGCATTGTAGCAGTGACTTGACAGTGTAACTATATGATTCTCAAAAGATGTTTGTTGCTACTTTGTTGGGTTTATATGTTTTATTTTTCGTTAGAATTATGCGTTGATATGACAATTAAAGCAAGAAAAAATACGGAAAATTAAATGAGTACGAAATACTAGAAATGAGTGTAGGCCGACTTGTTGATGCGCTTCGCTATTGGTGACAACAAAGTAGAAATGAGAATATGGTGGTCGTTCTGGCTCAGTGATGAGTGCCTTGAAGTACTAGTCACAGGGCCATGGGTTCGAATCCCGACTTGGACAATACCAAATATAGAAAGATGTCTCCTTCAGCGACTGTCTTCTTAATAGCAAATCGTCAGAAAAGCAAAGTAAACACAAACACATTAAAGCAAAGTAAAACTGAGAGCTTGGTGGTCGTTCTGGCTCAGTGATGAGTGCCTTGAAGCAATACCAAATATGGAAACATGCTTCTCGTTCATCCTTCACCTTCCGTGCCGTTAAAGGTGCCATTGTTGTACAGTAAAGCCACATACACAATGACGCTAGCACCGATTAGATTATAAAAACAAAACATTCCTAATGTTTGAAATTTTTTGATTCCTTGCTCGTTGCATGCTGGGGCTCCCTCTGTTACTAGGGTGACCAGTGTGCCAGCATAACATCGTCGCCTTGCTGTTTGTGTCTTCACTGTTGCGATGACTCACAATGACGTCTTCAACGCACGCGTCGCCAGAAACGTGCTCGATTGAAAACATTGTATTCGGCACGTACACGTACGCGCTGCCATCAGCAAATTGCCCAACTAAATGCTAATGTCAGTTGGTTTGATGTGTAAGGAATAAGCAGAATGAAATCAACGGGTTTGGGCGTGTAGAAGTGGCTACTTTTGGAGCCAAAGCCTGCAAATGCGTGGTGAGAGTTGCAACTAAAATTCACTCAAAACTTTTAATCGGTGGTTGTAAATAGTTTGTCAAGCAGAGGGGGAGATGGTGAACTACTGAATACTACTCCGTTACTCTTAAGGATGCGCAACTAGTCCATGTCACTTTACGTGCATAAATATTCTCGATGCTCAGTTTATATTACGCATACGCCCCGTATGCCGCTCGACCGCTTCTTGCCAAATGACAGCCAAAACAGTTTGCAATAAATTTTGCTTGCCAGATTTGCAACAAAAAGCGCACTAGAGCAGCAATAAAACTTAAAAATAACCACAAAAACAGCGCGCGTAGTAGACAGCATCGAACAATCAACTCTAATTAAATTCTAAGTAAACAAATCAACACAGAACGGCACAAAGTCAATGAACGCTTAATTATTTCGCCCTACTTTGGCAAAAAGTAAACTGGAGAAAAAATTAGAAATAATAAAAAAACAAACGCAATAACAACAGTCAAACTGCCAAACATACAACAACACACAAAAAAGTAGTGAGAATTGTTTAAAAAAGCATTAAAATAAATTTAAAAAGAAACATGTGATATATTTTATTGCAGGTATATATGAAGCTTTCGAGCAACATTTGTGTGAATAATATTGCAAGCAAACGATATGAGAAGCTGCTCAGATGAGATAAAATTTTATGTTTTGAAGCGAAATTGCAAACAAAGCGCTAATTGCTACAAAGTCACACAAGCCCACCTAATCGTATGAGTGAGAAGAAGCTAGGTTGGAGTATGAAGATTGATAACTGTTTTCATATAAAAGGATTAGTAAATGACTAAAACTAAGACTAAGACTAAGACTAAGACTAAGACTAAGACTAAGACTAAGACTAAGACTAAGACTAAGACTAAGACTAAGACTAAGACTAAGACTAAGACTAAGACTAAGACTAAGACTAAGACTAAGACTAAGACTAAGACTAAGACTAAGACTAAGACTAAGACTAAGACTAAGACTAAGACTAAGACTAAGACTAAGACTAAGACTAAGACTAAGACTAAGACTAAGACTAAGACTAAGACTAAGACTAAGACTAAGACTAAGACTAAGACTAAGACTAAGACTAAGACTAAGACTAAGACTAAGACTAAGACTAAGACTAAGACTAAGACTAAGACTAAGACTAAGACTAAGACTAAGACTAAGACTAAGACTAAGACTAAGACTAAGACTAAGCCTAAGACTAAGACTAAGACTAAGACTAAGACGAAGACGAAGACGAAGACTAAGACTGAGACTAAGACTAAGACTAAGATTAAGACTAAGGCTAAGACTAAGACTAAGACTAAGATTAAGACTAAGGCTAAGACTAAGACTAAGACTAAGACTAAGACTAAGACTAAGACTAAGACTAAGACTAAGACTAAGACTAAGACTAAGACTAAGACTAAGACTAAGACTAAGACGAAGACTAAGACTAAGACTAAGACTGAGACTAAGACTAAGACTAAGACTAAGACTAAGACTAAGACTAAGACTGAGACTAAGACTAAGACTAAGACTAAGACTAAGACTAAGATTAAGACTAAGACTAAGGCTAAGGCTAAGACTAAGACTAAGACTAAGACTAAGACTAAGACTAAGACTAAGACTAAGACTAAGACTTAGACTCCGACTAAGACTAAGACTAAGACTAAGACTAAGACTAAGACTAAGATTAAGACTAAGACTAAGACTAAGACTAAGACTAAGACTAAGACTAAGACTAAGACTAAGACCAAGACTAAGACTAAGACTACCCTAAGCTAATGCTAAGCTGCATCTGGCTGCCAAATTTTTACACTGACATTTCTTTGTTTCTGTTCTTGCACAAAAGATTGTTTCAGGCAGACTTGAAGAATATCACCCAGAAAAGTAGAAGTTTGTACCGATTTGGAGTTTATTTTCAACCTAAATATGACAAAAGTATAAAAATTAAAGCATTTATAAATTTGTTTAATACCGAATATTCGGTTTCAGTTAAACTGTCAAATTCGAGCTACGGCCAAGTTTCGGATATGAAAGAATAGTTGACCGAAACTTTTTAAATTACAAAAAAAACTACAATTCTATGTATTGAAATGCAGCAAAACTATTATTTATTGATTTGTTTCTTCTTCTTCTATCCTGTTCTTGTTCCTGTAAATTTTCTATTACGTTCCATGTCGTTTTTTAAGGCAAAATTTGCAATTGTAAGCCTTTTTGTTAATTCAACATCAATAATGTGAATTTTGAATTAATTTAAAAAAAATAAACATAGTCCGAAATATCAGTTTTTACAAAACTTGTTGGTGGTAAAGTTGGTTTCAATGGTAAGTATTTGACTAAAAGTTGTGTGCGGACACCAAAATGAAATTCAATTCAAACAACCACTGAAAACATTGACCTTTTCGATGAATAGTAAAACAAATAAAATATTTCCATTCGCTGTTTTAAAAATTTTTCTTAATAAAAATTTTCTGTTTGGCTGAATATTACAAAAATGCCCAAAACTTGAAATCGATTGCAGTTGGACCCTAATTTTCTCTCACTTTCCAAAATGACATTCCAATGTTTCAGCTACTAACTAACATAAAATTCCAAAACAAAACCACAACAACAACAACACTTAAATCAGCCACTTTTGAACCACTGTTCCATGGCTCAGCACAAAATTGTGCTGTATTGTTTTTTGTTATTCTAGTTTCATTTCTATTGTTGTTGTTGTCGATTTATATGTGCCATTGATAAAGTCAATTGTTGTGTTTAGAAAACAAAAATTTCATAAAACAACAACATGAAGCAACATTTGTATTCAGCGCACTCGCACATCTCCCTGCAATGCGCCAATCGCTCCCACGCTCACAGCTGCAAAAATAAAGCGCGTTCGCGTGGAAGCGCGTTTTATCGTTTTGCTAAACGTATCATTCTTCCTCATTGTTATTCGCTTCTGCGCTCGTTGCTGTGGCGCTGTTGCGTTGTTATTGCGCGTTTCTAACATTTCAATTCATTTCATTCTGCTCCTTTTTTTGCAAGCATTTATTTGTAGAAATAGGTTTTGTTGTTTTTTAAATTTCAAGCGATCCGCTGTCTGATTCGACATTTGAGTGGGCGAAGTGCTTAGCGGGTTTCCGCCCATCAAATCACTACAAGTCAGCACAGTGCACGTTCGCGCACTGCAGCGCCACGGCAAGCGCCATTTTTTTATGGCCAATTATTAATGCCAGCATATTTCTTTACCACGACAAATGCAGTCACAAGCAGTGCAGATGAATAAGGAAGACGTCGCAGCACATCAGCACTCAGCACTCGTCGTACAGTGTCGTACAGTCAAAATTACACGCCCGCTGTGGGCGCTGCTCGAGTGCGAGTGGCCATTGGGCACATAAGTGGATACTTTCGATGCGCAAACACTGCTCGCACAGCTTTGCCATATATGCGTCTTTATGACGACTAATGATGGCGTTTTTAGGAAAATATTTATTGTGCATTAATTTTGCTTAAACGTGCGCTGCTCAACATTTGCGCGTTCATTTGGTATTTGCTATGCGCACATTTTGTACAATTTATAGTAGTATTTGTTGTTATTGTTGTATTGTTGTTGTTTTTGTTATCTTATATTTTTATTGCATTTGCAAGGTTGCATGAAATGTTACTCATACGCAACGAGGTGCCCACAGTTCGGGTTTATTTGCATAGGAATTTTGATACTCGGCCAGAAGCAACAACTCGTCTCTGGCATAATAACCATTTTCAAAGTGGAATGTGTGGGTGTGCGTTGATTAGGCAGTAAATCGACGGATAGATGAGCATCGGCGTTCAGATGCTGGCTTACTAACACTTGTGCCGAGTTCAAGTGCAAAATAAATGGAATTTTCTAAGCCAGCAACTTCTCGTTTGGGTCACTAGAAACTTTATTCAAAAAGATATATACAGATGTCTATTTTAAATCTATGGAAACGAATTACAGTTCAAAAATCATAATAACAAAACGCAGCTGAAGTGGGTTTTCAACTTATACACTTCACTTTGGAAGCTTATAGCCTCAACAACTCCGTTCATTTTAACCCTTTCGCTACAGGTTTTTACTGGGGAAAGTTAAAATATAAATTAAGTTTAAATTTTACGTCTTAGGCTTCTATGTGGTTCTATCAGCAACATTCCATAAGACATTTTTTAATTTTTATACTCGGACCCTGTATTTTAGAGTGTTTTTATATGAGAGCAACCACATCGTTGTGGCTGTAATAATTACTTAAACATACAACTTTTTACGCATAACGAAAATTTGAATATTTCTTCATTACTAGCCAAAATTAAAAAAAGGTATCTAAATTGAAAGAAAACGTCAAATTAAAAAGTTGTCTAATTTTTTCTGCTTCTTCTTCCTTTACTATGTCAAGATATACCATTAAAACAACGTGTATACTTCTCTTCTTTAAACTTAAATATTCAGTTTATTAATTTCGTATTTTTCCTAAAACTTCAAACTATTCTAAAGGCCAAAAGAAAAATGTATTCTTGCAACCATAGAGGATACAGACGTCCATAAAGTGGCATGTTGCCATATGGCAACAAAATAGCGAAAGGGTTAAGGGATCAAATTTTATTTACAGCAGAAACAACGTTAAGTGTTTATTATTCTGTTTCTTTTATTATTATTTATTTATATTTATTTTTTTATTATATTTATTTCCTCCTATTATTTCATTAGGTTTTTAATATAAAGTTATGTCACAATCAATTAAGCTGTTAGTTATTAGTCAGAGCCAGTCAATTTTGCATAAACAATTATTTGCAATCGAGTCAAAGCGTCAAATCCCGCTGACATCGACTGCTTTACGCAATGCCGATAATTATCCTTATCCTAGTTATTGCAATAATAACATTTTCAATGCGCAATTAATCAATTAACGCAACTCGGTTGTCGAGCAACTGCTGCGAATTAGCACAAATTGCACTCGCTGCGACTTGGGCAACTGTGTAATTAACGACAAGTGGCACATTTTGCTAGCGCCACTAGCACTCACTCTACAACAACAACAACAACAACTAGTCAAACTCACAACAATACAAATTAGTGTGTTTATTAAATTATTGTAATCAGCAGCGCCACATGCAACGTTTTCTGTGTAAATGACCTCCAAACTGTTGACTCAATCCCACTGTCGCCAGCTGTGTGCGATGGTCAGCGACGCATTGCCGACACTTGCCGGCGCACACACCATTTCGCCATTTCGCCATTAATCAAGCAGATTGCATATTCTGTCGTGTTGTATGTGTGTGCAGCCATTAAAGCATAGAGCCGGAAATTTATTTAAATATACAGTCCATTTCACAACTATATCACCACCTCATTTTTGCAAGTGTTTTGTAAAAGAAATCATTTCCAGTAAAATTGCATATTGTGTTTTATTAGTTATCTGAAATTACGTATATGTAAAATTAAAAAAAAAAAAACAAGGCTGTTACATAGATAATTATTGACAAGTTTATTTTTCTACTATTTCATAACTATATCACCACTTGCAATATTTGATTTTAATTAAGAGTAAACAATTAACGAACTGCAAAGTTGTTAACTCAGTAGCTGGTTGGGCCACCCCTGTTTTCCAGCAACGCGGCCAGTCTATTTGGCATGCTGTCGACCAGCTTCTGGAGCGTTTCCTGTGGAATATCAACCCAAGCAATTTCTATTGCAGCTTGTAGATCTTGCACGTTACTAAACTGCCGGTTATTAGCATAAACCTTCCGTACTAATATTCCCCAGAGGTTTTCCATTGGGTTTTGATCTGGTGAACATGCAGGCCAGTCAAGAACATCAATTTCGCGGTCAGAAAACCACTCCCTTGATACTCTGCTCACGTGAATAGCGGCGTTATCCTGCTGGAAAACCCATTCCCCCTCACTGCGGCTCTCTAAAAAGGGCAGGAGATTATTCGCAAGGACTCCGACGTACTCTTCACTGTTCATCCTAGTTGACGGAAAGGCTAATGGCAGTGTTCCACACGATGAAAACCCACCCCACACCATTAGACTTCCTCCGCCAAAATTCCGTTTCGAGAAGTATAGTGGATCCTTGCGAAGATCTCGCCAGTAGAACTGGAAACCATCTGGACCATCCAAATTAAATTTTTTCTCATCTGAAAAAATTACCTGAAAGAAAGCGGTGATAAAATTACACGAAATTAAGAACATGTTTCTCGATTACGTACCTTGTTCCAGTTACGGGTCAAGTTTCTTCGTGCAAATCCTAGACGAGCGTCGATATGACGTTTGGTGAGTCTTGGCGTGCTCTTCATTTTTTCATTTTGAAGGTGCGGGCACCTTTGAAGTGCGCGAAAAACCGTGGGCAGTGACACATTTAACTTCAATTCATTCCGCAACTGTCTTAAGCTTTTGGTAGAATTGCTTGCTGCTCTGGCAAATCGACGCTCGTCTCGTGGTAATAATTTTTTTTTGGGGCCGCCCGTTTTCTTTGTGCCATAACTATCGGTATTTTTCAAAAAATTTGCGATTGTCACGTGATTACGCCCCAATTTCCGTCCAATTTCGCGTAAGGATAACCCAACTTCACGAAATGCCTTAATTTTGCCAATTTCCTCGACCGTTAAATATTTTCCGCGCGGCATTTCGTGTAACGAATGAATAAGTATAATTTACAGCATTACAATGTCGAAAAAAATTGTTTTGACAGCAAGAAAAATGAGTATTTGATTAGTGGTGATATAGTTATGAAAAAGTAAAAAAAATATTTTGTTGGCATTTATGTAAAACAATAGTAGTTTTTTTATTTAAAAAATTACAAATATACGTTACTTTTAATAACAAACAAAAAACAATTGGCAAATTTTTTGCAAGTGCTTCCTTTTGCAAAGGAGTTATAAAAATAAGATGGTGATATAGTTATGAAATGGACTGTATATAAAACTAGCCAACGTCCAACGGGCAACAACAACTAACGCCAGCGCTTTCAATGCACACGAGCATGTGATGCTCGAGTTTGTTGTTATTGTTGTTATTGTCGTTACTTATATTTCTGCTATCTGCTCGCTGCACAAACGAACGACGTCAAACTCCGACGGAGTGTGGACAGACGCCGCGGAAGCGTGCACTCGAGCGGCAAGTCGAACTGTGGGCGGTCGCAACCCTTTAGCTGTGACAGTTGTGCAGCATTGTTGCTGTTGGTTGTTTTTATTGTAAGCAACAAATTGCAACAAATTTACCACAAGCAATATGAACAACAACAAAAACAAACGTTGTTTCCTTTCTTGTCTGCGCCGCATGCGCGCCAGTCATAACGTCACTTTATAATATTTCCAGCCGAGTTCACGCAAAGCGTGTCGCTCAAGCGTAGTCTCTAAATTAACTGTGAAATTTTACACTGTGTTGTCAATTTGCATTAGAGACCAAATCAGCACTAAAAAAAAAAAACAAATTATGCTCATAGCATGAAAAAGCATACAACACTTTACATATTTAAATAATAAACTTGCTTAAGCTTTAATTAAAACATGTTCCAATTTAGGTTTAACTTGAAAAATTAATTGTGTAATTGAATTTAAAAATGTTTATTTTTTATTTTTTCATTGCAGTGCCCCTTTACAGATTACAATATGGAATTGGATCAGGTCACACAGGTGATCAACTATCATCCACGTTTCCTGCATCATTTCCTGCGCACGGAGAACTTCATTATGGATGGCGATGGGCCGTTGCCCTACGAGTTTCGCTACTATTTGGCCATCATTGTAAGTCAAATGTACACTTCTCATTGAATCGAAAATTAATTATTGCTAAAGCAATAATGTGCAGTAAAACACACTTATCTACCTCCTAACCCCTTCTTTTGTAAGCACTATGCGCCTTGTACGCTTAGTGCTCAACCCACCGAAGTAGTCTACCCGCTTAAGTACCTTAAACAAATTTAATTTATAAGGGAGATACTTAAGCGGGTTTTACTGTATTTGAATTAACAGTTCGTAATTGGGAGATTAGTTTCAATAATATTGATATATCAAGTAGACCACACATTGACCGCATTAGGGGCCTTGTGGCAACGGATGCCGTTTCGTTCATTAGTGGAAGGAAAATGCCTACTTTCAGTTAGCTTATGTGTACTTTTTTTTGTAGCCTTTAAAGCAGAAAAACAAAGATCTTTCAAGTATAATTCCAAGACAGTTTTGCTGCGCTAGCAAAGCAAAAAAAAATTACTTAAATTAAAAGACTCCGAACTTGACCATTTAATGCAATGACAACGCTAATCGTTTGAATCTAGACTCTCATTAGGCACTGGACAATAGCTTTGTTTGTCTGGTGTTTGTGTACTCTCAAACTCTAACAACGAGAGAGAAAATGAGAGCGTGAAGAGAGTACAATTTGCTAAAACTTGCAAACATTTGCTAGAAAAATATTTGCCAGAAACGTTTTGAGGTTTGAGGAAAAGACCTTCTCTGCCACTGACTGGCTCTCTCTGGACGAAGATGAAAATCCCTAGGCTCTCCCTTTTTCGATAACTTGAATGGCCTCAATTCAGTCAACGTCAAGGATTTGCTAGAGTTCATCCACAATTCAAAATGCCTTCAATAGGCTCCTCGATTTCCAGTAAGACAGACTTTCACTTTGTGGTATCACAACGGGCCTGTTTCGTGGCCTAAGTGTGACTTTCGACAAGTCCCATGCCCAGACAGCCATTTTAACCTACCCTAACCTAACGTCCTGTGGTATCACAATGGGCTAAACCAGTCTATGGGTACCTCCTCTACCCAACTGCCGAATAAATTTTGTAAACATTTCAAATCGGAAGAATGAAAAGAAGGAAGCTAAATCGGAAACAAGGAAGAATCTTTGATTGAGCCCATCGAACATATTTTCCTTCTGCAAAAAATTTTTTGTTAAACTTATGTTTCCTTAAACTTTATACCTTTCCTCCCCCCCCCCCCCCTTTCCTATCTATCTCTCTCCCCACTCTCTCTCCTCAGTTATCCCAAAGCATCCAGGAAGTTACCCTTTATCACTTCCGCAACTCTTCTCCCCTATTCCTTCCTTTCTCCTACCCTTCCTCTTTCGGCATAGAACATGATCCGAATGGAATGAGTACCATGGAAGGCCTGTTGTGTTCCTGCCCAACCTCACATCATCGTCATCATCAAATTTTCTTATACCATCAAACCTCAAACAGTGACAATGTGTTGCGCAACTGAGAGAGAATTCAGCTATTTCAGTCCAATAGAGTTTTGTACAGCTCTACAGTTTTAAGTACCCAAACACTAACTTGTCACTGCCTCAAATGAAACTTGAAATCAGATTTCTCTTTCTTTAACCTTCTTCTTTACACTCTTTTCCCTATGTGTTATGTGAACTCAATGCCTTCACGAAGGTTTTTTTTGCGACCGAGCAGCTGTTGGAGCTTGTCTTCTAAGCCCGTTAAGTTTGAGATGCGGAAATTTAGAAGCGTCTGACTCACAGTGGGCGACTGATTAGCGGTTGTTCTCCGAGTGGCTGGTTTCGGAACATATTTTGAAACGTCACCGGAAAAGGCGACCCTCTTCATTAAAACCATTCTGGAGGGCTCTTTCTCACTCTTTTACGGTACAGGGAGCCTAATTACCAATACCGGCGGCAGATAGTGGGCAAGCGGGGTGTCTGACGCCATTATCCAATAACTGCTAAGGCTTCGCAGCGGGAGCCCAGGCTGCGCGGTGTACTAATGATACTAGGCAGCAGGAGGCCCAGGCGTTCTTAAGCAGACAAGAGCACTGGTCATTACCGCTCAGGCTAGGCCCTTAATTTTCGGGGTAGATCCTCAATTTCCGGGTCAGGGGAAGAGGGATCAGTGATTCTCTCACAAAGTAGCAACGTTGGGTCTGTAGACTCTAAGGCGGCACTTTTAAAGAACAAGGAGGAACCTGCGACCATTGGTTCCATTCCTGAAACTTCTTCGGTGGGAGAGCGTAGTGAGCAGTGCAGCCAAAAAAGCCAGAAATGGCTACTAGCGCTCACTTGCCTGCCTCTGCAAAATTAGTAAGTGTTCTCCTTTTTGGCGAGGAAAAAGTTCTAATTAAGAAACACCAGAAGGTCGTAGCAAAGTACGTAAACGAATGATACAGAATACGAACAGGTAAACATGAGATGACCCAAACGGCCGAGGAAGGAAATAGGGGGAACATAAGTACAGAAGGAGACGGAAAGGACGGACGCTCTTCTGGTATATTTTGCTCGACTTTAGTTCCTCAAAATTCTGCCAGTTTCTTCTATAAACAACGAATTTCGCCACTAAGCCAGCCATTAATATTTTATGCGATTTCGTTCAATCAGTTTGCATCTGTGCTGCATTTTGAGAAATTCTATAGCGCCACATTCACTCACATTTGTTTACAGCTATTTTTTTTTCTGTCGTTATGCAAATGTTGTCACGCTGCTGACTACTCCAACCGTATTGGCCCTTTGCTATCATTTGCTTGTATTTTGCCATTTTTCACTTGTCCCATAATTGATTGTTGCCATTGTTCTCTTGATTCCACTGAATGCAGTTTTTCATTTATACTTTTTTTTGATGTGTTGTTTTTGCTGCTCGACACATTTGCAATGCAAATTTCTGTACGCCGATTGCTGTTGCTGTTATTTGTTATTTTACCACTTGTTATTATATTATTTTCATTAAAACATTGACTTTATCCAGTGTGCTGCAAATGTGTGTGTTTGTGTAGGTGTGTGTGTGATTAACACACGCATACAAATTTCAAGCTCCATGCAAACCAAATCGCATTTGAGTTCTAAGCAATTAAATGTATGTATGTAGTTGTTGCTATATTTGTTATTGTTGTTCTGCAATTATTGTTGATGTTTCTTGCTGTTGTTGTTATTTTACGGCTGTTGTTTTCTTGGGGCGGGCGCATAATTGTGTTATTTGATGCGCGTTATTAATTCCTCTTTCATTTACATTTCAAATTAATTTCGAGCCATTTCTAATTTTTTAAAGCTGGCCACTTTTATGATACCATAAAGAGGCAAATTGCATGTAAAAAACTTATGACCAACATTCATAAGCTTAATGTAATTAATTTTATTTGCAGCTTTAAGTGAAAGCATGAATTTAAACTTGAACACAGCGAGCGGCTAAACAAAACTATTTCTTGCTATCAATGACGGTTTCTATGAAGGAACTTGGTAGAAAGACTGATAGGTCTGTCTGAGAACATTTCTAGTAAACATTTTCCAGTAACTTAAGCAAGCTTAAGCTCTCAAAACTGAAAACTATGCAAAAAATACACAAACTGAAATTTGTAAGAATTTACAAGTGAAACTCTTGTTTACACCAGTGCACAGTGTTCCTTCCATAGACAAAATTCCAAAAATTTATAGTCTAGGAATTTAACAATTTTGATGTTAATTGAAAGGTAAAACTCGAACTAAAAAATACAAAACAATTTGTGCAAAAAATTAATTATTATGGGTACAAAAGCTGCTCAAAATCGGCACTTTTTTACAAAAAAAAATTTAAACGCATGTTTTCTGTTTTTAAGTTAATTGAGTAAAAAGCATCGTAAAAATACATAATTAGCAAAAAGTTGCTAATTATTTCAATATAAATTATGAATTAATGTGCGCATTTTCACTGTTAATGTTTTCTCAAAATTTGCACAGCTAAGACTTTACTTTTAATTGAAAATATTTTTCAAAATTAAAAACCTAAATTAAAAATTGGCGAAACTTAGAGGGAAATATTTAAAAAGTATTTATGTAAAGGTATGTTTCTGGATTTTTGTGTATTTTAAGAAGATATCGAATAATGTAAAAACATTCACTGATATCTTCCAATTTCTGAAAATAATTCAATTTGAAAAGTGATCTAAATACCTATTTTTGGACAAATTTTATTTTATAAAAAATGAAAAAACTACAGAAATCTAAAACATTGCGAAAATTAAAAAATTGCTACGATAAAAAATGTACACCTAAAGTGCTATTAATAGCTTGAGCTCCGCTATTATCATTTTTATTGCAAAACTTAAGCGTCCTAATACAATTTCTTTTACTCTTTGCAATTGCCAATGTTGACATAAGTGACTAAATGTAAAATTTGAAAATTCAAAAATTACGAAAATTGCAAAGTTAAGTATCCAGCATTGCCAAAATACAAAAGTTTAAGAAAAATAAAATAAAGATTTCAATTCATCAGACCATGATTAACTAGTATACCAAATTTTATTAAGAACAAACCACTCATAATTTTCTCCCCCGGTTGTATGGAGTCGAATCACTGTGCAGTGTGACTAGTCACATTCACAATACACACAGAAAAAAGGGTGTAGACGAAAGGGTTAAAGAAAGAACCAACTGATTTCAAAGTTGAATTGGAGATTTTAAACTATAAAGGAACCTAAGTTTAATCAGCCATTTAGGAAAAAGGAAAACAAGTTCGATGAGCTCAATCTGCAATTCTTTCGTTTTAGCAGCAACAGGTTAAGCTGAGCAAAATGGATGTGGTTTAAAAGTCTCGAGAACGTACAACTTCTTTGCTCCATTTCATTCCATTTGTCTTCAAATGTTTGCAAAATTAAGTGTTTGTCTCATCATCATCAACAATCATATGTTTTTCTTGTTCTTCTTCTTGCTAAAAGTTACTGGCAAATATGTAAAAAAAACCAGTAAAATGAACTGTCACTTTACTATCTCTCAAATCTGTACAACATATTTGTAACCAAACAGAACTATTGTACCATTGTGAAGAGTGTAGAACAAGAAGCAGAATTTTATAGGAGTTTCAAATGCTCAGTGCTCTGACCAGCTTTGAGCTGTTCCTTCTGACTAATAACACATATTTCCATGTGATCAAAAGCAATTAACACAGCGAGGTGTAACTTGGTGCGCGTCACAATCGCCTAACGATCGAGCAGAATATGCGAAACACGGCAGGCGGCCGCATCTCACGCAAAGCCGCACAAACACTTGCGGAATATTTACATTTAATGAGAAGCGCCAAGCTATGAACCAAGCGCCTTCCTACACCACTGACGACTGCCCAACGAACAAACAGACAGACACTCGTATCTATGAAGTGCTCAGCAGCTGTAATTAGATGTAGCGGTGCCTCAAACCGAGCTGTGAATGCGTTGTGAACGTGTGAAGGAAATGGCGGCGATTTCCGCATAGAAATCAAAGCGCGCATAAGCTTGTAACGGTAAGACAGGAAACGTATTTAATGAGTTGAAAGAAATGTGAAAAATGTGCTACAAGACGCAAGTATGGGAAATTCTGCGGCCGCTAATTGAACGCAGTTACACAGCAAATGAGTCAGCAAAATGAGCTTCACCAATAATTAATTGATGCCATTGAAGCCAACATTGCGGCACAGCAACTGTTGCTGACCGTGTAACAACTAACTAATCGATTTTTCACATTGCTGGAATTTGTTTAAGCCAGCACAGCGATTCATTGACTCAATTCTAGGTGCGTTAAATCACGCATCGTGCACTCGCCTCGACTTGAATTTCTACTCAACCAACAACAAATAAATGCATAAATAATCACAGAGCGTACAGAGAATTTATTGTAAATATAAAATTTATTTTAATATGTTTTTTATTATCTTTAAGTGCCCACGTTGGTGTTCATACAAATCGCATAATTTACGCATTTTTCTCATTTAAAGTCTAAAATACAACAATTAAAGCTGCAGCAACAATGGCAATAAGAACAACAACAACAAGATGGCATCAGTGCGCATTAATTAAGTGTTACTTGGCCTGTAATAATTTCATTATTTTCATTACACACGCACACACACACAAACATGCAGTATAATGTTATTATTGTTGTTGTTTGAATTGTAAATTATAGCTGTTGTTGTTAATGCATATTTGCCTACAATTACAGTTAGTGCAGGCGTTTGTGTGTGTGTGCGTGTGTGTGTGTGTGTGTCTGTGTGCTGCACTCGTTGGAGGGCAACAAAAGTCACAGCTGCAGCCGCCACATTGGAGGTCGTTCACTGTTGGGTTCATTTACCGCGCAATCAGATTGTTGTAAGCGCTGCTGCTGCTGCTGCTGTGCTATTTATAAATACAACAGACATAATAACAATAAAAACCTCAGCAACAACAACAAATAGAAACCTAGCTGTTCAGCTTATCAGGTGCAAATATTGTAAAATGTCATTTAAAAACCGAAATAAGAGCAGCGAAAAAACAAATATGAAGCAGTGAAATTGAACATGCAAAAAGTTTAACTAAACGGTTAATTAAAATTATGATAACATTTTTTTAAAGAAACATTTTCCAAATGCTTGGGTTAGGTTAGGTTAAAGTAGCTGTCTGGGCACGGATGACTTTTGATGACAATGATTGTGACATCTACTGTCACGGATTAGTTCAGCAGCTTTCCAGACTGCAACGATCTCCGCCTGAAAGATATTACAGTGGTCCGGGAGTCTGAATGGCTGTAGGGTCCGTAGTACATCTGAGCGTCTCTCATCACATCCGTTGTCCCCCATTCATTTCTTAGCGGTAGATCCAGGCAGAGAACCTAACAGTTAGGGAAGGGCACCAGATCCTAAATGAATCACAATGGACCCAACAGGTTGTTCCAATGTAAGTGCATGTCGCACACAACCCTCCCCACTTCTTCCAAACCTAACCCAAGTCAAGTTAGCGAATCGCTTTAAGCACTCATTGAAATTTTCACGACGGAGATTAATCTCTAAGCGTTTCATCCACAAAGTTGCTTTCGCAGCTTGATTGCCGCCCTACTTAATCGCTATGGCAATTGCATTGTTTTTGTACAGCTTTTGTCCTTTTCTTTTTACTCTCAACTGCGTAGAAGTTTCGCTACTCAAATGTCGCTCTAAATGTTTTGCGATTTCGAATTTATCGATGCTGGTTTTGTTTATTGGCAATCAAATGTCAACTGTCAATCTTTGGTGCCGCCAATTTTGTTGCTACCAACAACAAATACCAAATGCACGATGCCACACTGTCTCACAGCGCACTCGACTAGCTACAACAACAAATTCAACTAAATTCAGCCAAACAAACCTCGCAAAAAAACGGACCACTGAAATCTTTCGAGAAAAACAAAACCTTTTCAAAAACAAAAGTGTGGCATGCCAAATGCATGAATTGCTATCGAAAATAAACGCGACTGCAGCCAATTTCACTTTGTTTACCACTGGCGCGCACTGGCGGCTAATGACGTTGTTGGCATCGTGTTGTTGTTGTTGTTGTTTATCAAAATTGCTGCTAGTGGTTTTGTTGTGATTGGTGGCGTTGCTCGTGTGCAGCACGCTGCCACACAAACGACAGATGTTTATAAAATGGGCAACACGAGCTGCAACAAAAACAGCAACAACAGCATACTGCAGTGTAAAAATAAAATCCGAAAACAACGCAAAACAATATGAAGAAACCACAGCACGCGCACAGCCGCCACAGCGATGCAATGCCCAGAGCGACAACAAAACTGTATGGCTGCAACAAAGTGCCAAAGTAGCTGCCCGCATGTTGATTTCTAATTATCAGCACACACACACACAAACACACACACTGGCACGTTACTATTTTTACATTTAGAATGCAAACCAAGTGTGGCACGGTGCAAGCAATGCGACAACAATGCAGCAGCAACAACTTTTGTTATCATTGTGAACTTTTGAATTTATAAATAACAACAATAACAATGACATGTGATAGTCGAATAAAACAATTGGGAAAAAATAAACAAACCAGTTGCAAGAAAAACGCTTACTTGGAAATTGTTGTTAAATAGTAAACAAATTCTAACTTATTTTATTTTCGATTCCTTTTTATGCCCCGACTGCAGCAACATGAGCATATCTGTCAAAGTATAGAATATAGAATGATTTTGATGACTACACAGCTACATGACCACTGACCACATTTGTGGCATTTGTCAGCCTCAGAACTATTACCTTGAACACAGCCTCGACCACCGCGACACGAGCATATCTGTCAAAGTATAGAATATAGAATGATTTTGGCGACTATGGTTTGGCTTTTGCCAACCTTAGAACCTGGAACACATAGACGACCGCATGGACATGACAAAATCTGTCAAAATACAGAAGACAGAATGATTTTGACGACTACACAGCTACACAATCAGTTATACAAGTTATAGCTTTTGCCAACTTTAGAACAATAGAACCTTGAACACATTGATGACTGCAGCGATACGACCACATCTGTCAAACTATAAAATCCCAGCGTTTCTTATGGAAACAATTACACCGCTACATGGCACTGACCACAGTTGTGGCTGCGTCCAACCTTACAACTATTTTTATTTCTTACGGCCCGAGGGTCGTGTCGCTGTCAAATCACTTTTTCAGTGTACTTTGAGAAACAACTACAAATATATTAGAATTTCAGTTAAAATTTCATATTTTTTTAAATAATTACACATTGCCATTTGTACTTTTTAAATTGATGGTACAATTGATTGCAGAATGGATATAGACGAATTATTAATAGAACAAGTGCGCAAGCTTTCTTCAATTTTCGATTGGGCTCACAAAAACTATGATTATGGTTATGTTGCTGCTGCTTTCATTTAAATCAAGTAGTTGACTACACGGCGACGATTGAAATCGACGTCATCTTGTAGTGGTGTGGCGCTGTCGCTGCGGTCTTTAATGTGTTTGGGCCATTAGTCTCTTTACATTGGCCCTTTGTATACATTTAGTTCAGGATTCAAGTGATGAAATAAATGCAATTTGTATTGCAGTTGCGAATGATTCTATAAACTATCATAGTTTTTTAAATAATTTCCTTTATCTAACTACATAGTTTTATTCCTCTATCCACCTATAAACTGGCTGTTGTGTATTTCTTGGTCTACAGGATAATCTTTCATACATGAATGTCCAAATATGTATCTCATATACAAAGTGCAAAATTTAAAACGGCTGACATTTTCTCATTTTGTCAGTCTTTATGCCTTAATCCTTTAATTTCTTACCCTAAAACTGGCAGATTGTAAATTTGTAAAGTAAATTTGTCAGCACTGAAAGCTTAAGTTTGTGCAAATTGAGAAAAGAAACCAGATACAGAAAATCTAATTGCTTTATTGATTGATTGAAATTGTTGGTAAGAGACAGTTGGATATTCATTCCTACATGTGAAGACTCGCAATGGATCCTCTCTGAGAATTAAAAAAAAATAGTGCAGCTTGTTCGGCACAAAATCTTTGCAACCTAAATAACCCAACCAAATCTAACCTCTAACCGCTAGAAAAACTTAACCTAACCTAAGCTAACCGCATGCAATAATGTGTGTAGCATTTTTGAATCGTCTGTGTACATATGTATCCATGTATTATATATGTGCGTATACCTATCATAGTCAAATATGGATCGGGCACTTTGTTCTTCCATCTTACTTTGTTAACTTTGCTCATGATGAAACTGCCTGGCGTTCAATTTTATCATACTTTTACTTCATTCCTATAGAAAAATACCGCTTTCAGCCCAGCACACTCAGATATAAATGTAAACACAAAATATAATATAAAAATAGAAACTAAATTGCAAGTAATCTTTATCTACGAAATTCAAAGGACACTTTTCGCTTTGAAACTGTCGTCATCATGCTGCGCCGCGCCATGAGGCCGTCCTTTGTATTGTTTCGAAACTTGCCCGCGATCAGCTTTGCCCACTACAGCACCGGCAACAAAGGCGGCGATTGTGGCGGAGCAGGCGGCGGCACCAATAAACCAAAACCCACCAAGTGCGAAGGCAAAGAGGAAAAGAAAACTGCCCCCAAATGCGAAAGCAAGAAGACCGAAAGCAAGGTCGACAACAGGAGCGAATGCGCCAAAAAATGCGCCGGCAAAGTCGAAAACAAAAGTGCGCCCCCCAAGTGTCCCAGCAAGCAGGGCGCCAGCGCAGGCGGTGACGCCGCCAAGTGTCCCAGCAAGCAGGGCGCCAGCGCAGGCGGTGATGCTGCCAAGTGTCCCAGCAAGCAGGGCGCCAGCGCAGCCGGTGGCGGCGCCAAGTGTCCCAGCAAGCAGGGCGCCAGCGCAGCCGGTGGCGGCGCCAAGTGTCCCAGCAAGCAGGACGCCAGCGCAGGCGGTGGCGGCGCCAAGAAATGCACCAGGCGCAGCGTCAAGGAACAACTTTTGGCGCGCTACAACAAGGAGCCGTCGCCGTCGAGCAATAAGGTCTCCGTTATCGGCGCTGGCAACGTGGGCGTGGCCGTGGCCTCTTTCCTGCTGGGGCGCAACATCAGCAACGAAATCTGCCTAATCGACATCAACGAGAAGAAGGTGAGGGGCGAGTGCCTGGACTTCAATCACTTGGCCGCGATAAATTGGAACGCCAAAGTAACCGGCGGCATGGACTATGCGCTCACCGAGTGCTCGCGCGTCTGCGTGCTCACCGCCGGCGACAACATCAAGGTGGGCCAGTCGCGACTTGAAATTCTGCAGAAGAACACCGAAATCGTCGTCGAAATGGTGCCGAAGTTGCTCAAGTACAGTCCGCAGACGACGCTGCTGATTGTGGTCAATCCGTGCGATGTGCTGACGTATGTGGCGTGGAAGGTGGCCGGTGTGCCGCAGAACCGCGTCATCGGCTCCGGCTGTCACCTGGACACGTCCCGCTTTCACTTCGAGCTGTCGAAGCGACTGGGCGTCGGCCCCAGCGACTGCCACGGCTACATAATCGGCGAGCACGGCAACAGCTCGGTGCCCGTTTGGTCGACTGTCAATGTGGCCGGCGTGCGCCTGATGGACCTGAATCCGGACATCGGCACCGACAAGGACCCCGAAAAGTGGCAGCAATGTCACGAGGCAGTGGTCAAGGCCGCACCAACCGTAATGGGCTTCAAGGGATACACTTCGAGCGCGGTGGGCGCGTGCGTGGCGGACATAATAGCGGCGATCTTCGAGAACGGCCGACGCATAACTTGCGTCACGGTCAATGCCAAAGATGAGCACTGCATCGGCGAGGATATTTTCCTATCGTTGCCGGCGGTTATGGACGGTTTCGGTGTCAAATCGATTGTCAAACTTCCGCTAACCAAAACTGAACTGGATATGCTGCATAAATCGGCGGATATATTGTACAACGCACAAAAGTCCGTCAAACTTTGCCCGTCATAACTTTTTGTGCTGTAGGTGCATTTTCAAACAATAATCGGTACAATGTGATTGCGCCGAGATCCATTGCTCCGAGATCAGACCAGCAGACCGCATGCATCTAGGTCAGACAGACTGCTACGTAATATCAACCCCGAATACTGTATTGAAGTATTTTCGAAAAAGTATAACAAATATACCAGATATATTGAAGCATTGCAAACATTTGTTGCTATTTGCATTGTCCAGAATGGTGATGGCTTGAAGACAACAACCTACTTTGGGGCCGGGTCAAAGTTTTGTTCTTGTTTTTATTCAATTTTGAAACGAATTGTCAATTTTCAAATTATAAACAAACCATGATTATAAACACGACTTTAACAATTAAGATCTGCATCAAAATAAAAACATAAAATCAGCTGAATCACAATGATGCCAAATCGAAGTCAATTCGCCTTTAACCAAATTTATTGACATTTGGCAAACTTTATTTTGATGTTTCATTGCTTTATGTCAAACATCAATCGTAGGAAAATTACTTTTTTGTTTGCTTTTTTACTGTTTTGAAATTCAAAACAAACAAACAAACAATACAACATGCGCACCAGTTCCATGTTGCTTCGCCTCGCCGCCCCAGTCCGCCAACTGCATGGATCCGCACTCGCACTGCGCATTGCTCGCCAGAGCAAGTCGAGCCTCAAAGAGCAGCTCCTGACCAGCTACAGTCCGGACGCGGCACCTCCCCACAACAAAGTCACCATTGTGGGCGCGGGCCGAGTGGGCATTTCCATTGCCACCTTCCTGCTGGCCAAGCACATCACCAATCAAGTCTGTCTCATTGACACCAACGAAAAAAAAGTCAAAGGCGAAGTGTTGGACTTTCTGCACGCCTCCACGTTCCTGTGGAATGCCAAGATTAGCGGCGGCACCGACTATGCGGTCAGCGAGAGCTCGCGCGTCTGCATCATCAGTGCCGGAGCGGGAAAGAAGCCCGGCGAGTCGCGACTCGAGCTGCTGCCGCACAATGCCGACATCGTCAAGGCCATTGTGCCGAAGCTGCTCAAACACAGCCCGAACACAATTCTGCTGGTGGTGACCAATCCAGTGAACGTGATAGCCTACTTGGCCTGGCGCCTTTCCGGTCTGCCCAAGCATCGCGTCATCGGTTCCGGCTGCCATCTGGACTGTGCACGCTTTCGACACATTCTATCGCGACGTCTGGGTGTGGGCGCCGACCATTGCGACGGCTACATTCTGGGCGAGCATGGCAACAGTGCGGTGACTGCTTGGTCGACGGTGACGGTGGGCGGCACACGCCTCATGGACCTGCATCCGCACATCGGCACCGACAAGGACCCCGAAAAGTGGCACGAGTGCCACGAGGCCATGATAAAGGGCGGTCACGAGGTGAAGGCGCTCAAGGACTCCACAGCGCTGAGCATCGGCGCGAGCGTGGCCGATATTGTGGCGGCCATTTTCGAAGACAGCGGACGCATTGTCTGCCCGGCGGTGAACGCCATCGGCGAACAGAGCATCGGCGAGGAGGTTTTTCCGGCACTGCCATGCGTCATGGACGGCAGCGGCGTCAAGGCGATTGTAAAGTTGCAATTGCCCGAACGAGAAATCAAATTGCTGCACAAGTCGGCAGACATCTTGTTCCGGACACAAAAGAGCATGAAAATCTAAAATGGCCGCTTGGTGTGTGGGTTTTTTTTATTGAATAGTTTGTTGGTTGTTGTTGTACAACGAATAATAAAGATTTATAAATGGCATCGAAAATCTGCAGTAAGCTGAGTTTGGATCATAGTATAATATATATAATAATATATATGATTGTACTATAGTTTTGATGTGGGAAGAATTCGAATTCGGATTTCAGCAGCATTTTCTGAAGTTGGAACTTTGTGTATAGTGAACTTGGTGAACCATTGAAAAGTGCATTTTTCGCCTCTAATATGCCAACAACTTCTACATTAACCGATTCGAGACGACGATTTTTTTCGAACACGGTCTCCAGTAGCGATTTTTTTTTTCTTTGTATTGTTCATGTAAGAAAGGCTACAGATAATTTTTAGATTTGTTGATACACAGTAAAACCAATGCCAAATTTTGTTTTCCTGTACTTTACAGATTTCATTAGTTCCAGAAAAATCTGTGCCGGCTGTCTTATAGCCTCGGAAATCCATTGCACACACGGTGTGCAATCGGTCTCGAATAAGTTAACAATTACCAACAATGTTGCTTTAAAAACGTTTTCCCAACACCTAAAACTAACCTCAATGCATTTTCTTTACCAACAACATTGAAAAAATGTTCTGTATAGCAGCTTTTGGTTGAGTCACAGCATAAATTCACTAAAATGTGAGTATTTTTTGTTGAAATATTCCAAGAAATTCATGAAAATGTTGCACTCCTAAAGAACTGTAAAATGCCTCACAACAACAAAAACCTTAAATGCATAATTAGGCTTTGTGCGTTTAATGTTCTCCCTGAACAAAAATCACTTTACAACTTGTCACCGAAACACAACAATTCATACTCACAAACATAGCAGCATAGCAGTACAAAAACAACACATTTAGGGAATTCACAGTTTCCTTTTAAATTTACCAGGTGGCAACTTTAAAAAGATAAAACAGATGATGTGTGAGCGACCCTTGATGGATGTTTTGGTTAAAAGTTTTGTGCACTGTATTTCATGTTTTGCTTAGAAATAAAAAAGAAAGAATGCCTCGTTGGAACGGAAAAGATAATTGAATAAACTTCTTATGCCATAAGAGTTTAGCGGAAATAATTACGCAAGATTCGAGTAAGTCGAGTGAAGACGACAACGATGATGTCCTTATGGACTTTACTCTTACTGCAGCGATAGTATTATCTTCACGAAGAAGCACCCAATTGAATGTCCCGAAATCGGCACATTGGAATGAAAAAGTCCTAGTGAACTTCGATGACGGCCGCATGCGCCAAATGCTGCGCGTAGAAGACACCGAATTCAAACACATCTTATCTTTAATTAAAGAAGATCCTGTTTTCAGGAATACAAATTCGGTCCCATAAATGCCAGTTGACTTGCAATTGAAAATTGCTCTTTTCCGTCTCGGTTCAAGTGGCTCTTGTTCACTCCACTTTCTGTACGGCGCTTTGCGCACTCGCTTTTGTTTTGTCTGAAAATATGCAAAATACAATTATAACATTTTTATTGCAAAATTATTCCAAAATAACACAATTAACTTACTTTTTCTGCGACTGCCTCTTCCATTTTTTACCAAAAGAAAATCAGCTGTTTTGTGTTGCCACTTTAACACGAAAAATAAACATGCGACAGGGTAGTTCAATTTTAGCACAAAGTGGTATCACAGATTTATACGCGAAACACTAACAAAAAGGGTTACCAGATGGCAAAATGTTTTAAGTTTACCAAGCGGCAAAATTAACAGACTAGATAACACGAACTGTGAATTCCCTAATTAATTTAGTCGTTAATCATATCCCCCCTCACCGGCCTGTCGCCCGCGAAATAATAATAATAATAATTGACTGGCACAACAGCCCGCTTACGCGACACTAAGGCCTAGCTTCCCGCAACCACCCGTGTTGTGCGTGTGAATTTGCACGCGGGTGGAAGGGACCCACAGTTTTATGCCGGTTCCGAACGGCAGGTTGGGAGCTCTTTCATAAGCAATTTTTACTCTCAGAGGTTTGCCATTTCCAGCTAAGAGGACAGCCACCGAAAGAGAAAACGAGTTTTCCCGTTATTTTTTTAGGTGTTATTACAGGCAGTATTTGAACCTGGGTCGCTGCCTTCGACTCGCGGTCCAACGCACTAACCAACTGAGCCACGGCGGCCGCGAAAGCACTTGTAATAAAACGAAACTATTGGCGCATAAAAACTTTGCAATTTGGCATGAAAATTTGCCTGCGAAATTCACTTAATTATTGAGAATTTATGCTTCTACTTGATACTATATTTAAATATTCACTTTACAACAGCACTAAAACATTCTTAACAACGATGGCATTTCGTTGGACATGTGACTGTGCATGTGACTAACTTGAAGACCTACAAATCTTATTACGATAAATTCATTTGTTTCATGAGTACGGAACTATGCCAGGCAAAACAGTTCCTAACCCCAGTGGAGTGTCCAGAAAACTGAACAGAGGAGTATTCAGAAAATGCCTCACGCTAAAGAAGAGCACCTTTGGATCCTCATTGGATACCTGACTGGTCCCTGTTTACTTAGGTATCAAGTGTCTGCAGAAAATACAACCAAAACCAGAGACTTCCATACATGAGGAGGTCCAAAACAAAACGCAATAATTCCACTTCTTGACTGAATCCAATTCGACATATTAAAATCTATGTAACGATTGTTATAAAACATACCAAAGGTCAATAATTTCACTGTAAATCAAAATCAAAACTAATGGTTCAGACCAAAATGAAACAATTCCGTATGTATATCCAACAAATTGTTCTGGTGGAATTATTGCATTTTGTTATGGACCTCCTCACATGTCCTCTTTCATAGTCCTGGACTCAGCAAGAAAAATGTCTATGATCACTGTTCAACTCAATAAATGAGAATTTCCTTTTAGAATGTTTGCAGAAAAGAAAACTTTCATACATCTTCTCTGTCATTGTCCTGGTGGTTTTTTTTTTAAAGAAATTTCAAGAACGTTTGGTAGCGCAGCTCAAATTCAAATTAACATTTCATACTAATCTTCAATTCAATCTGTGTCAGTCATTTGATAGATACTTATGTCAAATTTGCCTAAATTAAAGTTGTTTTAATATGCATTATGACACAGGACCTTTAATTTTTTTTTATTTAAAAGAATGCATTATATTTTTTAGTATTTGTACCTCAAAAACATAAAAAGATGTCCTTCGTTTCTATGTAGATATTAAAACTGAACTGTGACCGCACTAAAAATGCCAAGTTGAGTAATCAGAATTTATTGTGTTTTGTTTCGCCCAGAAACCCAAATAACAAGAACATTACGACGAGCAGGCTATAAATTTTCAATGCAACAACAACAATAAAAACCAAAAGCACTTTTTGTCTGAAATGCCCCACGAATGCAATGCAGTGCACAATAACAAAACTGCTGCAAAATACAACAACCAAAACTTGAGTGCTGAGCAAAAATGTTTGCAATTAAAACTGATTTACAGTGCAGTCGATTATTTGGGTTAATTTGCTGACTGTGCCGGCGCGTAAGCAACGCAACAAACCAAGCAAAACCCAATAAAAAAAATAGAAAAATTCATATCAAGAAGCAACTACCTACAACAAACGGCAAAAAGATTCACTCGAGCAAATGCACATCAAATAAAACAACAATCAAACAACAGTTGTGGCATGCAGCAGCGCGTTGCAAGCGCACGCATAGCTGCGTAATGCGTCCCGTGGCCGGTGGGCGGTGGGCGGTGCGCGGAGGTGGCAGCGGCAGCACACTTTGAACCTAAGCTGCAGGCGCAACGCCTCTTCGGTGCTGACTTCTGCCAATTTTTGTGTTTTTGCATTTTTGATGCGGTGCGCAAATTTCCGCATCATTGCACAAACAACAGCAACAACAATGAAATTATGCGCGCAAAGTGATTTGCATGACAAGCACGCATCGCATGGCAGATGTGTGTGGAGGAAATTGGGCTGTGACGTGCCGTTTCGTTGTCGTTGCGGCAACGGGCTTTGGTTTGAGTTTGTGCACTTGTTCGCTATTTGTTGTTGTTGCTGCGATTTTATTGTTTTCGATGTTTGTTTCTAATGTTTAGGCGCAGCAAAAGAAAAACAAAGATGCATTCAGATCGAGTCAGATCTATGTCGCGGGTCTTCTGTGACAGGCTTTGTGACGATTTGGTTGCATTTTCAGCTCGTTTTGGTTGACTCTTAATTCAAAGTTAGGTTAGGTCGAAGTGGCCGTCTTCTTCTGTAAAGCTCATTTCAGCACAAAAGAATGGCTCGTTGTAATATCACAACGGAATGGTCACCTTTTATGGCTTTGGGAGCTATTTGTTGTTGGTGCTGCGATTATTGTTTTCGATGTCTGGTTCTAATGTTTAGGCACAGCAAAAGAAACAAAAGTATGCATTTTCTGTGAAATTCTTGAGCCAGTTTCATTTGCATCGAGTCAGATCTATGTTGCGGGTCTTCTGTGACAGGCTTTGTGACGATTTTGTTGCACTTGCAGCTCGTTTTGGTTGACTCTTAATTCAAAGTTAGGTTAGGTCGCAGTGACCGTCTTCTTCTGTAAGGCTCACTTTAGCACAAAAGAATGACTCGTTGTAATATCACAATGAAATGGTCACCTTTTATGGCTTTGGGAGCCTCGCTATCTCTCAGATATTTCGAATTGATACTTCCGTTATTGCAGTTAATCCAAAGCAGTTGTTGTTATTATTTTTTATGCCAAAAGGAACACGCCTCATTAAAGCTACAAAAGCAATACGCACACATACAACAACAATGCCAACTTTAAATATTAACCATAACAATTAAAAAAAAAACCAAAACTCAAGTCTCAAGCCTTCATCATTTGCACACATTTGTTGTTGCTATTTGTATGTTTTGTTTGTCAGCTCGGTGCATTGGCACTCACGTATTGCGTTCATTTCCTCGTATGCAAATGTCCCTTTTAAAGCATTTCTAACCATTTCGTAGCTCACACAAAGACGCCGGACGATGTTGTTGCTGATAATGTGATTGTTGTTGTAGTGATTTACTTTATGATTTGGGTTTTTTCTGGCAATTAGTGGATTTAGATTAGTTCGGTCTGGGTCAAATGGCAATCAACCGACCATAGCACAAAGTCAGCCGCACAAAATCTGCCAGCAATGAGTTTCGTTCCGTCTTGAGGGCCAAATGACATCATGTAGGGCTCCACTTCTCGAACGAGTTCCACTCAAAGACCGCACAAATAGCCAACAAAGACCTTCTGTGTGGCGCAGAACACGTGCTAAACTATTCTTCCACTTATTATGACATCATAATGTTGAAGAAAATTATTTGGCCATTCAACGTGTAGCTCAGCTCTAAAGTGATTCAATAGTTTTTATGGTTTTGTTTTTTAATTTTTTTTTAATATTTTATTACTTGGTTCAAAGTCCAAAGAATTGTAGCCAACAACGTTCGCATCTTCTTTAGTATTTGTTGACTTGTAAGCATTTAATTGGATTATGATGTGCCACTATAAATGTTGAATCTTGTACTACAAGAATCAAATGAACCATTAAATTGTTGTCTCGCAATTTCACAAAAGGCTGGCTGAACATTAACACATTTCACACTATAAGTATTCTGTATTCAGACTTCTCGCGGCATCGCATAAATCCGAGTAGTTTATATGATGACAAGCCGGCAGTGAGCCCTTCACTAAAATTTATCTATGCTGTTCACGCGTTTACTGAAAGTTGAAAACTACAAAGTCATCATACAAAAGTCATCATTCTATCGGAAGATACTATACTTTTTGCAAATGGCGACAAATGTAAATTCTGCTTTGACATTTGTTAAGTGAAGAACAGTTAAGACATCAAACAAGACATGAGACATCAAATCAACTGAATCCAAACAGGTTTTTCATTCATTAAAAAATTGCAGCCAAAGAACATCGGATCACAACTTTTACGCCACCCTGTATATGTTTATGATATAACCAGTTAATGAACTCCTAAGCTTTTTGTCGCCCACACAGTTTGCCTTAAAAGCACTGCTATTGTCTACTGTGAGATCAGAAGTGGTCGGCAAATGTTGCCAAAGTCCATCCATCCATTCATACAAAACATCAAAACTGCTCATCAGCGCATGGACGATAGTAAAATGGCGAATAAACTTGTCAAAGAAGGAGTCACTATAGACAACACAGTGAAACAGACAGTTCCGTATTACCAACAATGAAGGCAAGACAAGAAAATGAAACAAGTACTGAACTCCTCTTGGAATGAAAGAAACTACTGCTGTTCATGTCACACATATCTGCGATCTCTGAGTCGAATCTCACTGCGGCAGCTCATTGGAGAAATCACAGGATAATATACTATAAGGCATAGGCATTAGCTTTGTTGAGGCCCTGTGCTCCCAAGTGGAGTGAAACAACGAGAAACAACTGGGTATAAGCTCGTCAAGCTGAGAAACCGGAAAAGCATGTACCTTTCCAACACACTAAATCCCATATAGGTGGTGACTCTGCACCATGAGTTCAAGGTTCTTAGAGAACCTGGCAGGCGAAGGAAAGGTTTAGTTACCGAATCTGCTTAACTTCATTGGGAGATCTTAACTTCAGTTACAGAATCTGCGTAACTTGATTGAGAGATCTTAACTTCAGTTACCGAATTGCTTAACTTCAATGAGAGATCCTAACTTCAGTTACCGAAACTGGTTAACTTCAATGAGAGATCCTAACTTTAGTTACCAAATCTGCTTAACTTCATAGAAAGATCGCAACTTCAATTATCGAATTTGCTTAACGTCATTGAAAGATCCTAACTTCAGTTACCAAATCTGCTTAACGTCATTGAATGATCCTAACTTTAGTTACGTAATCTGCTCAACTTCATTGAGAGATCCCAACTTAAATTATCGAATCGGCTCAACTTCATTGAGAGATCCCAACTTAAATTATCGAATCGGCTTAACTTTATTGAGAGATCTGAACTTCAGTTACCGAATCTGCTTAACTTCATTGAGATATCAAAGTGGTTCGAGCTGAAAGGACTCGCAATGAACCAAAATGGCCTTCGAGTGGAAGAGCACCCACCTTCCTTCACCTAATCTAACCTAACCTATGTATAAATGATCAATACACCACTCAGTTAATTTTTAACCAAACTTACTTGTTCCTCTTATTGTAAAATATCATCTCCTAGTTTTAATGTTGAGATGTTTTGGCACCAAAGAAAAAACTTTTTTAATAAATTAATTAGTCAATTTCTGTTTTACAATCTTTATAAAGCATGTCCAATTAATCATGCAAAGACATATCTTAGTCTGGAATAAGGGCAATGTTGCGGAAACTCTTTCAAAAACTCTCTGACTCTTAAGAGGCCAAGGCCTTTAGAGATCCTAAGCTTCTACACATCCTTTTGAATAGTTTTTTTTCGTAGGTAATGGAGAGTCAATAATGCAGAGTCAATCAAAAATCTTTACTTGGCAATTTGAATGTGAATCAAAATCAAGAAAAAGCAAGACTAATTTCTAGTTGGATGATTCTTTCGAAAGTGAAGATAACAAATGCATATCACCTAAATTAGCATTGAGCTTCACAAAGCCCAAAAAGCAGCTATTTGAGAAAATAAAACTCTCTATGTGTATTACATATTTTACAGAGTAAATACTCACACACCCACACAACGCCCTAATTTTCAGTTAAAACAGCAATTTACATATGTATAACAAAAAATTACAAATTGATTTCCTATAATTCAATCAACATAATTTTCTCTCTCTTTAAGGCCGCCGCCCGCCATCAGTGTCCTTACTTGGTGAAAATGTACGAGAAGAAATTCATAAATCATGGCGGCAAGCCGGAGTGGCTGAACGGCTTAGATTACATACCATCCAAATTACGTGCCATATACGAAATAAACAAAATACTGGCCCACCGGCCGTGGCTGTTGCGCAAAGAGCACATTGAGGTAAACACAAATAAAAAGACAAATAATAGTAATCCACAACTTAAGATTGTGTATCGCTGTCCTCCCGGTTTGTAGGGTCTCACCAAGAGCAAAAACAGCTGGTCGCTGTCGGAAGTGGTCCACGCCATGGTTTTGCTGTCGCATTTTCATTCGCTGTCCTCGTTTGTGTTCTCCTGCGGCTTGACTCAGAAGCTGGACGGTCTGTCTAGTCCCAAGCTGAAGACCGCGCCGGTCGCATTGCCGCTGCTAACGCTGCAACAGCCACATCAGCAGCAGCAGCTGCTGCTGCCGCAACAGCAACTACAACAACCACAACAACAAAAGACTGTGTTAGGTGAGATAACCATCAATAACAATAACAATGTGCTGGATCATAATAGCCATCAGGCGTACAACAACAATGCGACCAGCGGTGCGGTCAATGTTGGCCTTGCGGTGTCGGTGTCGGTGCCGGTGCCAGTGCCGGTTGTGGTTACGGCCGCCACAGCACCCACCGATATCTCCGTAAACGGTGGCAGCAATGGTCTGGCCAAACATGTCGGTGAGCAATCGGCAACATGTCTAATAAATATTTTGTCTCTATCTATCAAATAAAAATGTATTTGTGTTTCAGCTTCCGGCGGCATGCCGTCGCCACCGCCGAACGTGCCCGTCGAGGCGTTGGTGGAACGCATGAAGGTACTGTCGCAGAAGCAGGACGAATGCAGCGAAGCGGAGCTGAGTAATCGCTTCAAGAACGTCGAAATGCAAACGGCCGAATTGCCAGCGGCAGCACTCGAAGCCGCCGCCGAAGTGCCGCCCATCATTTCGCACTACATTGAAGATCCAAATTTCACGTATCAGGACTTTGCGCGTCGCGGTGCCGAGAACATACCGTCCACCTTTCGCATACAGGACTACTCGTGGGACGATCACGGCTACTCGCTGGTGAATGGGTCAGTTTCTAGGGCCCTCGAAATTATTCGAATATCAAGAAGCCTACTTTGCAATTCTCTCACTTTAAACATTTGCTAACAAATTTTCCAATTCACAGTTTGTACAGCGATGTCGGCACACTGCTGGATCAGAAATTTCGCGCCGCATACAATCTGACTTACTTCACCATGGGCGGCATTAAGAATGTGGATACGTCCAAGTTTCGACGTGCCATCTGGAACTACATACAGTGCATCTACGGCATACGTCACGATGACTACGACTACGGGGAAGTGAATCAGGTGAATGCCAGCTGTGTACGTCGATGTGACTCAATTACGCTTTGGCTTGTGGGGCTTCAAGTTTATACTTTTTAAGAAATGCTTTATATGAATTTTGTAATTTAGGGTATTTGCAAAAGCTTTAGTAGCTTTTCATGCTTGGAAGGTTCAAAATATTGAAATCGTACAGTTAAAATCGCACAGTTATTTAAAATTGTTTTTTTTTGTTCCTTGTTCACTCCTCTCTGGAGCATAGGGCCTCCACAAGACTATGCCTTGTGTTGGTTACGTTAATCGGTTAATCGGTGTTGTTCTGCCAGGGTAGGTGATTGGCCTGCCGCAGGTAGTCCTAAGTGATGGGCTGCCATCTAACGCCGCTTAGGAACGTGGCCTCCGTTAATTCGAGCTACCGCTCGTAGCGCCATCTGTTGTGTGAGGAGGCTACAGCAGAATGGTTGGAGACCTCGCTAGATCAATTTGGTGCGCTGTTTTCGCAGTTGTCCGCTTCCCCTTGCAGATGTCGCTAATGCGCCGTGTAACTGTTTATTTGTTTTCTTTTAACAGCCGCACAGCGCATAATTGCGCGTACTATTGCGTGGAAGTTAGTGGGATAGGAATAATTTGGGTTGGGAATCAATGAACTTGGGTTCATTTGCAGAGTTTTTAGGAAAATTTGAGAAGAGGAAAAATCGGAAAAAGTGGTTGGAAAAGTGCGGGGACCGCGCACGCGGCGGGAGTTGAACCCACGACCTCTGGGATGACAGTCTAGTGCACTCACGTTAGGCTATCGAGGCTAGGCTTTTGTTTTTAATAGTTTTGACCATCTTATTTTTTTAGTTGTAGATCTTAATTCTTGGTGACATTAGTAGTTGCATGATTAATCTGTTTGTTCATTATCTGTGAGACTGGGAAACCTTGTACTGGTCTATTACTACCCAACAAATTGAAGCATTCAACTAAAAACGTATTTACATATAGTTAAAACATGAAAACAGGACAAAGGCAAAGTTACGGACTGCCAAAACACGCTTCAAAAAAGTTTAGGGAGAATATATCGGTGGAGAAACCCAAGGGTTCGTGCAGAAAAGTTGAACTTAAAAACCAAAAAATCGCCTAGTTCAGAAAAACTCACAGGATAAGGAAAAGATGAGGAAGGAATAGGGATACCTCTATTAGAAGTATTACTTTCAAATTAAGGGTTTCCAAGTTATGTATAAATTAAAAAGAACGCTCATACAAAGTATAATGCAAACAGATCCAGACAGAAGCGAAGACGGGAAAGACGAGGCGAAAATAGAGCCAGGAAGGATAGGGTAGGTTTAAAGAAGGATGTTTCTCGGAGGGTATTCGCTGTTATACCACAAATTCCAACCGTTTGAAATGTGTATGTAACACTGTTTTTTTCCAACATGTGTTATAACTCACTTTTCAATTGGGTGGGGAAAGAAGAAGGGAACTTAAGGCTGACTCTTTCTTTCACGTTTCGCCTGAGAAGAGTGTGGGTTGCTTATAGTTCTCATCTACTTCCTATCGATAACAATAGAAGTAGACGAGTGTTTAACTAGCTAGAACTGGGAATTGAACCTAGAGCCTCTAGTATGAAAAGCCACTGCGTTATGGACAATAGACAGAGTGATAGCTAATAAAACACAAATGACCTACAGTAAGATTTGAGCTTTGAGCTTAAAAAACAGTTTTTCAACAATTTTTGCCAATTTAAGCCACTTGAACACTGACACCCGTCCAAATAGAATTCATTGCGTGAAGAAGCTTGCTCACAAAACAGTGAAAAATTAATACCATATTATTAAATGTCTTAGATTTTATCTCATAAAAGATTTGCCCCCCGAAAATGTGTTCTTTGAGATCAAAAATCTATTGTTCAAAAACAGATTTCCTCTTTCTTTAGAAATGTGATAATATTTTATTTTCCTTTCGCTTGTTTACACGCTTCCTTCTGCTATATTTAAAACTTTGTGTTATGTATTGGAAAGTGAGCTTAAATTTAATTGAACTCGTTTTTTTCTACTCCAATTCACAGCTACTGGATCGTCCGTTGAAAATGTTCATTAAGACGGCTTGCTGCTTTCCAGAGCGGATTACCACAAAGGACTACGATAGTGTACTCGTTGAACTGCAGGACAGTGAGAAGGTGAGTAGCGTTTCAGTACATGACATGACATGTCAACAGTCTGTTTCATTGCCGCGTAAAACCTATTTAAATGTCAGATCTACTCAGAGACAGTACATAAAGTTTCAAAGTGAATCAAAAGAACATCTGAGTGCATTTGAGTAAATATCTTCTGATCAAAGCACATCCGGAATTCTTTCATTAAACGAAAACGGTTCAATTAATCGTCGATATTCATTTCATTTTCTTCAAAGTAATCGCCATTGCAAGCAATAAACATATTCGAAAGTTTTCTCTAACCTTGAAAACACTTTTCATAGGCATGATTTTGGGATCATGTGGCCTCAATCGTTACAAACCGCTTTCCGCGAAGTGGTAACTTGAGTTGCGGGAATAGAAAAAAGGCACAAGGATCGATGGTATTAATTTAGGTTTTAGTCAAATAGTCGTGTACACGATGAGATATGTGAGCCGATGCTTCCTTGTGGTGAAGACACCACGAAATGTTTCTTCACTCTTGCTACGAACATTTCACTTCAAACGCTTGAATTTTCTCACGTAACACCACTTTTTTACTGTCTGGAAGAAATTTGAAGTGGACTAGTTAACGGCAATCAGAAAGACGGTCAACAAAGACGGTCAACAAAGCCTTGATTTTTGATCAGCTCTGTCGTGGTGTGTTGGGGTTTTGGCTCATCTGAGAAGCGCCATTCGGATGATTGGTGGTTAGTTTCGATGTCATTTTCATAGGTACATGTCTCATCACCGTTATTGATGCTGTCGATAACATTTTGGCCCGAAGAAAACATTTCTTTAACGACATCAATCCGATGCTGTTTCGGCAACGAATTCATCACTTTCGTCACAAACCGCGCTTACACACCGTACACCGATCCGAACGAGATACCAAGATCGAGCTGATATCTCCCTGAAGCGTGCCCCATAATGTTCGAGTACAGTTTTCTTAACTTTTTCGATGTTTTCATCAATCACCTTGGTGGATGAACGACCGGAACGAGGAAAATCATCAACCACAGTCCGCTTTTAACTCTTTGTACAACTCGTTCGACAGGTTCGTTTGACGCTCAGATCGGTTTCAGCCAACATTGAACACAGAATGACAGGGTCTTACCTGCATTAGCATCGGGTATCACAATGGGCCTTTTGGAACCTCTAAATGTACTTTTGCTAAGAAACTGGCAAGTTGCCTGTCTCACCTTACCATACCTAAGCTCCCGACAGATGGCGCTGCTTCAGATATTTCAGGACTAAATGGCCGTCAAAAGTTTGCCCTCACTCCTTGCAAGGCAAGAAACGAGCCCACTTCCGCCAGCGACTAGCAACGCCCAGACAGAAGAGAGCAATTTTTAAAGAAATACTCCACTGCTCCTCTACAGCTTGCAGGTCTCGAGACAGGACAAGTCAATAGTGTTGGTGTTGCTGCTAGGTTTGTAATTGTTTCCATAGGCTCTGGTTCTCTCTTGGCCGAAGCGTTACTTTCGCAAAGCTTAGTACATTCAATAACTTAAAGTCTAGGAGCTCTCGCTCCCAAAAATGAGAGGAAGATAATGACAGATGCACCAACCCCGAAAAAAGCCAATTTTTAAATATATCAAAAGAAAGAAAGAAAAATACTGAAAAACAAAATCAATGCATTATTGATGTAAGTAACATATGGTGTCCGACAATATGAAACAGACTATAATATATACATATGTATAGTTCTAAGTCCTCTCAATGTTGATGTTAATGATTGTTTATCTTTTGACAGGTTCATGTTAATCTGATGATAATGGAGGCGCGAAATCAGGCCGAACTGCTTTATGCGCTGCGCGAAATTATGCGCTACATGACATGATCTCATTTCATTTACAATTTTCGTTTTTAAATGCAAAATTGAAAAAGAAAACCAACAAACACATTATATACTATGTAAAACGTAAATTATAAAAACAACAATGCGAACTAACAAACAAAACAAAGAAACAAACTTTACATTATTTTTAACCCACAAAAAAGAATGCATAACTATTAAACATTATGATTACTGCTGCTACTATTACATACATACATACATATATTATTTACTAAAAGATAATATTAATATACAATTTTTATCACCAACATAATTTAGCATATACAAGAGAATATACAAACTTATATACAAGCATATATACATTGCATATAAAATTAAAATATTTTACACGAAAAACCAAGAGCGGACATTTTTTTAAAGAAAAACTATTATTGTATCAAAGAGGAGCCGCCAGCAAATGCAACCAGGCGAAAGAGACAAGAATTATCTGTAAGAGCAAAAAGAGAAAAAGAAAGGTGAAGAAAGAAGGCGGCACAGAGGAGAAAAGTTAATTTTGTAATGTTAGATAAAACTGTAACCTTGAGCTTGTTTGTGAAAAGGACAAAAACAAAAATTGGCAAGGCGAACGTTTGTTATGACTGTTGCGCGTAGGGAAGCAATGGCTCCCAATTAAATACATAAATATATGTTTTATGCGATATGATATGATGGAACCAAAACTGAAACGTGTGTGTGTTCTAATTGCAAATTGTGCAAATTTATGCCTAACATAAATGTGTTGTTGATACTATGTAAACGAAACAAAATCGAGCATGATTAGGAATGATTAAGAAGAAAATAATTACATCATTGTTCATTATGAAAGATAAATAAAGTTAATTGTTGCTATCTAAAAAAAAAAAAACAAAAACAAATCAAAACAAATTACAAAAACAAATTTAAAGACATGTTTATTTTTATTTGTGTGTGTTTTTTCCATTGCAGTTTTCTTTATTTAAATGGTGTGTATTTTTTTGGTTATTTTACTATGTTTTTTTATTGTCTAGCCCGCCCCAATTTGACTGGACTGCGCTCAACTAATATTGGAAGTCCAAATTAGTTCGGTCCGTTTTTAGGTGGTTCCAGAGAGGTCATACGTCTATCAAAAATATTCATTCAAGACAAAAAAGAAATAGTTTTTCAAAAGATGTATGTGGCTATTGTAAATGGTTAAAGTTACAGCTGATTGCGGCGGTTCCAGAGAGGTTAGACATCTGTCGAAAATAATCATTTAAGGCAAAAAGAAACAAAAGAAACATTGGATTGTGACTGGGGATGAAAAATGGATATTCTACAACTCCACGAATAAAAAATACCACGTCAGATCCTGTGAAACGTTCGACCATAACATCAACATCAAAACCCGTCGTATTCTCCGGTCATCGGTTCTTCTGATTACACAGTGCAAGTCCAAAATTTAGACATGGGGGGGACCTACTGGGTGAATTTCCTATAGGTATACTGAGTTGAGATCCACCAGCCGTTTGGTAAGATTGGCTCTAGTTTATGAGAAATCCGACTTTGAAGTTTGGTAATTTTCGTCAAGTATGCCGCTTAAGTAGGTCCTAAATCGTTTCGAATATCGCTTTACTGTCTTCGGCAGGTTTGTAGATATTTTAACGACCAACAAATTTGCTGAAGACACCAATCCAAAAAAAATACATTCAAACTGTGTAATTGCGATGTGTGCATTTTTTGCGCAGCGCTACGTAGCGTATGAGTGCCATTTAATTATAACACTCAACGTGGCGTATGACACTCATACGTGTAGCGTATGGTCGTTAAAATATCTACAAACTTGCCGAAGACAGTAAAGCGATATTCGAAACGATTTAGGACCTACTTAAGCGACAAATTTGACGGAAATTACCAAACTTCAAAGTCGGATTTCTCATAAACTAGAGCCAATCTTACCAAACGTCTGGTGGATCTCAACTCAGTATACCTATAGGAAACTCACCCAGTAGGTCCCCCCCATGTCTAAATTTTTGAGGGCAAATTTCACGCACAGTGTTATTGGTTGTTTCAACGGACGCCGCTCGATTTGGCAGGTCAAATCGAAAATTTGCTCCTAACTTGGATCGCCTCAAAAAGCGAAACATTTTTTTAAGATGGAATTCGAAAATTGCCTGCTTTAATAAATCTGTTCATTCATTTTGTTTTGAAATAAATGCATTTTCAGTCATAAAAAACGGATCGAATTAATTTTTACTCCCAATAATTTAAGACAGTTCATATTTTCGGAAACGAAACTGAACTGCTGTCTCATATTAATTTGAGGAAGTTCACTTTCTCGGGGGCGGAAAAGAGCATACGCGCTGCGTGTCAATTAGTTAAACACTAATTATAGCAACGCAAACTGTCGTGAAACCATATCTCCATCTTGCATAGTAAAATTTGAAAGTGATAATACAAAATACGGTAGCCAAACACCAGGCGCGGATCCAGAAAAATATTTCGGGGGGTTTTAAAAAGTAATTCCTTAAAATTTATAAAATGTCTTTTAATTTGTATGTAGTTTTATAGTCGATCCACATATTTCGGGGGGGGGGGTTCCGACCCCCAATCCCTCCCCCCCTGGATCCGCCACTGCCAAACACTGAAAGAATAAGAAAAGTCTACAGATCAGGTATGCTTGAGGTGAAAGCTTAACCGTTAAATACATGAGTTATTTTCGTCTTTCTTTAATAAACATGTTTTTCTTATAAACTCGAGTTACTAACAGAAAGCCACTTTGAAAAATGTCTATTCAATATTTGCAAAAGGATTTAGTTGTCGTTTGTATATCTGTAGTCAAAAACGTCAAGCGCCTCGATAGCCCAACGAGTAGCGCTTTTAATACCAGAAGCTTTATGTTCGATTCCTAGTTCGGGCTGGTTAAACACTGGACCCCCTCTCCCTTTCCCCCATTCGTTTGGAATTTATGTTATAACACATTTAAAAAAAAAACAGTCTCACATACACATTTCATACGAGTGGAATTGTGGTATCATAATGGGCCATGGGGCTTCCCTACAAAAAAATCGTTCTCATAAAATGGGCTCCCATTGCTCACAAGTAGCCCCCAGCCGTATCAAATGTAACACTGACCCCCATTTATTTTCCCTTCCGAATATTCCTTTCAAACATACACACCTACCCTCTATCTTTAACTCTTAAGGGTGTTGCCATACAAAACTCACCGTTTTTTATAAATTAGCTTCCCACCTGTAAATGTAGTAAAGTAAAGAAACATATCTCGGAAACTACTGAACCGATTTCAATGATTCATTCAACATTGGACAACATGCTTGAGTGCATAAAATACAAAAATTAATTTAAGTTCAAAAGTTTACCAGCAGAGGGCGCCTCCCATACAAACGAAGTTGTAAGGTTGCCAACTATTCCTAGATCGGCTCATCGGTGAATTTATAGTTGAAGTCCCAATTTGGTAGACACCAAAAAAAACATAAATATTTGTATCTAATCTACTAAATTGAGAAAAAGGAAGAATTGAGATTTTATACTGTTATATTAAAATTAAACGTTTGCATTGTCTGAAACCATAGTGGTAAATTTATAATATAATATATCAATAATAATAATATGTATATATATATTGATTGTCATTTCTCGCTCGAGTTCGTTCTTAGATACATTTACAGACACATTTTGAGTTGAAATTACAGTTCCCAGCATTGTGTGTTATACCCTATGGACTTCCCCAACCAAGAAACAAAATAAACAAAATTTTAGCCATTTGCCACTGCCCAGCCGAGAAATAATCATTTTATCAATAGCGAACTGTTAGCAAAATTCATCTTTCGCCACTGTACATCAAGTGACTATAAAACTTAAAGGAAAGACAATTTATAATGCAAAACTGTACTGATTTTGTGCATAATAAGTAATGGAGAAAGTTTATCAGATAAATCAATAACTGACTGACTAAACTCAAATTCTTGTTACTACATAAACCAACATTCACAACCCAAGTAGCCTGCATTATTTCTAAATAGTAACAGATTTTAGACAGAGATAACACATACGAATTAATAATAACAACAACACACATACATGTTTGTTACTACGTGACTTAGCTATAAAAAAAATTAACAAATTAAATACAACAAAAGTAAAACTATTTAATTTTCATAGCTAGCCAACACAAGTAAACCAAATGAAAAATGCTGTGTCGTCAAATAATTGTTTGTAACTAATTCATTGTTTTTGCAACAAATGCAACCGATGAGAAATAACAAGTTCAAAAAAAGCAAGCAAAGACTATTTAAGATTTAAATATTTATATTTGTGAGTAATGCAAGATAGACAACAACTTTTATCAAAACTAACAAATTAATGGTTAACTAAATTCCTTTCTAAAATATCATTTTTATTTGACTCTCTAACCGAGCTGATTAAAGTCGAAATTGTCATAATGGTGAAGTGAATTGAGCCAACACAAACTAACTGCAACACAGTTTTGTAAGCACACCAGCTACAACACATAAACTCAATTCTTTCGAATTAGTTTAGACCATGAAAAAACAAAGTTTTGTGCAAATATTGTAAATACACAAATCAGTCAACAGAACATGCTGTAATAACCCATTTTAAGGAATGTTTATCTATTTTATAAATGTTTGTATTTGATAATAAAATGTTCCCACCCTCCTAAGCGCCCACCATACAGTCAACGAGAACGTCAACTCAACACAACTTCACACCAACTACTAACAGCACCATCGGCCATCATTAACCATCTACCATCTATTACCCAACTAACTACACACACCTATACATCAAAGAATAAAATAAAAAAAATGAAATTACAAGTGGCAGTTTTTATAGCATTTTGTAGCATTTTCTAAAAGTTTATACATGACACTGCCACGCTCTCTGTAGGACATCCAATTGAGGGCCATTGAGGCCTCCGAATGCTCGAATCAAGATATCGGCAAGCTACCAAACCTACCAACTTACCAAACCTAACCTAACCTTGCAAAGGGTGACCAGCAAGCAGTGATAGTTTTTCCAATAAGAATGTCGCAGCAACTGTCAAGGATCTCAATGACGTTCAAATGTCAAAATATTTAGTGTAGCTTGCCAAAAGGGTGGACATTTTTAAAAAAATATTATCAAAATTCTGGGTGAGTTTTAAACACGCTCTACGTTTTGAAGGGGTCACTTCACAGCGACTGGACACTCCTCGATTACAAGCCAACCACTTTCGACAAGCTCGATGCCAACATTTGAGATGACATTGCCGTAATACGACTAACGCCGCACATATTGCACCGAGTCCTCAAAAATTGAATCGACCGCTTGAAGCACTTGAAGCACAACAAAGCCGAGGCGGCCATTTGGCATAAATGTAGCTTCAACATAAAGCGAGAATCAATTTGATATCTCACACCGTTGTTGTTTTATTTAAATAAATAAATAAATATATTTTCTTATCGTTCTTATTTGGTCACCCTGTCAAAGTGGTGAGTAAAGTGTTTTCGGCGGCAATGAATATGATTACGATTGATTCTCAGGTCTATTCTTACGTTACGATTCATTCCTACTTTGTATTTGTATTCAACATGCCAACACTCTGCTGCATCAGTGGCGCACGCAAGGGGAGGTTTCAGCCCCAAACTGAAATCATGTGTGCGCCACTCTGCCGCATCATCTATATATATAAAAATGAAACGTGGTTCGTTCGGCCGCTTAAAACTCGAAAACGACTGGACTAACTTGAATACTTCCTTCGGCGAGTTTGTTCAAAATGTTTACGTGAAGGTTTATAAGAAAAGAAATGTCGGGGAAAAGGGGCGTGGCACCACAAGAATACATTTTTAGACAATAACTTTGGAACCATAAGTCACACATCAATTCAATTTGGTACAAACTTAGTATTTAATCATGTCCTTCAATAGAGGGAATAAGGTGGGTATTGAACAAAGGGGTGTGGCACCGCCCATACAACTCAAATCTTCTAAATGGAATAGCTTCGGAATTGTAAGTCGCACAATATTGAAATTTGGTGTACCGTCGTTTCATAGATGTGTCATTCTACTGTTAAAATTTTATGGGCGTTGAACAAGGGGCGTGGCACATTTTTTATGCAGCAGAACTGTAGGTCATACATCAATGAAACTTGGTATGAACCTACCATTTAATCATATCTTTCGGCAGAGGGAATGGGGCGGGTATTTAACAAAGAGGCGTGGCACCACCCATACAATTCAATTCTTTTGAGTGGAATAGCTGCGGCATTGTAAGTCGCACAGCATTGAAAGTTAGTGTACCGTCGCCTCATAGATGTGTTATTCTACTGTTTCAATTGTATGGGCGTTAGACAAGGGGCGTGGCACATTTGTTTGACCCAAACTATCCGCATTATTTTGGAACTGTTAGTCGCACATCAATGAAACTTAGTACGAATTTACCATTTAGTCATATCTTTCCACAAAGGGAATGGGGCGGGTATTTAACAAGGGGGCGTGGCACCGCACATACAACTTAAATCTTTTATATGGAATAGCTTCGGAATCGTAAGCCGCACAGTATTGAAATTAAATATGACATCGTCCCATAGAAGTGTCATTCTACTGTTAAAATTTGATCGGCGTTGGACAAGGGGCGTGGCACATTTTTTATGACCCTACATTTACGCAGTACTGTAAGTCCACATCAATGAAACTTGGTACGAATTTTCCACTTAGTAGCACAATTGGACCAGAAGAAAGTTGTGAGCATTGGACAAGGGGCCGTGGTATCGCCTCCGTTTTTATATACATAGATTGTTTGTCCTGACTGACTGATTGATTTATTGATTTATCATCGCCCAGCTGAAACCGCTGAAGCTACAAACATTAAATTTTAACTGTAGGTACACCTTGAAGAATGAACCTCCGCTAAGACGGGATTTTTAGAAATTCGGGGTCTAAAGGGGCAAAACATGTGAGGTGTAAGGTGTTGTATGAAGAAACGTGATTTAATAGACATACTCATTTTGAACTTCCTGAAAATACTCTAAATCAAAAATAATTCGACACGTATTTTATAATTTTCCGAAAATCAAAATTTCACTGGCTCAATAGGCTAAGGTTTGTTTATGAAAATGAGCCTATTGACTTCAAAAATAAAAATTAGATAGAGAAATCGATATCCAACTGGATCAACGACGGGTTAAAAGTTTGAGTGGATGAATTGTGAAAAAGCATGAATTAATGGGCCGATTGACTTCAAACTTGGTGGAATTACTCTAAGTTAGGGATAATTTGACACGTGTTTTCACTTTCTTCATTTCGGGAATCGGGAAATAATAAAAACGTGCTTTTAATTTGCTTGAAAATCGAAATCTACCGTGGTAAATCAAGGGTTTAGAATCTGTTTAGAGTAAATGTGAAAAGACATGATTTAAAGGGCCTTCTGACTTCAAAATTTTTAAGATACTCGAAATCAAAGATAGACACATGTTTTTTTTTTAATTAAAATCTGATGGGCTCAATAATGGGTTAAGAATTCGTATCGGGGGAAACAGGAGAGCTTGCGTGCAAAGCCGCAGGGCCCAGCTAGTACATAAGTAAAAACCGCACTGTTCGTCTTTTTCGTTTGTTTCGTTTTATTTACATGATTAATTTGTAATTTCATTAATTTACTTTTGCCGTCTTCACCGACAATACGTCTTTGATTTTCATTTATTTATAACGCTTCGAAAGCCGCTTTACATAAGCATCATTCATATAAATGGCGCTAATAGTAAAAAATCACTAAAGCATGGAAACTCAAATCAAATTCAACCATAAATTTTAACTAAATATTAATAAATTATTTCACCAAAACGTTACGTTCTTATAGTTTAGGTCGCATTATTATATGTTATATCCCTTTTCAAGTTTAAGCACACAAACAAGTATGTATATTTTTTAACATTATTTTAGCTCGAAATTAATCACTAAGTTTAGTATCTCATGTGATATGGCTATGAACAAAACTAAGCAATAATTCATCAATAAGTCAAAACAAAAATAAAACTCAAATCAAGTTTAATTATGTATATTAAATTAATTTAATTTAATTTAATTTAGTTGTATTAATGCTAATTTTTATATTTAAGCTTTAGTAAAGAGACAACAAATACTCGCATTAATTTGAGAATTGGAAACATAAGCAGCAGTGCTTCGATTTAATAACATTTTGCTGCTTTTTCTAATCACGGAACGGAACTTTCCGTCTGGTCGTCGTAATTGGCTTAAATTTGCTAACACTACTAAACTAGAAAGCCGTGTGAAAGCAATATTTGCTGCTAAATTCACAGCGTGTTGGTCCTAAATTGTTCAGATCGATTAAGTAATGTCAATTTCAGTTTTGCTTCACTTATTACTTAAAGCTCATTATGCTTTAGCTAAGCAGTCAACAGATTTCAAAACGAAAAATTATTGGTAAAAATTCTAACAAAAACTGCACTTTTGTTCTACAATACAATGAATCATACAATTGTGTATGCATTGCATGAATCAATGCGTCCTATGAATGTCCAATTGAGCGCAATTAAAGCTGCCTGGTTTAGGCGCACATCTACCAACTGAAAGCTGCCATACACCTCTGGGTCACAATACTGATTGCAACTCGGCGCATGCCTTGCACAAACAGCTTAAAGCAATTCCAATACTATCGTTTGTGGTTGGTTTGCTTTTGGATTTTATTTTGCTTAGAAAACTCTTCACATTCTAATCACGCAGGCAATCAGCTTGAAATTCTCATTATGCAGCAATGAGAAATGAGATTGCCCGCACATTTATATTCTTCATCGAGGGTACAAAAATGCATAATTACTCTTATTGGTTGATTGATTTTTGCGACTGCGCTACATATAACTTTCATTCTAATTACAATCAATCTACTCTCTGCGACAATAATATGCAATCATTGCGCCAGCAATATAGACGCAAACCGTCACATATTTAAACAAGAAATATTGTTTTGGAACTGACGCTCGAGTGTACGTAACACAATCGATAGCTATGAACGAAATTTGCCCTAATAAAGTTTGTGTATTGCAAATATAATTATAACGATACTATTTATAGGTAACAGCGCTGGAAAATGTTCAACATTAGGCACAAATAAGATTGCAAAATATTGTGTTCGCGGTGACACATCGACTAAACGAGCAACGTCACATAAATTAATAAAAAATAAAATATGTATAAAACAAAACGTACAGACTTACGTATGTAACAATTTTTGCTTAGTGTTAGTATGATTTTAGTGTATGCTTAGCGCTATGCTTGATATGCTGTTGGCTATTGCTCATCGGTTGCTTCAATATTTCCGGTCGCTTTGTCGCGCGGCCGGTGCCAGGCGAATGATTGAGTGGTACGCATTGAGGGTTCATGAGGTGGCAATGCGTTTGGGCGATGAGGTCAATACAGTTTCCTTTGGCTTGCCCTGTTCATCTTGGAAGAAGATTTTCGTAATGACAATGTCGCCTGTGCTGAGCGTCTGCGAGGCCACATCGACCAGTTTGAGGGGCTTTTTGTCGGCACCCAGACGCATAGTGGGCGTGAGGCTGCGCTCGCCCTGGCAGTTGCAGTTCTTCATGCTGTAGATGAAAGAAAAAAGCATGCGTTCAAAGCAAATTTCAATAGAAATTATTGCAAACAGTTACTTTTTGGGCTTCTCGCGTACGATTTGTAGATTCTCGGTTGTGGCAATACTGGAACCCAATTGATCTTGCATGGTATTGGAAGTAATAATCTATAATAAACACATAAAATAAGTACATCAAAATTCAAAACTCGTTTGTTCTGAGAAAGCTTTTGAGCATTTCACTTACTTGATCGCTTGGCATTTGCGTTACAGCCGACAATATCGCTTCGAGCTTGTCCAATTTTACAACACGATCCATTGACTGATCGGACAGTATTTCGTCCATCATTTGCATTGATTCGGCCAAACTTGGTGGCTCCGAATTGAAACGCGGCGAGAATGTACCAGTTAATGAGTTGTCTGATGGCACTGAATCCAGACTGGGGAAATTATCGTTTTCGTTTGCCTCTTGTTCGTCTTCGGAATCGCTTTGATCTCTGTTTATAAGCGTCGCAGAGAAGTGATAATTAAATTTAGCTATGTACGAAATCACTGCAAAGCGACACTGTTCACCTGTTTTGATTGCCCACTGATTCCATTTTCTCAAATTTCTTGGCTACTTTGTTGTTGTTACGCTTCAGGCGTTCCTTTTCGTCTTCCGTCAGATCCATGTATCTGCGAAAAAGTTTCGCTTTAATTGCAGACGAACGCAAAACATCAGCAGCGACAGCGCGCCACACACTTACCGCAGCAGACGTATTTCACGATTGGACAGCACAATGCTTTTGTTAGACTGCTCCAGTTTCTGCTTGAGGTCAGCCACCTCGGTGGTCACTTTGCGTTGCTTCTTGCGCGTCTTCACCTCGTTGGGTTTAATTTGAATGAGTATCTGTTCAGTGCAGAGTTCAGAGAAAAGCTGACGGTTCTCGGGCTTAATTTGTCTAAGAGCAAATGGAAAACAGTCGTTTTAGCAATGCACAAATTACAATAAGAACATAAGGACACCTTGCCAAGTTGCCATAGAGTTGATCATTGATGAGCACAAGCACATCGCCTGCCGCATAGAGCAACATATCACGTGAGAGTGGCCGTTTGGCCCAATACTTTTGATCGCGTCGATAGATTTGTTTCAGCTGCTCCTTGATGGGATTGATAGGCGCATTGTACTGCTCGCAGAGCGTATTCAGCGAAATGTATTTGGCCTTGTAGACCTGCTTGCCAGTCTCCTGATACTGCACAATGGCGTACGCGGCCTGCAAAGAGTAAATTCAATTCCTTCATTAAAAATCACCATACAGCGTTGATCACATTAGCACACGCACCTGCGTGTCGAAAACATTGCGCAGCAATATGCCGAATTGCAGATACAAATTCGCCGCATCGTTGCGGCAATCGTGTAGCACTTTGATCACGCTTTCGTGCTCCAGCAGTGTCTTCAGGCCACCATCGATGATGATCTCCGGACAGCTGCGCACATCGAAGATGAACGCCTCGCCACGCGACGTGCCAATCTCCACCAGCGTAATCTCACCCTTCAGGCCCAGATTGATGCCCTCACAGTCCAGCGAAATGACAATGCTCTGATTATTCTGCGCAAACTTCAGCATGGCCTCCGTCACGAACAGCGAATGCTTCACGTTCGCTATGACCGTTGTGTTCTGCAACACCTTAATCTTCCACGTGTCGCCCACAAAGTAATTGTGACTGGGCGAGTGAGGCGTGGAGGAGTTCGTCGACGCGCTGTTCACGGTCGCATTGTTGCTGTTCGCGTTGGTATTGTTGGAATGCACAGGACTCGAATGCGAGGAGGAATTCTGCGGATTGTAGCCCACCGAGGCGCTGCCGCCCTGATTGGCCATCGACTGTTTGTCCTTTTCGTAGTTCTCGGCCAGTGTGCGTATGACCAGATTGTTGACGCGCTGCTTCAGTGTCTGATTGAGACTATTCGGGCGCTCGGCAGGCGGTTGTGCGGGTATTACGGGTCCTTGCATTGAATTCTGATTGTTCTGCGTGCCGCTCGATGGCTGACTGTTGCCGGAGAGCAGACCGTAGGACGAACTGGTGCTCGGACTGGGGCAGTTTCGTTCGCATAGATTCTCCAGCTGCACCTCGGACATTTGAATGTAGCTATCGAAGCCCGAATTGGGCTCGGAGCGCGTTTGTGAAGCGTTCTCCGGCGTGCTCGACATGTTCGATACGGGCGCGTTCAGCTTAAAGTTTGGCGAAGCAATGTTGTTGTTATTATTGTTGTTGTTATTCAAAGTGCTGTTCGCCGCCGGCGGCGTGTTACCGCTGCCGTTGTTGTTGTTGGCCAAATTACGCAATGCCGGCGAATGCAATCGCTGTTGCACCGCACTCATGGGCGGCAGCTGCGGTGGCGACTGCGATTGCGTCGGCGTCGACGTCAGCGCCTGCAGCTTGGCGGCCGCATTGGCATTGTTGTTCATGGCGTTGTACTGCTCGCGCGATTTCGCCTGCGCTTGCTGTATGTACGAATCGCTGAGTTTCGGCTTCTGCAGCAACGTGACTAGATTGGCTTGTATGTGAAAGCAGTCGGAGAAGAGCTTCAGAAAGGTGGACAGATCGTTGGGCGTCTTGAACATGCGTAGCCACTGTTCCTGCGGAAAGCGCGCCGTCAGCAAATGAAACAACTGATCGACCAGAATGGGTCCCTTGATCTCAATGCATTGCGCAAAGAAGTCCAGCATCTGCTGCGTGGCCCTCGTGTCAATGTTGGTCTGCGGCAAATGCAATCGCTCCTGTGCGGGCAAATCGGCCATATCCTCGCAGCCGACCAGCATCACATGATCGTCGACCACCTTGAAGGTGTCGGGATGCTTCACCAGAAACTCGGTGAACTCCTTTATGTGCTGACCTGCAACGAAATACAATCAATTAGAGTGTCTGTGTGCGGCCAGTTTTAAGTTAGTTGTGTGGCTCTAACCTGAGATGTGGCGCACTTGCGGCGATGCCTGCGACCGATGGCCCAGCAGACTGCGCACCGGCACCTCCACGCCAATGCCGTATTGCAGCATTTTGTTTTTGAAATAGTCTTTAGCCTCTTTAATGTAATCACGTCGACCGCCATAGCTGCCGTCATCCTCCGACGCGTGCTGATACGTATTCACCTTCACGTAATCGCCGTCCACAATGAAGATTGACGGATGCTGGGCGAGCAGCTTCTTCAACCCTGCAATGATAAGTGCAAAAGACGGAGCATTAGTTGGGATGTACAGTGGATTACTGACTAAGAGTTTAGCGGCGTAATTGATGATGTTGCGCGCAATTAGGGCTGAACTGAAGCACTAAACAGGCATGAACTATTGGTCCACTTATAGCGCTGGTGGCGATGGAAAGTTGCAAGTGGGGAAAATGGCAAATGGAAAAGTGTTATGTCATCGTGCAGACACATTGACTGCACGATGGCAACAATAATCGAAAGCTTTCAAGCCAAAATCAGCATCTCGGATTTCAGAAGTTTCAGTGAAATTGAAAATAGGCGCCAAGAGGTGGGCCGTCATTCATTCAAATTTTCATATTCAACTTTTCATTGTTGTGCTGTATTTTATCTTGATTAAAACTTACTTTGCGGCAGTGCAAAATAAAGGAAATCGTTGTTGTGCTACTCCATTACACACAACAGCACAATAATCGCTATGCAACAAACAAACAGAGGTGCTCCAGTTTTCGACGTTGCAAGGCAAAGAACATTTCCGTTGCGATTGTTTGCAGCGAATGCCTTCACTTGGCAAAAGTCTATGAAGGTTTACATGTATGTGTGTGTGTGTGTCTATGAGGAAGAAGTGTTTTAACCGATTTGTTAATGGAAAACTTAAAAGTAAAGCTGTCTACTTCACTGCAAGCCAAGGCGCACAAAAGTGTAGCACAAGAAAATCAATGACTGCTTTGAGCTGCCAGCAGTCGACAATGCTGTGAACAGCACAGAAAGTGAAAGAACGCCCGCACTGCCGCAAAGAAAAGTAAGCGAAAGGCAACTGGCAGCGGCGCTAAAAAATATAGTTTATTTTACAAGACAGCAAAGTTTATGGCACAAACTAACACAATAACAACAAACAAAACTCGTTATTGCTGAAAAGTGTTGAGTGGAAAGGGAAGTGTGCAGCGCACACCGCTGATTTGTTCTCACAGCAATTATCATTCTTAATCACACATCGCACAACAACGACGACAACACAACCCCTCCCCCCCCAAGCCGGCAACATAATCAGTCATGCCAGGCCTGTCGGCATTTGTATGCGGAAGGGATTCCCTTGCATGTTCGCAGTAACAAAAACAATAGAGCGGAGACATGGTTGGCAATGCAAAGTGAATGCAAGCAGCAAACGCCGCACACCGCGTCCATCCACCGCAGAGCCAAGTTGCGCTGCCGCCGCCAAATCAGGTCATACACTTCACTCGGCTGCCATTGTCGTCGTGTGTTGTTCGGAGCGATGGTGCATTGTCAGCATAGACACTGGTGCGCGGTAATAACCAAAGCAGCAACAACAACAACAGCAAGAGCAGCAATATGACATGGCATGTCATAATGCGACATGACACACACCACTTCCACCGACAATTGTTATATAAGAAAATTTTGTCGACGTTGCGCGTTCGCCGCATGGGAACGAATGACTGGATCGGTTGCGCGTCGGTTGGGCGCACTCCGGCCGTTGTTGTTGCTGCAGTTAGCTGCCGACTAGTGACAACGCTTGAGAATATGAACGAATTAATTCGATTTCGCTGCAGTTTATGCAAATGAGCTCTGATTAATAGAATTGTAAATAAATTATGAAATGCTTGAAATTTTTGAAATGTCGATGGCACGCAAGCAGCTACGAAGAAGCCCATTACTTACTTGCATATTGTGAGCATGGCAGAAAATTAAGGACTAGATACTGAATATTTAAGGTAAGTGCGCGTTTGCTGTAAGACAATTTTATGCAAATTTTGAAACATTTTGCAATAAAGTGAGTATCAAAAGTCGATTAAAAAATAATTGCAAAAAAATTATTATAATTGAAAATTGCACTTTCTTGCTGCAGCTATGAGTAGTTGAGTTCTCGTGCTGTTTCACAACCTTACAATCTGACTAGTGTTTCATTAATTCATAATCAGTATGTATGAAATTCAAAAAAATTTTTTCAATTAAACGCTTTAATTGAATTAAGTACTAACAATTAAATCCTCTAACAGACATTTTTAACTTAAGGAATTCTAGTTTAGAATTAAAGAAGAAACCCATTATTTTTGCAAGAAATTGAAGATTTAATTTAGCATAGTTCGAATGATCCGATTAAGGTCAAATATGCATCGCTTTGTTTGATAAATTGTTGCCATTTTGAAGGTAATTCCATCTTTTAGAGAAACCCTGTTCCCTATTGGCAAAAAACTGTGACAGTCAATTCTCAGAAGCTTCTTTTGAGGTAAGTTTTTTATCAGAAAAGTCATTCAACATAGACAGGAACAGTTAGTATTCAAAACGGTGGTGTCAGATCCGGACTATAAGGTTGATGTATAAAAAGCTTCCAACCAAGCTCCCACAGCTTCTGAAGCGTCGCTATCGATATGTGTGGCCTAACGTTGTCCTAATCGCACACAATTCCTCTCCTATTGGCCAAAGCTGAGCGCTTCTTCGATTTCTTCCTTCAGACGGTCCCATTCTTTACTATAGATCCGAGTACGATTTAAAATCTGACCATAGGGAGGCAACTCATAGTAAACGATTCCCTGCTAATCTCATCAAAAATACAGCAAAACCATCCTGACCATTAATTCTTGCTTGGCCACCATTTACGCCAGCTCGCCGTGATCCGAACACAACTGTTTTCATTCGACATTGTCCTAAGTGATTCAATTTTCACAACCAGCCGACATATGCTTCACCAATAAATCGATTTTGTTGCGAAACGCAGATGGAAATACAGTTTTGTTAAACAATGTGTTGCCATTTTGAAGGATACTCTCGTCCCTATTGGCAAAAATACGACAGTTGACTTTCGTGAGCTTCTCTTGAGCCAAACTTTTCACCAGCAAAATACTTCGCCAATGACAAAAGTAGGTGACAATCACTTGGTGTCAGGTTCCGTTTATAAGATGGATGCATAAGAACCTCCCAATCAAGCTCCGGAAGCTTCTGACAAATCACTATCGATGTGTGTGGCCTCGCGCTATTGTCCTGATGAAACACAATTCCTTCTCTATTGGCCAAAGCTGGCTGCTTCTGGGCGATTGCTACCTTTAGACGGTCCAATTGTTGACAGTACAGGTCGAAATTAAGAGTTTGATGGTAGAGAGATCAGCTCATAGTAGATGATTCCCTGCCCATATCATCAAACATACAGCTAAACTTTATTGGCCGTCAATTTTGGCCGATTCGACCACTACCACTATCAGCTTTAGAAATTATTTGATTTTGTCGCAATGCAGCTACAATTTGCAGACTGAGATTCGATGCATGAGGTTTTTGCTTTAGGTTGTGTGGCATCCATATTTTCGATTTTTTTGCAATGTTTAGCTTCTGACCAATCGGGATAGTGCTTACATGACAATTCTCTAACACACGCTCAAACTAAACTGAGTCAAGCAATCAGAAAACTGTCTGAGCTTTTTTTTTACTTTCAAATCTTATCTTTCTTACGCCTTCGTAGGTGCCCATCACAAACAAAACTGAGTCACGCAATCACTAAACTGTCTGAGAAGTTTTCTTAGTAGGAGATCCTATCTTTCTAACGCCTTGGTAGGTGTCCATTTCAACCAAAACTTAGTCCACCAGTCACAAAACTGTCTGAGAAGTTTTCTTAGTTGGAGATCCTATCTTTCTAATGCCTTCGTAGGTGTCCATCACAAACAAAACTGAGTCAAGCAGTCACAAAACTGTCTGAGAAGTTTTCTTAGAAAGAAATCTTGTCTTTCTAACATCATCGTAGGCATCCATCTCAACCCAAACTGAGTCAAGCAATCACTAAACTGTCGGAGCAGTTTTCTTAGTAAGAGATCCTATCTTTCTAACGCCTTCGTAGGTGCCCATCACAAACAAAACTGAGTCCAGCAATTACGAAACTGTCTGAGAAGTTTTATTACCAAACTGAGTTAAGCAATCACAAAACTATCTGATAAGTTTTTGCGCTCAAACAAAACTTAATCAAGCAATCACAAAACAGTCTGAGAAGTTTTTTTTAGTAAGAAATCCTATCTTTCTAACGTCATCTAGCGTTAGTCAATCACATTAAGGGAGTGTTCCCGTCTAGAATGCCGATTTTAGGCTGTTTTTCAAAAAATTATTTTGGAGCTACAAGGCAACATGCAATATTCTCGTTTTTTGCTTGTTGTTCCTTATTATTTGGAGAACAGAAACTCATATTTGTGTCAAAAAATTTTATTTTCTAAGTACAAATTTTCAGTGGTCAATGTGACCTTGTCACGCTGATTTTCACTGCTGGCCGATAAGAAATTTCGGGAACCAGTAATGTGAAAAAGAAATGGGTATGCAATTATTAATCTGCAATAAATTCCGCGGATGCTAAACCACAGTTTTAGTCAAAATGTTGATTAGAAACAAAATGGCGGCCATATGAAAAAAAATTGTCCAGGTTTGCCACCTTTTTTTACCTTTAGAGTGCTTAAAAATATATTTAACAATAATTTTTTGATGAAAACTTTGGTTTAGCATCCAATGAAAACTATCTAGAACATTTTCCCAAAATTTCAAGTCGATACCTCTCATAGTTGCTGAGAAAAGTTATCGGCCAGTACAAAAAATGTGGTTTCGAGAAAAACGCGTTTAAAGTATCATGCGCAATGTATCAGCGGAGCAAAAAGAGCTGAGATTACTTCAATTAACATGCAAAAAAGTGGGTACTGAGTTTGCGGATTGAAAAACGACTTTGGGGGGTGATAGTATATAGTATAAGGTACAATAAAACGCAAAAAAAATCGATTTTTTCAAACTTCTACCCGGGAACACTCCCTTAATACAAAACGAGATGGAGATTACTAAAATCATCTATTGGAAAAATAATGGATTTCTTCTCACAACACACTCATGTTGATGAGTAGAAAACAATTTGTCAGAAAAAACATTTTTTGATTGCATTTAATAAATTCCTTCAATAAAAATGATGCATGGCACTTGAACGTTAAATTCATCTTAAAATCTAAATATGTAAGCAAACAAACATTTGACAAATTGCATTCACTTGAAAGTACTAGAAGCGGCACAAAGCACAGCCCAACCATTCCAACAACGAGCATTCCACCCCACAAGACCCATTTCCACTGCACCCTAACGTGCTTGGCTAAGATATTCACTTACATCACTTGACATTTTTACAATTGTCATTTAATAAACACTAATGCCGCTGGAAAGCATAAATAACCGGCGCTCGCCCCCTGAAGAAATTGTCGGGCGGATGCATGGCTGGCACAACCGGCCCACAACCGTCAATGGTAGAAATGTGAAATGAGAACATAGGCAAACCTTGAGCCAAATAAGCCATAAACCATGGCAAGCACACAGCGAAGAAAAGCCAAAGCGCAGCCAAAGCAACGACCAGCGCGGCTTGCAGTCGTAACCGAATTGAAAACAACACACCGGCTACCGGCAACCGCTCTCAGGTCCCTGTGGGAATTTCCGTTACCATTTCGAAACCGCCACCAACGCCGGTAAGCCGAATGTGCCGGTGCCTGTGCCGGTGTCGGTGTGGTTGTCGTTGTCTGTAGCGGAAAATCCGTTACACTTGCAACATGTGCTCATAACTCAATTTAATGCCTGAAAAAGCTCAACAAAATGAAATTCGGGTGGCGCTGGGCGCTCGATGCCAACTGCACAGTCGGTCGCAGTCGCATGCACAGACACACGTACGTACAGTGTGTAGAAGTCTGTGGCAGGTGGCAGAAGGCGCATAAAAATTTCAAACCACAAAATGTGCCGGGTTACTTGCCCCGCACCGGTCACCCACACAGCCACGGCGACTTGTTGGCATTTGGCTGCAGTGTTCGAGCGCAGTTGAGTTGCTTTTGGCAGGCGTAAACATTTGTATTTTGGCTATTTTGTGGTCGACAAATATTTGCCAGCACACTCAGGTAACTGGTGCTGCGGCGCTTCATCTTAGAGTCGAACATAAACGTTTGATTGCGAGAGTGGGACATATTGCACGGGTTTTATGGCAACATTCAAATTTAAGGTTTCGACTGTCGGTGCAGGCGGCCTCTTTGAAGGCCAATCGCTTGCTTCCTGGCGCATGGACTTCATTTTCAAATGGCAAACCTTTTCAATTTGTACGTGGTTATTTATGGCAATGAGTGGTTGTATACTTTTAGTCGCACACATGTACATGTTTATGCGTCATCAATACATACACACTCCTCAAAGGTGAGTGTGCCTGTGTGTGTGTGCGTGTGTGTAGGCGTAGACTTAGCTGCTGTAAATCATGTGGCATTTTTGATGACACACATAAATATCAGCGTTATATGTGATACATTTTTGTAAAAGAGTTTGAAAAAATGAAAGAATATTGCATTTAAACAAATTTCTTTAAACTTTGGGGTGTTTCATAACTCTTCATGGTGAACAAAAAACCCAGTTATGTCGGCTTTGAGAATGTTTGATAGAAATATAGATCGAAAGAACTTGAGTCTAGTTCGCGTAGGTGGTGACTGTAATTCTCAGTTACATTCTTTATTGCTTTGCAATATAAACTGTAAAACATATAGGTAGGTACATAAATAAAGTTTATGATGACTTGTAATTGTGGCTAGGAAGAACAATGATAAACCTCTGCGGCGGCGAAAGTGGAAAGTCGAATCCACAGAAAAAGAAGAAAGCATCAAGTGGATTAAGTTCACAAGAAAAGAGAGCAAGAAAGTTCAAGATCTCAAATATTTTAAGTAACTATAACAACTATATAACAACTAACATATGACAACAAAATAACGAAAGGATTATATGACAATTTCCGGTCAGTAACTAAAGCTAAAAATAGCTAAAGACACTGAAGAATGTACAACGTATTATCCGACTCTGTGCTTTGAATATACTCACTTAAGGGAGTGTTCCCGTCTAGAGTGCCGATTTTAGGCTGTTTTTCAAAAAATTATTTTGGAGCTACAAGGCAACATGCAATATTCTCGTTTTTTGCTTGTTGTTCCTTATTATTTGGAGAACAGAAACTCATATTTGTGTCAAAAAATTTTATTTTCTAAGTACAAATTTTCAGTGGTCAATGTGACCTTGTCACGCTGATTTTCACTGCTGGCCGATAAGAAATTTCGGGAACCAGTAGTGTGAAACAGAAATGGGTACGCAATTATTAATCTGCAATAAATTCCGCGGATGCTAAACCACAGTTTTAGTCAAAATGTTGATTAGAAACAAAATGGCGGCCATATGAAAAAAAATTGTCCAGTTTTGCCACCTTTTTTTACCTTTAGAGTGCTTGAAAATATATTTAACAATAATTTTTTGGTGAAAACTTTGGTTTAGCATCCAATGAAAACTATCTAGAACATTTTCCCAAAATTTCAAGTCGATATCTCTCATAGTTGCTGAGAAAAGTTATCGGCCAGTACAAAAAATGTGGTTTCAAGAAAAACGCTTACTTCAATTAACATGCAAAAAAGTGGGTACTGAGTTTGCGGATTGAAAAACGACTTTGGGGGGTGATAGTATATAGTATAAGGTACAATAAAACGCTAAACAAAAAAAATCGATTTTTTCAAACTTCTACCCGGGAACACTCCCTTAAGGCAGGTTTCTACCTTGTGCGGCCGAGAAAACATGTTTTTTTTGAAAAATGTTTGATGGGAAGGTTTTTAAGATAAACACTGGAATATGCAAAGGGGGGGAAGGGGGCCATCGAGGAATGGCGGCAGGACTTCCTTACTCGCGGAAGTCCTGCCGCTGTTTGAGATGACTTGAAAGACAAAACTGAAATTGTTTCTTATTCTGTATCCTTTTGTCTATGGCTGGAACTAGGATTTAAAAAAAAAAATGAAAAATGAAGGAAATATGCGATTTTGACTAAAAAATTCAATTTTTACCTACTTTTTTCAATACAAATTTCTATTTTCAATGAGAAAAAATTATTAATTCTTGAAGATCCTAGTTCGTGCCATAGCTAAGACCTTGATAAATGACTGTTTAAAATTTCGTAGCTATTGCTCAACTCGTGTGGCCTAAATCACTTCCGCAAGGTCAAAAAATGTAGTTTTGAGAAAAACGCGTTCAAAGTTTTGCTTCAGCGGCTCGGCGCGTTCGACACCGCTACCTGTTTCGATAAATTGCTTCCGTAATTAGAAAGATTTCAACTTCAAATTTCGGGAGCGTATTCTACAATCATGTATTAATCCAAAAATGCATGAAAAAAAAATCGATTTTTTTGACCGCACAAGGTAGAAACCCCCTTAATACATTGGCTAGCGCCAGCAAAAAGTAAATAAATAAAAATAAAATACATGTACAGAAAATTACAACTTTTTGAATTTCTAATGACCTGTGAGGGAGTTGAGAAAGGCAGCAAAAAAATATATGTATGTATTGAGTATTTTTAATTCCAATCGCCCACTTAAAACTTTCTAAATAAGCACTCGAAAAGCATATTTTATGTTATTTTATAAACCAGTGTTGCCAATAACCATTAACAATAATCACTTGAATCACTTGAATAAGTTAATTAAATTCTCATTAAATGCAAAATCATTTTACGCCGAATGCAAATAATCGCTAAACTTTAATAAAACTGCAATAAGTCTCGAAAAATAAACCGAACAATAGTCAAGCAGTAACACAAACACGTACACACACATACACATACTCAAACACAAACGCATATGCTACACGCAGCTCACAGTGGAGCTACTTTCGGTCGAGTCTACTTTTAGGCGCATTAGCGCCAACTGTTGTTTTCTCCTGCTATTTTTGTAGTTACTGTTACTGTTGTTGTTGTTGTTGTTTTTGTTTTTAACAAATGCGCATATTGTTTGGTAAGGAAAGCAACAAAACCAAAGGCCAAAAATCAATGCACAACCAAATTAAAACTAAGCACAACAAACGCAAAGTTTGCGTTGCAAAACGCCACATTTGTTGTTTATTAGCGACGGCAATGCCGATGATTGAGGCAGGTGAACACGCACAAAGCTTGCTGCACGCATCTATGCCCAGCAAAAAGGCAGCTAGAAGGGCACAAACATAACCCTTTCGGATTAGGGGGTGAAAAGGGAAATGGGGCGTGAAACGCTCAAAGAATTATTGCAATAGCTTGTGTTGTTGCAAGTAATTTTTGATGTTCGCCGGTGTTCACGGTGACTGAAGCTTGATTTCAACTGGCACAGAGTTGCAATGTTTAACTATAGTAAATTTGTATGTGGTGCCATGTTGTTGATTTGTTTGAGTATTTAATGTGTTAACGACTATTTTTTTGCTGATACCTAAGTACAGCTTTCTAAAATCAAGGAGGTGTATGAAAAATTTAAATTTTAAGTAAATATTATGACAAAATTTTTTTTTATTTTAGTGCTTACGATTGTCATTCACACAATTGCGTCATTTGTTTACTTGGAATATGAAAGCTTACGCATTCAGAACTGCGCCGTCAACAAGCAGTTGTCATTGCTTAAAATCGTCGTATGTTTAATTTCCAGTTGATTCCTAAGTAAATTTACACAGAGATCGGTAGAAACTTTTGCTTCATACGACACATCTATTCAGAATATAATGTCTCGAACTAAAAGCTGATAAAAACATATAATAAATAATTGAAATAGAAGCAAGAATCGTTCATTTTTACATTATTCAGGAAAAACTTTAAGACTGTAATGTTTAACTGGTAATCCAAAAGCTTTCTTAAGGATCTTACATTTTTGGGTGCATTTATTGGGGATTTTTAAGGTCTTGATATCAGAGCGCATTAAGGATTTCATTTTTGGGGGTTTTGTGTAGAACTTGTGAGTCCAATACCATTTGGAAACATACTTTTCACCAACTATTTTGGTATTTTGGGGGTTTTGAACCCACCAAACCCCCTTGTGTGCGCCACTTCTTGATATATTTGTGATATTCCTCTTATATGCTATTCCCCTCTATCTCTTCGATGAGTCTGAAACCAGAGAGTTTTCTTTGGACACAGGAGGTGTTAAAGGGAGCCCACCAAAAGATTCCGCCAACCTGCCGAATTCTCACCAACTAACAACAACCACCTATTCGGATATTTGCCACAGCGTAACACATGAAGAGTTTTTTTCGTGCCCAATACATCCGACGGCCTGCATAATCATCGACATCGCTCCAAATCGCTATTTCCCGCCTTATATCTACATTTAGATATGACTAATAGTTCATAACTCGTTTCATTTATGAACGGTTGTCCCAGACTATACATCTTCCAACCAGTTAGCGCCAGACAGCTGTGTGCAGTGTACAGTCCACTGGTAACTTCTTCAACAAGGTTTAACCATGTCAGGTACCTCTTGAAGTTACCGTACGCCGATATACAGTCAGACTTCTGTTCCAAAATGAAAACTCTTTGAACCCATTGACACGTTTAAGGCTGCTTTAGACTGCCTATAGTTGGTCAACTCATTCCAACTATAACGGTAAACTGAAGTCACCCAACTATCGACCGGACACTCAATGCTTGAATTGCTTCGTCTAATTATACATAGTTCTTGTCTAATTCAAGTCCCTGTTCCACACTCACCAAGAGTTGGTAAAAAAAAAAAATTAATAATTAATTAAAAACTACAAAAAGAAATTCTTTTGACAAGTTCTTGTTGTACTCAGAGATATGAATATCTTTTTTACATAACTTTATCTTGACTTTCTATGGCCTCACTGCAATGAAACTGCCGTGATACTTTTAGTCGGCTGTCTGGGCTTGGGTCCAAACAATCGCCGCAAATACCATTTACTTTGTTGTACGTGAGACACTGAAATATCTTGCAGTTTATCCTCAGCTAAAGTTTTCATTGAGTTTTATAGTCATAAATATGTTAAAAGTGTATTAAATTCGTTCTCTATGTAGGTAGAGGCCCATTGTGATACTAAAATTTGTTGGACTTTTCTTCCCCGCTAACAGAACCAATTAGAGCTTCTAACAAAGCTAAATAGACTGTAAATGGTGTTATCGGCTAGATTCCCCCAAGGTATCAAAGAACCGATTTAAGTTAATTTTTCTTAGGGAGAGTGCAGGACAAGTACATGGAAGATGAAGGATGTTTTCCTCATCTTCCTCAAACACACAGCTTCTGCAGAAAACATTGGAAAATAGCCACAGTAACCCATTAAGACAGAATTCATGATACTCCATGGAGGTTAAGGGTTACCAGATTTGGTGCGCAATAAAACCTGAACTGAGTATGTTTCTTTGAGTGAGTTTACACAAGTCCCTATGCCCTGGAGCCCAGCATAAGTAGTACTCGTGAGTACTCGTTCTCTAACTAACTATACTGAACTATATATGGATGAACTGAACTACATATATGTGGATGCTACCTATGATCACTAAAAATTTTTCAGTTGTTAAATTTTAAGTTAAGTTAAATTTTTACATTTTTATTTTTTGTCTATTTTAAGATTTAAAAAATATCTTTCCATGGCATATATACAACACATTGCTAAATAATTTTTTTATTTATTTTCACATTTTTTAGTGTATTGTCAGCAAATCAGTTGAGAGTTCAAATCGACACTCATCGAACAGCAAATATTTAAATAAAAGTTTTCTATCGATTTGTCGCTGAAAACATTAAAAATAGACTAAAAATTTTAGTCACACTTACAATATTCTCTACTACCAGAGGACAATATATCGCCATAAAGTCCACAATATTTTTAGTTTTATTTTGCAAAACTGATGCAACAAGAACTTCGCCGACAAACCCTCAAATCGCGTGAATAAATCAAAATCTGAATTAAGCAACATGTCACTGCCGACATGGACTTGCAATGGGGAAAACGCATCAATCTACGCCGACAGCCACAGCTCAGCCAATTCTAAGGCGGCAACGCACAGTCATGCGTGGCCGACGCAATTACAAAACTGACAAATACACCAAAGCGAACGTCAATTAGTGTGCGACTAGCTGTAAGCGCTTTTGCGATTACAACAACTAAAACCGATTACATAAAAGACGTGCGCCCACATGAAAGCAACAAAATGAAAAGCGAAATAGACGCTGAAAATAAAACAAAGTAAATAAAAACAAAAAAAAAATATAAATAAATAATTAAAGTGAAGCCTTTTGTTGGCCATATTTGGGTGTCAAAAGGCGGTAAATTCAAATGCGAATGCAGTTGTTGTTGCTGCGCCGCTGTTGTTGATTTGTTTCATTTGCTTGTTGGTGTCATTTCAATTGTATTGCAGGCACGTCGGCTACCAAATGTTGGAGTCACTGAGTGAATGATGGTCAAATGGTTTTTATTTTTTTTTTGTTATATTGCGAAAGTGCTGCTTTTTGCAAACACTCACACATACACACAAACGCCAACCAGCATCGAAACACATACATGGACAGAAAGTTGTGGTGCTGCTGTCTCACGCGTTGACGAAAACTAAATGAAATTAGTTAATGGAATGTGTGTGTGTACATTTGCCTGCTTGCCTTTCGCCACCTAATCGTTCGACTTCCACTTTTTTCATTTCTATTGGGCTGATTTTTTCGTACTTTATTGGACGCATTTCTTACGCTCCACTTAGTGGCAAATTAACATTGACGTGTGATCGATGGGCGAACTGATATTGACCGCAAGTTTTGAATTACTAAATGCATAAGTTTAATGCTTTGGCAAAGTATAACTTGAGCACAATAATTGGTCGCTTAATTGCAGTCGAAAGGCTGGTATTAGTAATGGCATTGTCAACTTGCCTTTTCAGCGACCAGCGCAGACCTGAAATTAAGATTGATGCAACATCAAACCAGGCGTCAATCGCCACAAAAATTATCACATCAACAAAACTCAAGTGAGAAAAGACAAACTTGCAAACATTGTTGCCACTTTTTCCATAAATATCCAATGAATCGGTCGCCCACCCGATCTGCACCGCAAATCAACAGCTGAAACTTTCATGCATGCGCCACTTGCAGCCCATACAAATAGCGAAATTTCCCTGCCAACGCCAATCATTGTTTACATTAATGTCTTTCAAAATTTATCACTGACTTAAATTTCAACCCAGTCGCGCGGCCGATTGAAACCCTCATCACTTGCGGCCGGGCGGCTGCAACGACAGATGGGCCGCCACTACAAACATACCAGCAATATTTATACAAATGTTTATGCGCGTAGATATTATTGTTGAAGCAACAACAACCTCGGCAACAGTAACAGCAGCTATTCGGTTGGAAAAAGAGCGGCGGCTCGGTGACTTCATTGGGTTTTTTTTTTTCCAGGTTATTGAAATTCGTTTGGGAATTTTTGTCACGTAACAGCCGCCATTCGCCTGCCCTCCTAAATATCTGCTCATACATAATGGCATCCATACGACCCATAGTCGAGTCCATATTTGTGGTAATGTTGTTCGCACTACATAACGGCACAGTGCGAGTCATTGGGCAGCAGTCAACTTAAGCCTTAACGGCGGCCGGCTATCATTGCGTATCACACGGCAGGAGCGCAAAAAGTTAAAGGGTAGCAATGCACATGTGATGGACCAGAGCTTTGTGCTCATTATGGGTGGGATTTTGTGGATTCAATGGGATTCGAGGAAACTGCGTTGAAATTATGCACTTGTGGCAGTTGTAGCCGAGAGGGCAGAGGTGCACCTTCCACGGTTATGGCTTAGCAAATGTTACAGAACATAATTTACACCTACTTATGTGGCAGATTTGCGGCCTTTGGAAGTTTGGATAATTTGTTATTGATTTGGGATTTGTGAATACACCAAGAAAAAGATTTTCTGCGGATGAAACCAGGTGATTTTGTTCTTAAATAATAACTCAAAAACTATTTTGGACAGAGATTTCTGCTTGGAAATGAAGATATTTTATTTAAAATTTATGTATTGAAAAATATTGGTGAGGCATTTGATGGAAACTATTTATGAAGAAATTTTGTTTTTCGAATAATACCAAATTTTTTGTGTAATTTTTTTCTACTAATAAATATGTTTTTGTTCCTTTTGATATTGATTGCTGCAAATTTCTGTTTACATTGCAAAGTGAGTAACCTTTTAATAAAAAAAATATAATAATATTTTCTTTTACTATGAAAAGTTTTTAAAAATCAAAATATATAGTTAGTTATTATTAAATTAAATGTAAAATGCAACGTGTTCAACATTTCAAACAAACTAAGAGTCTTCAAGCTTTAGTCTTTCGAGTCAAACTAAGCAAATATGTTAAACTTACTTTAAAAGAAGTTATTTTTTTAAGTAGTCTTCCTTTCTTCTTTTTTTAATTAAAAGTCATTAGAAAAGTTTTTTTCTCCAATGGTAAGTAGGAAGTGAAGTGAGAAGGTGGCTGCTCCAAAGGGGCAAGCACTTAAATCATAAAGGCCCATAATCGAACTTAAGTCCCCTCACTCATGGAACCAGTTTGAGATTCTTACAGAGCCTAGTAAATCCTATTGGCTAGACCTCCTAGATTTTCAAGGAAGTTGCCTAGGTGAGTAAGTATGAGTCTTCTTGCTTCTAGCTAATGTACGACAAGTGCATGGAAGGCGAAGGGTGTTTTCACCTCTTAAGGTAAGGTCCCACGATTGCCGCAATGCGTAGAAATTTTACGCATTTTAAAAAAAATCAAATGCCAATCGTGTGAACTCGATTCGATTTCGGCGCAAATGTCAAAAATATTCGATCTGCCTTCTGTTGCGCCGAACGAAATCGGTACAATAGCGTCAATCGTGTGAACAGTTGAAGCCAGACAAAAAATTAAAAATTGAGCCGAATTTTGTCGGCAACTCGAGCACCAACCACAGGGGCCGAAATTTTTGTCGGGACAAAGTTGTTTTGAAATTTTTTCATATTTCAATTCGATTTTAATTCATTTCGTTCTTCGAGCTGCCGTTTTGGTAAGTTTATAAGCAAATTTGTTTACTTCACTAATTAAATATTTTCGCAGCAATATCTTTGAACACAATGAACTCCGATGCAGACGACCTCATCGATGACATAGTTTTGCAAGAAATATCAATCAACGCGGAAAATGGTCCACCACAAAAGAAACGCCGCACGAAGCCAAAAGTCAGTGCGACGTGGCAAAACAAGGATGTCCGTGAGCTGATACTGGCAGTAGAGCAGTGTCCATGCGTGTGGGACTTTTCAAATGTGGACCACAAGAACCGCACAAAGAGGGATGCAGCTTGGCAGTCCATTGAAAAGGAGCTTGGGGGACGTTTCTCCACAGATGACTGCAAAGCAAAATGGGCTAATGTTAAGACAGCGTACTTAAAAGTGAAGGGAAAGATGATCGCGACAAAGTCAGGCCAAGGTACGACCACTCATGATCCGCAGTGGACATTTTGGCCGGACATGCAATTTTTTTATGAAAATGAAAATGCGAAAAATACATTGTCCACGTCAACGTTAAATGATACTGACATTGTTGCTAAAAGTATAACTGTAAGCGCATCTACTATCGCCATTAACACTATGCTGTGAGAACTTTTGTAGTTGTAGAAGGTGCTACCCGAATGCGCCGGCGCTTTCATTACAATATGTTTGCCATCTAGCGCACCAATGCAATTTGGGAAATTCCACATTTCCTCAAATTTTTCGGCAACACTTGTCCACTGTTCTGATGTTGATGGAACCTAGTGGATAAATTAGGTTTTTAAATACAGTAATGCACGAATGAATGAATTTTGAACTCACTTGCATGTAGTCATTTTTTAAAGCTGAGTAAATTGCATCACAAACATCCGGAATAATTTTGGATATAGTGTTTGGAGCAATGCGGAAAAGCATAGATAAACTTTTAAAGCTATCACCGGTGGCTAAATAGCGAAGAGTCACAGCCAAACGTTCAGACGGTGAAATAGCTTTGCGCATATTTGTGTCTTGTTTTTGAATGTTTGGCAAAATTAGTGCCAAAAGGTCATTAAAATTTTTCTCGTTCATGCGCAAAAAATTGTAGAAAAGAAATTTTTGATTTTCAATTTCACGAAATTCGCGCAAAATTGATTGGTTCGCACCAGCCGTTGATCGCTTTTGAAGCCAATTCCGAACCCAAATAGTCCTCTTCTTCTGTTTGTGCTTGTTTGTTTGCTCGAGTAATATGCACGAAGAAATAACGCACAACACCGCCGCATATTTTTTTTTGTTGCACAATAAGCTATTGGTATTTCTTTGCATTGTTTTCGAAATTTCTGCAAGTTTTTTCACCTGAATAAAAATTGATATTTTTGGTTTGTCTGAAATTTGATTAGAATTCAAACGGGCAATCGTGTGACCTACCTATGAAATCGTTTGGTGCGATATTTCTGTTTGCTAGGTTGAGCCGACAAAATTTGTCGCAATTGGGGCAATCGTGTGATCCAAATAAAAAACGTTTTGCTCAATTGACAATTTCTGCGTAGTCAATGCCCGACCAGATCGGGCTATGATCGGCGCATTTGCGGCAATCGTGGGACCTTAGCTTTACAGTCCAAACAATTTCGACAGAAATCATTAGAAAGCAAAGTATTCCTGCCAATTTCACAGTGACCCATCAGAACACCAATCATAATGGGAACGATGATTGGTGTTCTAATTGGTGTTCTAATCCCTTTTTAGTAAGAGAAGTTCTCTAGAACGACAGAAGTTTAAGGTTGGCCAATTTTGGCGTCCAGTAAATCCTGTGTTGTCTTCAGCCCATCTAAGGTTTTTTGTATGCAGTTTGTGTGAGTACGATGCTTACAAGTTAAAAGAGAGAGGCCAATCTTTGCCTTCTTGACTCAACTGTTCAGTCATAGCCTGCCGAGAGAGCTCGTCTGCTCTACAGTTCCCTGGAATGTTCCTATATCCCGGAACCCTTCACATGTGAATATGAAGTACCCGCGCAGTATCGTTAAAAGATTTGCTGGAACTCAGAACAGTCTTAGATGTTATGTTGTGTGGACAACCCGTTTACGTGCACAGATTGCTGTGTCCTTGGTCGGGAAGACGCTACATTGATTTGGCAGCAGGAACTTTAAAATAAGATTTAATTCTTTTGACTTGATATCACAGTCAATCTTACTAAGCAACTTCGATTCGGCCGCATATAAGTATACGGACATCACCGATAGAGAGGAAATGAAATTTCGTTTAAGAAAACCATACTTGATATCTTTTCAGCAACAATTTTTCCACGTGTAGTTAGACGTATCATTATTGCGCCTATCTGCAGAGATAAAAAACTTTAATCTGCAGCAAAATTCTTTGGCAACTGCTTAATTCAAGTTGTATTATATGTCTTCTAAAACTTTTGCAATTTCATATCTACAACAACAACAAGGAAACAATATTTTTAGGTTAGCAGCTGCAATTTGACATGCACAACGTGCAGCACAAATAAATTGCTTTGGTGTAATGACTTTTGCCATAATTATGCACCTACATGGCATTCGGTTTTCGTTTGCTTAACTTAGAAGCAACAGCTTTGCTGTACTTTTATATATTTTCTTTAATTCATTGAAGTTTTCCAAAATGTCCCTGACATTCTTTTGCGCATTTCATATATGCATTCATACAAATTCAAAGAAAATACACATTTTTTATTTTTGTTAATGATGAAATGCTGCAATGACACAGGCTCGAGGATTTGCGACACGCATATTTGAATTCACGAATGCACAAATATCAGATTGTTTTGTTCAGACTTTGCGTGACGGTTATTTGAACGACATTGAGCGCGCTAACTGAGATTCAGACAAAAAGCAAATTTACATGGCGGCGTAAGCAATCGTTATGGTAGGAAAATTTAAGATTTTTCGCAATGAACTTTGACAAAATTCAAAACGACTTTTGAGAGTTAGGGTTACAAGTTTCATATTAAAGTAATAGAGAGCAACAATTTTAAATTGAGTGATGAAAAAATTACATGAAAAGATTTTATAAAGTTTGATTGGTAATTGGGCTGGAATCTTTTCCATTGTGGGGCCAATAACAAACTCATTATTTTCATTATATGTTTGATTATATGTTTACAATAATTATAGCTTACAGGCATACAAACATTGCAAGAAACATTGGGAGATCTCTCTGCTGCTCTCTCAGCAAACAATAATGAACAGCTGAGAATGAAATCATTTCTTAAAAGAAATAAAACGCCTGAAAACAGAGAACATAAATCTCGTATTTAGTAAGAAGGCAAAGAAAATTCATATCACTTCGGGGATCTGCTAAATCATTAACTGCCAATTTTCAGTTATACATTTTCCGATGGAAGGACCAAGTTGAGGACGTCCTATCATCTCTTGTTCTGACTAACTGAAGAAGAGGCAGAAGAGCAGAGGCGCCTGGAGTGAACTTTTTCGGTAAGTCGTAACCCGGTAACGAATTCTTATGGCCAGTTAAGTAAATAAGTATGTAAGTATTTTAGTAAGAACTTATCAAACAACAAATTTCAAACATTTTTCAACACCTTCGTCTAAACAAAACTTTTTTAAAACTGATAAAAACCATATTTAAAATTTTTCAAATTAAAATATTTGATTTAATTGCTTAACTAGTGCTTTAAAAAATGCAACCATAAAAATTGTTCAACAGAAAATAAAGTCGGTTAAATACTTTCGTTATGTTGCGTTTGGCATTGTTTGCCGTTGCGTGCACGCGTGCGCGGCTTCAGCAAAGCCGCCAGCCACTGTGGGTGGGTGCGCACTGCCGTGCAACACTTTTTCTTTCCCACTGCTTTTCGCATGGTTTTCCTGCCCGTTTAATTGTGGTAATTCAATTAAAGACAGCGTTAGCAACGCCTTGACTGCACAAATGAATTGCAACTTTAGTGCGCCACTTAATTTAGCGTCAAATTGACGTCAATTTGCGGCTGCTAATTATGTGGGTTAGTCGGTCTGGCATGAGCAGCTTTGCCTCGCAGTGGCTTACGAACGGCATTATGCGAGAACGGTGAGTGCCGACAAGCTGTTAACTAAACGGCCGCTTCCGCTTCAGCTGTCAGTTGAACAAGCATTTCGAAGAAATGAAATGAAATGAACAACCGAAAAAAGTTCAAGTTGTTGCAAAAAAATCTTCAAAATTGTAAAATCTTTAAACAAAAAACGCTTCAAAACACATTAAGTATCGTTTGTACAGCTTTAGCTGCCCATTAGGCAATTCGGTGTCACGCCAATCAACGTCCGTCCGTTAATTGTCCGCTAGCAAATTGTATCGCTATCGCCAATTTTCCCCGCTACTCTTTTAAATTATTTAATATTTTTTTACAAAACGCTACAGCAACTCCAATATACAAAAATAACAAAAACTAACAAAACATCAAATCATTTTCAACCAAACCAAACAATATGGCGGCGGCGGCTGCAGCAAAAAGGTGAACAATTCATCGAAATGAATGTAGAGAAAATCAATCATAAAAGGAAAATCAAAACAATTGTTTACATGCCATTTACTAAATGTAGCTGTTGTTATTGCTGTTATTGTTGGTGGTTTCAGCATAGGAAAACTTGAAATACGGCACTGCGCTGCCGTCAAGCAGCAGCAACGACAGCGACGGCGACGGCGATGCTGACGGCGGCCATGCAGCTGGTGCGGTTGTGCGGTTTTCAGCCGTTTATGTTGACATTGTGTTGTTGGTGCTATTGTGGTTGTTTTTGTTGTTATTTTTATTTTTATTGTTATTTTTATTTTTATTGTTATTTTTGTATTTGTTTATAGTTGCATCAGCGCGCACACTGGTGGCAATGACACATTACACTTGCAGTTCCAATTGCAATGTTGCACATGTCGAGGAAAGTGTGCGGCTGCGGCATCGATTCAGCGAGCCCTGAATGAAAAGTGTACAATAACAATAATACCAACAACAACCACAACAGCAGCAACAAAGGCGACAGTCGTTGAAAAATTGAAAGGCTGAAAAGCCAGTTTTTGACCAAAGCAAAGAAATTACGGTTTGTTGTGCAAAAAGGTGATGAGGGAGAAAAGCCGAGTTGAAAAAGCGAAGGCTGAATGTGTAGTGAACTAAACTGCATTGAACCCAATTGGGCTGGTCTTGAAAAAGTTGAAAGTGTTAGTTTGCAAAAATGTTGAAATGACAGTTATTGGTGGCACATATGACCATGAAGAAGTAGTTAGTAGGTGTGATGAGATGTGAGACGCCTGGAGAGAACTTTTGCGGCAGGTTTATAACTCGGTAACGGGTTCTTATGGCCAATTAAGTAAGTAAGTAGGTGTGATGTTGACAAAACGATAATCATGAGACAGATAATGTGATGGAAAGAATGATGGTTAGCACAATTTAGACAATGACAAGATATGATAAATGGAAATTTGAAAAAGAAAACGTTGACGATGCGACTGAAATGTAGTTGAAAGCAGACTGAAGCGGCGGTTAGACGGTGCTTTAAAGAAAAGTAGCTAAATAACAAAACTGTGCCTTGGACCAGTGCACAGTGATTCGTTCCATAGACAAAATTAAAAAAATTTGTAGTCTCAGAATTTAACGATTTTGATGTCATTTCAAAGGCAAAACTCCAACTAAGAAAATCCCAAAAAATCTGTGCAGAAAAACATTTATTAATCTGTGCAAAAGCGGCTCAAAGTTGAAACTTTTTTCACAAAAAATTTTACACACTTATTTTAAAAATACATGGTTACCAAGAAGTTGCTGAAACTTTCAATATAGATTAAGAAATGATGTGGTAATTTTCGCTTTTAATTTTTTTTTCAAAATTTGCAAAGCTTAGTCTTTTACTTCACTTTTAATTCCAAATATTTTTTAAAATTCAAAATCTGAAAATTGGCAAAACTTAGAGGAAAATATCTAAAAAGAATGTGAAAGTATGTTCCTGGATTTTTTTTTATTTTAAGAAGCATACTTTCTTTGTCAGATTATGTAATTACATCCTCCGATATCTTCCGATCTCAGAAAATAATTTAATTTTAAAAGTGGTCTAAACAAGTATTTTTCGAAAAATTTATTTTATTTTTGCCTAAAAATATGCAACAGCATGACAAATTGGAAAATCTGCAAAAAAGCAAAACATACGTCTATTATTATAATTTTTATTGCAAAACCAAAGCGATGTAAGACAATTTCTGTTCCTGTTTGCAATTATCAATATTGACGTTACCGATTAAATGTAAAATCTGAAAAATCCAGCCAACACACTTGGTGCTATAGCTCTCCAAAAATGACGAAATTTGCAAATTTAAGTCTCAGGCATTGCTAAACTACAACAGTTTAAGAAAAACAAAATAAAGATTTGAATTCAGCAGACCATAATTAACTGTATGGAGTCGAATCACTGTGCAGTGGCGCACACAGGATTTTATTTTGGGACTAGCCATTTTTTTATTATGAGGGTTAAGTGCAGAAAAGCGAAACCTCGTGGAAAAAAAGTATTTTCACACATAAACTTTTGGCTCCTGAATCTAACAACTTTTTGGAAAACGCCCACTAAAGACGTTGCTCGGCGTGGCAAAGTTCTAAGTTTGTAGCAAAATAACTCAATCAATTCTCAATCAATTTACACGATATGCGTAGCAAACGAATGATAAAATATTCGAGGATTTTCTGGTCTTTCATCGAGTACATTTCAATAAGAACGGTTAGCAGAATAATAAAATAATTTCCATTCAAACCTAACGGCAGATGATGGAATTCCCGTGCTTGCGAAACTTTCAGACCAATCTGGATAGCCATCATTCAAACAGAACAAAACTGTCACAAATAGTTCATACTGGACTACTCGTCCTTGGCAAACAATCTTTAGGTAATCTAAACGAAGTTTTCGAAGTTAACCTGGAAACTTACTACTGAAAACTAATCAGATGATTTTAGTTTCAAAAGCGCTAATAGTGATTGTAGGATCTCCAACTAACTATGAGTACAATGACATAGGTCTTCTCTTCTCCAAGAGAAGAAGACTTGCATTAGCAAGCATGAACAATATTATTTTTATTATATACTATATTACATATTTTATTGAATTTTATATATTTTATAATATAGGTACATGTATTTAAAGATATTTTATTGTTATCATTATTAATGGGAAAAAGTACATGCGACCTAGAAGATCTATTAAGTAAGGCCAACCCGTGGCTTCCCTGCACTCGCACCTGTTATAAGGTAATCCCTTAGCTGCTTGATCATGCATAAATAAGTACAGGGCATTCTCCTAGTGCAGTTTAAATGTTTGCAACAAGCGTCTTCACGAATTTTAACCTGCCCTGTCAAGATGCCTTTAATAATCCACAAATTATTCTTCGTTAGACTCAAACATTCCTCGAATCTTGTCCTATTATATAACCCAACAATCGCTTTGAAATGTTTCAATCCTGATTGGTTGTTTCAGTATAGATTCCTGCTGATTATCTCATGCATACAAACATGCATGAAATTATTTACAAATTTGTTCAATGAATTAAAAACAATTCAACATTTCATATAATGGCACATTGAATTACTTTAAATTGTTAATAATTATATTTTTAAAAGTTTGATTGCTTCACACATACCCGACTGACTGCCGCCGGCGATCTGCCGCATCTCCTTGGTAAATTCCTTATTGCCAAATTGGCAGGATAAGTCGTGCACGGTGCGCGCCTCTCCCTTGTCCATGAGGCGCTCCAGAAAGAAGAGCAGCGTCATGTTGCGCGCGTTCTCGTAGCCTTGTGAATCCATCGTCTCAATTCGCTGCTATGTATTTGACACTTTTCAACTTATGGATTTCGCGTGAATTTGCAAACGATTTTCTAACACAACCAGTGGTAGTACATAGAAACTATTTTAATTTGTTTGATTTTTTTTATAAATTTGTAATGATTTTACTTTAAATTGATTTGACTTTAGTTTTAAGGCAGTTTGGGAAACGCTGTTTTATTATTATTATTATTATTGTTTATATTGTTTTATCACAGAATTCACGTCTCTCGCTATTTTGCGGCTACCTTCTTATCGCTTGCGCTCAAGAAATGATAAAAAAAATACACACACAATTCACAGTTTGGTGTTGTTCGTGTAGTAGTTGCTGCTGCAGTTGCCGTGCTCTTTGTTGTTGTTGTATGATGTGATATTCCGTGTTATCTGCAAAAAATCAACAAACAGACAGTTCTTAATTAAGCGCCGAACTTACATACAGAAGGCATCAAAGGTAGCGCAGCGTTTGGGAGGAAATTAAGAGCGGCAAATTATGCAACCCGACATTAAGCAGCAAACAAAGCAAATTCGTGCAGCAAAAATTGCACAAAATAATACAACGAAACGTGCAGAAATCGCAAATAGCAAAGACATTCTGAAATTACCGCACACGTCGCGCAGATTTCATAAATAATTCAATGGCGCCCAAAATGGCAACTTCCGTTGCAATCGTAAACGCCGCAATGGCCGCTGACACGCACACACGCACAGAGAAAGCACGAATCCTTGCGCTGGAAACGGATGTCAAACTGAAACTGAAGCCGATTGCCGATTGCTCACATGCCGACAGTCGGCACCGACTTCTCAAGCAACAGCTGAAGACAGAGCAACAGCAGCAACAACAACAACAACAATGCACGCACTCACAAGGCTTCTGCGCGAAATGCAAAAAAAAAACCACAAATCAGCTGTTGCCGCCAAGCGTTATTCTACTCGTACGACCTGTTGTTGTTGTTGTTGTAGATGTTATTACTGCTGTTGTACTGACCTCCTTCTCGATGTGTGCTTTGTAATTTCTTCTTAATTTGTTGCTCGTCTTCGTTTATCTTCCGTTTTGTTTTGCATCGGCAATGCGGCGAATAATTTCATAGCATGCCGCACGCTCTGCCTGCTGCTCGCGCTCGCACTGGCGCTCTCTGCTTTCGTTGAGCATTGGGAGCTGCGTGCGGACAAGCGTATCAAAGCAAAAGCGGCGCCAAAATGTGGAGCAACTAGAAATATTTGCAATGACTTTTTTTATTGCTGTTGCTTTTCTCGGCGTGAAAGCGGCGGAAAATGATTCACAGACAGTGTGGCTGAGCAAACTCACCGACAGGTACATAGATCAATTTTGATGGCGAGAGCACAGTTGAATGCATGGAGCTGTTAAGAGTTTTAGTTAAACGGCCAGTTACACTAATTGGTAGCTAATTGTGCCAGCAAAGGTAAAATAGAGTTTAAGACAATTTAATTGCCTTCCATTGGAATTGGAGATTCAAGTAGTGAATTCCAAGTGGAAATGTAGTCAAAAGAGAATTTAGGTAAAAGAAGGGTTTTACAATACTGCCAAATAGAAATTTTTTCTGATTTAACTTTTAATGTTTCTGGTTCTACTGGCCAATGTTGTAAAGTTGTTGTTGTTATTGATTTTGGGAATTACCTCCATCAACCTGTAGAAATATTCAAAGAATTTTGGAATGTGTTGTCTCAATCTGATCAAACTAAACGAGATTTTTGTTGTCAAACCACTTAATTGGGCCACTTTTCGTTTTTTTACAACTTCTGAATTGCACTCTGAAGTAATTTTTATCAAGCGATTCTGTTTTTAAGGTGTTTGAAGGAGTTTGACAAAGTTGTTTCTTTTCAAAGTTACATAATCAAAGTTAATAACATAGCAGCGTCGACGTGTCTCTGCGCCCAATCGGTTTTATGCAAATTTGGCCCAAAACTGAAAGACCGGCCAAAGGTTTACTTGACTAAACATTTTGGTTCCAAGTTTAAAGCGCGGCAGAAAAAAAGTTGACAGATCGTGTTAGCAACCATCGGTGAGTGCGAAAGAGGTATGCAAGCGACACAGCAACAATATTCACAACAGTAGCAACAACAAAACTAACAACAACACCGGCAACAGCAGCAAAACCGCATTTCTTGGGCCAATACGACACGGAGACGAATAAGTGGCCGCTACAGGCCACAAAAAATCCATTAAATAAGGCAAGTGGCAAAAGGTAAAAATCTCGAAAAAAAAAACACACATACACAATAACAACAACAGCGACTGCGATTGCGACAGTAGAACGGCGAATGGAGCCAAAGCAAGTGGAAGGCGAAATAAGTTGAAACACAAACGCAGACACTGTCAATAAGAAAAATGACAAGAACTCAATGGAGCAAAGTGGAAATGGCACGAGAGGAATGACTCGTTGTTGACGGCGGCGGCGGCGATGACGACTCGCTCTGTGTAGACAAATAAGAGGAAAAAATAAAAATGCTTAACACATGATAAAATGTCGGTTGAGTGCAAATATGAAGCGCCAACTGCTGTCGGAGCGGCAGCCGAGAGCGCGCGCCGCACAGTGTTTGGCAAGCGAAGAGCAACAAATACAACTGCGGCAGTTATAGGTGAGCAAGTAAGAATTCAATAAGATATGCAAAAGACTGAAGAAAACGGCAGTAAAAAACGTAAAAACGCGAGCGATATGAAGAATGCGAAATGGCATTTCGGAAAATGGGTTGCGAGCTAATGAAATGCCAAAAACGAAATGAAAAAGGGGAAAATGAAAAAGAAACGGCAATGAGGTGAATTTGCTGAAAGCAGCAGCAGCTAGTTACCTGCTAATTTATCGACTTCGTTTGAATGTTGGTGTTGCTGCTTCTTTAAATTGCTTGTTTGCTAATTTTTTACTAAAAGAAGGCACTTGTTTTGTATAGCTTTTGATTTTTTTCTTTTTTGTAATTTTTCTTTATTTTATTTTACGAATTTTCACTGCACGATTCGATCCTCGTGTGGGGATGTTTGCATTGCATGGCAAATGACTAAACGCGTTTCTCGCCTCCCTCCTTTCGCTACGTTTTTATCCGCTTGTTTCTGTGTTAACTCCGTTTTGGCTCAATTAAAATTCAAGGCGAATCGACGATCAACTGCGTCGAATTTCGTTGACTGGTTATGGTGTGCTTGGCGGGGGCAGGAAGAATGCAGCCACAGCAAAATCGATGGACTGAACTGCTACTTTCTCTCATTTGTTTACTCGACGTTTGTATGTTGCGTTCAACTTTTGCACTTTTAACTAACAGCTTACTAATTTCATAATTTTGTTTAGACGTAAGAAAAAGCAACGACCAGCTTCGTTTTTTTTTGGTGTTTTTCGAAAAACCACAACCACCGAAATAATGACAAAACGATGATGACAGGGCAGCGACAGCGCAACAACTGACAGTCGCGGCAGCGTTTGTGGCGGCAGCAACAGCATTTGCGGCGAATTCGTTGCGGCTCCACCTCAGCTGGCGCCCTCACAGTTGTCAGCGCTGATGGCCGGCCAGTGTGTGCAAGGCGAGTTCGAAACTTTGGGCAAATGAGCAGAGAAAAGGAAATAGTAACTGATGGACGTTGGATTTCAAAATAGAAAATTATTTTAAAAAAATTACATTTTCGCTAGTGATAGTCTAATTTGTTGCAGGTTGACTGTTCATTCTTAACAGAATTAAGTGAAGGTAATGGGTGACAGGTGAATTGTTGGTTCTTATAAGAATTTACTGAAATTGGAAAGACAACTACAAAAGCATTCCAGTTAGTATTTTCCAATTGAAGTTAAATAATCATCATTTTGCGAATGCGGATGTGAGTGCAAGAATTTCACATATAAAAAGATAAGCAATTAAAAAATTAAGCACACCAAAGGTATTCAAACTTGTCATGCAACTCGATCAAATAGGTTTAGCTTCACATCTGTAAACTTGTTGAATGAACTTGATGTACACCAACTTGTAAACTCATATTTGAAAAAAGACTATAAAAGTACATAATAAAGGCATTTATTTCAACAAAAGTAGATTTTTAATTTAACCACCCAACTTGGTCCATTTTTCGCTTACAGCCCACAACCATTTGGCCAATGAATCGTCTTCAGCCGCCGGCGCCACATCCTTAAAATCACAGTCACTGAAGTACTTGCCCGATACACCCGCCAACTCCGGATCCAGCGCAGCATACAGCGTTGTTTGGGCTCCATTCTTGGGTGTTTTAACAAATGGCCAAAACAGTGGCTTGAAAAATAAACTGAGAAAAAGAAAATTAACTAGCAATCACCTTAAAAAAAATCCCCTTATATAGTACCTGGCAAAGAAACTGTTAAAGAAGCCCATGTGTCGGAACAGTTCTGTGTCTACCACACCGGGATGCAGTGCATTGACCGTCACGCCAGTGCCTAAAATGAACAGTTTGAAATTAACACCTTTTCATTATTTCAAAGATCATTAAATAATTGCACTTTCGCACCTTCTAAACGCTTGGCCAGCTCCCTGGTGAACAAAATATTCGCCAACTTGCTCTGATTGTATGCAGTACCAGGATCATAAGACTTGTCGCTATTCAAATCTGCCACATTGATTTCGCCACGTGTATGTGCTAAACTAGACACTGTCACAATGCGACTGGGCGCCGATTTCTTTAATGTATCCAACAATAAATTGGTTAACAAGAAGTGTCCCATATGATTGACGCCCAGCTGCATCTCAAAGCCATCTTTTGTAAGAGAACGCGGACAGCGCATAACTCCAGCATTATTTATCAAAATATCCAATCGTGTTTGCTCCTTTTTGAAACTAAAAGAATTGCATACAAATGTATGTTAGCACGCAAAACGCTTGTCATCTTATAGAAAGCATTCAGTTTACTTATTCACAAATTTCCGCACCGACTCCATTGATGCCAAATCGCATTCACGACAATAAACATGTTTGTTATAGCTTTCCAGTACAATTTCTTCGCGCGCCTATGACAAAATGTATATTCAATTAGCGCAATTAGTCACTTCAAGTCACGTAGTTGGCTGCAATATTTTTAAGAGGAACCTTAAAAATTATCTTTTTAACGACTTCTACTAACCTCTTCGCATTTCTTCATATCGCGGCAGGCCATATAAACGATAGCGCCTCGCCTAGCCAACTCACGTACGGTCTCCTTACCAATGCCCGTGTTGGCGCCAGTGACAATTACCACCTTGTCTGTCGCTTTGATTTCATTGGTAAACTTACCACCCTGCACCAAGTCTCTATATGTTGACTTGCATTAGTGGTGCATCAAATAAAAAATTACATCAGTAACTTACTTGATGAAGAAACCTGCTCCTGCCACAGTGCCGGTGACACTCACCCAGAAAACTGGCCTGCTTTTTAGAAACGAAAATAAGCCACTCATGCTTACAGCAGTTGTATTAACTATTAATATATTTAATTGAGTATTAATAAGTATAATTGAAAATCAAGATAAATCTTATAAGAACTGCTGTTGTACAAGTGTGGCTGATGCCTTTTTGCCGGTCCTTTGTCTTCCTTAGCAGCTGCAATGCACTTAAACAGCTGAGTGGCCAAAGACAAGCCGACAGCATTGCCATATCACAAGTTTAGTATAAAAATCATTGTGAATGGGAAAAACTTATATGTTTAGGTTATTAGCTAATGAATATGTTAAGAATTACTAAAATATATATGCACCAGACTCTTTCATATATGTATACAAAACATATGATAATGTATTATTCGATTACATGATATTTTTTTGAATTGCATCAAGGTTTCTATATTCTCCAAATCCGCATCCCAATAATGAATTATTACTATTAATTAAATATTAAACCTTTATTTGATTTCAGTTGTATAAAACATTGCCACTACATGTGTTAAAAATGCAATTATAAAAATAGTTATCAATTAAGAAATAGTCATATAAAATTGTCAACAATACTTTGGAAAAAAAATCAAAATCACTGTGCTATGTACTCGCACTGCGTATAAAAAAACGCTTCAAGCGGGCGCAGCATTGACAAATGCGCCGGCAAACAAGATGTTCGACTTGTTCCAAATCACATACAAAAATGGATGATCGGCCTGGAATTGCAATGGCATCAGCATGCAACGTGTCATCATAACAATACCTACAAAAATCAAACAAATATGTTTTAATATTTTCAAGTAAAAATTAGGTGTTGGTTCATTTACCAGTGGCGGCGGCTGCTTCAGTGCCCTCCTCATTTACCTCAATGAAGGCCTTGTGGAAGACGTTCGAAACGCGCAGATCCTCGGGTGTTTCCAGCATATTATCAAGTTCTGCCTGATCAGTGAACATTTTGTTTAATCCCATCTGTAATCGAAGATTTGTAATTAAATATTTTTGTTAAATTTAATTGGTATTGGAAATATTATGAATTTGTCGTGGTTTTAATGTGAACAAAGAAATGAAGAAAGAAATTTATGTTAATATTTTGGTTGTAAATAATATGGAAATAAATAAATAAAAACTGGTTTTGCTAGTTATACCTACAAACAAATTAAAGCTTTTGTATTAAAAGTTTCCAATACAAATTTTCCGTTGATTTTGAAAAACATGTTAAAAGAATTCATTCACAAAGAACTTTAGTCTTCTATTTATTGTTTTGTCTAAATAATGCCCAACAACTACTTAGTCAAGCAGGTGACCGTGATAACGTGATGGTACGTTTGTTCATAAGGACCAATATGTACATAAAACATTAAAGTAACGGCTCGTTGCCCAAAAAGCGAAAAGCGTATTTTCTACTGTATTCAACTATACATACGACATTCGTTTTCTTAGTCAACGAAACGGCGATAAGCACTCCCATTAATACATATTGTGAAAAACGCATGCCAACGATATGAAGATTATAACTTCACTGAAGAGATAAGTCATTTACAGTTCCACAAATTAGCGAGCTACTCGCGAATGGCCACATCATAAATTGGTGATTAACATATTGACATTCCGATAGTGCCGTTCCAACGTTCACTGCTAACGGTAGCATTATGGCTGCTGGAATTTTTCTTGTTTTGTCCTATACATAACCATGGCAATAACCTAAATGCTAACCTCATTTCAATGACACTCACCTTCTTTAACACCTCCGTCAACTCCACCGAGTAATCCACCTTGAACTTGGGGAATTTAACCACAACATCCTCGTCCGCACTCATTTTGTCCGCCAAATCGACCAGATTCACCGTCTTTAGTTTTTCGACCAGCGTTTTCAAACCCTCGCGCTCATTGGGCAACAGCACAAACATTGACAAATCGGAATCCTTGTATGGCATCTCGAGTGCCTGACAGTTCAACTCATCGAAGTAGCCATAGCCGAACTTTGCCTTCTGATTCATGTACTGCACCTTCACCGACTCCTTCTCGCCGATCCAGAAATCATCCTCGGCGGTATCTCCCTCGCAGAATCTGCGCTCCCAGCCGCCCTTGAAGTGCAACGCATTCAACAGCACCAAACGTGTTAGTGCCGTCAGCGACGATGGCGGTATTAGATCTTTAATTTTGCCCGCCGTCTTGCTCTCCACCCAGTTGTTGATGCTGGCCGCAGCCGCTTCGCTCTCGCCAAAGTTGACCGCCTCCGCTTCGGCGTTGTAGTGCTCCTGCAGCGCCTGCTGATAGTCGGCCTTGATCTGCTTACCCTCCTGCACGTACACCTTGTTGGCGAACTTCAGCAGTGGGCTGTCTTTGTAGCGATGCAGCACAAACTGAAATGTTTCCGCCACCTCAGGACGGACGTTGGAAACGAATTTCATGCCGTTGGCAATTTCGTCGGCCGTTTCGCCGCTGGCGCCGGCAAAGGCCATTGCCACGCAGGTCTGCACCGACAGAGGCGAAAAGACAATGTTCTGCTTGGCGCCGCCGTGCAGCTGCAGTGCCAACAGGCTGAATAGCTCTGCTGTAACGGTAGCGCCATTGCGCGCAAACTGTTGATTGAAATCAAACATGCTGGCCGGTTGATTGGTACGGTGCTGCTGCGTTTATCCTCAAACTTTTTCGGTACTCAGTGGGCACTTTTCTGCAAACTGTAAAATCGAATTTATCAGTAAAGAATTAAATAAATTTCTTGAACTGAACGCTGCCACCGTGAAGGCACTGCTTACTGCTGTCGCTGTCGTTGCTGGAATGCGGCGAAATGCGTGTTCCGACCAAAGCTACACCTTCTTTCGCTTTCGCTATCTGCTACGGGCAGTGTGACTCACGCTCGCTAAAAATTGTTGTCGTGTCTTTTCGGCTTTTGGGTGGCATGCGAAGTGGGGTTGCGTTCGCTTGCGTGTTTGCGCACACATGCAGGGGGAAGGGGGCGTTGTATGGGGGAATAACAGCCGGCAAATGCCAATTCAATCGCTTTCATTTCCAGATAAACAATCTCGATCGAACCGTGGCAGGACGTTTTTCAGCTGTATCAAATCATTTTACGAAAATAGCGAGGCACTGACCCAATGTAGTCATTCGTCAATCTTAAGTATGTAAACAGTTCAATGCGGCAAATAACACACGCGCAGCGTGCATAATTAGAACGACAGCAGGTTGAAATTTTTAGTTTGTTCAGTTGTTGCAGGAATTAATTTGCTACAAAAACAATTTTACTTAAATTGTGCTTTTTTCACCGTGAAATTCGTTGACTATTTCCGAGTAAAATTTTGTGGTTCATAAACACTACTTTATTACAACCGTTACTCATCCCTTCGACCTTAAAGTTGTTATTTATTTTTAGTGTTTTTTAGTTAACTTGATGGCAAATGACTTCAACAGTGGAATCCATGCAAAATATGTAATAAGTATTTTTAATTAGCTTCAGTCGCAAAATTATTTTAATTCTCAGTTATTTTAACACTCTCAATTATTTTAACACACTAGGAGCCTTTAAAAACTATAAATATATTTAAGTCTGCTATTGATAAATACAGCCAATGATATGATTTGATATAACACTGATGTAAAGAATTAATTAAGGAAAGAAGAAAGAAGTAAAAGCTAGGTTAGGTAAAAGGAAGAAGTGAAGGTTATGTGAAACCAGGAAGCAGTTCAGTGACAACTAAGAAACGAATGTGTACCAAGACAAGACACGTATATAGCCGTACTTCCTTAGAAGCTCCTCAGGAAACGTACCGAATCGACACAAATCATAAGACTGTCTTTATAACGGCGCATTTAAATCGTTCAAAACATTGAAACGGAGTTTTCACTTAAAAGTTCCCCTTTGCGATTGAAGATGGCATCCAAAAAGTTTCCACATGCTTCAAGAAATAGTCAGATGGCTACAAAATAAGCAAATATGTTTTCCCCCCCTTATTGAATGTCCCGATTGTCTTAATCTATTGTCGCCACGGTCCAAGTTGAAAAAGCTGAATAAAGAAATTAATTCAACGATGCATTACAGCTTAGCTAGTTGCTTTTGTTCTCTAGCTTTACTATTACTTTCAAAAAACTTCTACGGTACGCACAATTTTTTAATTGCTTTCATGCGGTTTACAATTTTTTTTATTATTCATTACAGCTGAAATAACATCCTGAGTGTGCTTTTCTTTGTATTTGGTTGGTTAAGCCGGTAGCTTTAGTTCAGGCCAGAAGATTGGCAATTAACTTACATACGTCTGCTTGCTTTAAAAAAAACTTTATCAATGACACCTCTTTACCTTTCCACACTTCCAGCAAATACAATAGACATTTTTTAAACATATGACATGGGTTCATTTTTATTAGTTTCTCAATCATCATAACTTCTCTTCAATTGTAGTTTTTAACGGTAAAGGCAATCGAATGGGCGCGAATTCAATTGAAACAAGTGTCCAAAAAAAGTTTTTACATATGAGATGCAATTTTGTTTTTGTTATATTTCTAAACAATTTTATAATCGATACGAAAATATACGATTGACATTGTGGAATAAAATGCTTAAAAGCTTACAAATTTACACACTATGTGTACGTGTGTACAAATAAGTATTTATTATTTTTTAATATTTCATTCATTTTTATCAATAGTATTGTTTTTTAACTGTTTCTCACTTTTGTTTAAGCTCATGCACGTCAAAAAATTACAATTCATATCGAGAGTGTTGTGGTAGGTAATTTTATTGTGTTTACATAATAAATGATAAAAGGTTATAAACGCCAGCTGCTCACACGTTTTAAAACCTAAAAATAGAAGCAAACCAAAAAACGGAATTCAAACAAATGCATTTGCCTGACACCGAAAATGCCCAGAGGAAATTGCAAAACAAACAAACATTTAAATTCAAGCAGCAGTGTATGCCAATCAATCGAAAGCGCCAAGAAATTAAACTTGAACATGCACACGCAGACAAGCAGCTGATGCGCGGCTGCACAACTGGCTCGAATAAACATTTAACGTAATTGCAACAGGTGGCAATTTTGTATTATGCAGCAACTCGCCGCAGCTGCGTATGCTGCAGCATGCGAAAACAAATCAAAAAGTCGCGAAAACGGGCAACATGGGACTTGGTATTTGAACGGGACAAAACATACATACATACAATTAGTGGTGTATATTAAATATCAACAGTACATTTCGTTGAATATTGAACATGACAATACGTTAAGAATGTTTCATTTTGCGTTTTTTGCATTTTACATTACAAAAAGGAAAAACACCGCGTAGTAGTTTTCGCCTCATGGTTTCATCTTCGCCGTCTCTTCGTTTTCGGAGCAATAAAGTAGTAGTAGTAAATTTCATATAAATATAAATATATATTGTATGTGTATATATATAGGTTAGTGGGTGTGAGTGTGTGAGTGTATAAATCGCTGTTGCTGTTAGTGCGCACAATTTGCCAGTTTTTGTTGTTGTATCTCATTGATTGCTGGTGTAATACAATACAATAGTGTTAAAGTGGATCGCATTAATCGCAGCAATAAATTTGAAATAGCAATAATACAATGATGATAGTCCCAATGCCCCGCAAGCTGGACAGCACAACTGGTGTGCATTTGTGTGGGTGTGTTGCATATTTATATTGTATGTAAGTTGGTTGTTGTTGTTGTTTGGGTCTGTAGATGCGCCAGGCATGCGCGCCAGTAACCAGAGGATGCAGATGCAAATGCGAATGCGTTTACGACACTGACACCGCGCACGATCGCCTATTTGCCAATTGATTCTACAGGTGAATTCAGTCCGGATGATGAATTGTTTTCATTTAAGGCATCAGGAAAGCTGCTAATTGAACCCGAACGCGAAGTGGACACTTTGCCCTACAAAAGATGAACACGAAGAGAAACACATGAATTTGGTTAGTCAAGATGTCGCCCAGTTGGTAGCATGCAACAATTTTCCAAATACAAATTTCAAGTTATAGTGTGCAGTATTATTCTGTCGTATTAATTAAATTAAAGTCTAATAAAATGTTAATTATTAATAAAATGATAGGTTAGAGGTTATACATAGAAATTGTGTGGTTGTTGTTGTTGATTGTATTGGAAAACAGCGAACAAAATAATAATAGATAGAAATATAAACAGTTTATAGTTACCGCATGGGATTGGCACAAAAAATTGTTGTGATCATAGCTTACTTTGACGTTCTCATAGGCTGAGCCAACCTTCTCTTCAATCGATCGCATCGATTCAGAATTTTTCATTTGTGAAAATTTCGATGAAATGCCGCTGGTAATGCTGCCTAAAACCGAAGCGGTCTTTTCGGTGGTCGATTTAATCACCGATTCGGTGCGTTGGAAACTGTTTAACAAAAAGATAAGAAAAAAGAGAGACATTTCGAATCAATTAATACATAATCAAACAACATAAACAAACATCAATTAATACAAAAATGGAGACTGTGTTAAAATAGATGAAAAGGGAAAGCACATTACGCAGAGAGTTCTAGTAACAATGTGAAAGTGAAATTATCAATTAAAAGCAATTTTTTAAGAATATTTTCATTTGTACACGTATTCAAAGATTTGAACATGACTAACAAGTAAAAACGTCTCTAGCTGCTTACTTAACGAGGTGTTTGGTTAAATTTCTTGCAACGTTGTTTGACGAGACTTGTTTTAGTGAGATTATACATTGAAATGTGTTTTGTTAGTATTTTTTTTATATTTGCCCAATAAAAATCACAGATTCTGAAAATTCAAGCAATTTCTAGTCACGCAATAACAGATTTGGAAAACACACTGGGTCATATAGACCCATTTTCCTACTTAAAGCGAGTTCTACAACTGTTTTCCCGCGATTTTTTTCAGAAGCACCTATAACATTTACATATTGATAAAATGTTCAAAGTACACCATAGATGTTTAAGTCAAAAGGTTCACACAAGTGAATAAAGTCTAATTGGCAGAGAGTGTTCCCAATGATTGCAAAATAGGTGTGTCATCTACTTCTTCGGTTGAAGGTAGTATTAGTGGTATAGGTGTCAGCAGGCAACTGAGTAGCAACGACCTCGCGATCGACAAAACTTTCGCTCTATAAGACGCTTATTCTATCCGAGCCCCTTTATGACGCAGAAGCATGGACACTGTCGCATAACGACATAGCGGCTCTTGAGGTGTTCAAGAGGAAGGTACTTCGCAACAACTCCGGCCCTGTTCGTATTGGCGACAACTATCGAATACGAACAAACAACGAGCGTAGTTTGATGGAAGGGAGAGACCGTATCTCCGATGGAAGCATCAAGTTAAGGACGCCCTAACATCTCTTGGTGTGATCAACTGAAGAAAACACGCGTAAAGCAACGGCGCCTGGAGAGAAATTTTGCGGCGGGCCGTAACTCAGTAACGGGTTGTTATGGCCAGTTAAGTAAGTATTAGTGGTATATAGTTTTACTTTTCTTACTTGGTATATAAATTTTTACTTTTACCAAAAAAAAAAAAACTTAAAATCAAGTGTTGAGGCTTATTTCTCGCAACGAAATATAACTTGCGCGGTTTACTAACAAAATAAAGTAAGGTTTAGATTAGCTTAAAACTAATCATTTTGAAATAAAATCGTCCTATTTGTACATTTGGTTACATTAGGTAAAGATTAGATAAAATTAACCATCAAATTATCCACCAAGTCCTATTTCTGATTCATACTTTATACATCATCATACTTTATACATTACTTTATACATTATTATTAATTATTAAAATGATTAACTTTATACAAATCGCTTACACATACCACACACGTTGTAAAAAAAATTGTAAGTGCAGAATTAGTTGTGTATTGTTATTGTTAGTTATTGTGTTAAAAGAGAATAAAGTTCATAGTGAATTGTGGTTAGTTTACATTAAACAACAGATTAGTCAGATTAGTAGAAATGCGAGAGCTTTTTAATTTGTTGCTTCGTATTGTTGTTGCTTTTTTAACACAATTACTTACATGGGCGCATCGTGTACTGCCTTAGAAATATTGCCAACGCTTTGTTCAACCGATTGAAAACTTAAAAATTTAAAGAAATCAAAATGCCAAATTAACACAAAACTCAAACAAACAACTAGCGAACTACAAACTTTCGCTACAGCTAAAATGTAATGGGCTTTACGTAACTATGAGCCAGCATTGCATGAAACTTACACAGAGCTCTCTTTGACATTCTTAAGCCCCTGATTCATGTCGTCTGTAATCTCCTTCCAGACGGTAATGCCCAGCTTGCGCTTTAAATCGGAAGCATGGCGTGTTTTCGAAGCCAGCACTGTGCGCAGCGTATTAATCTCTTCCTCCACGCGCGCGAGCTCCTAAACAAATTAATCAAATTAGTAAACAAATTATGAATAAATTAATTAATTCTGTAGTCGCATTAACTAACCTGGCTCCATTCGGCGCGCTGCTGTTCCTGCTCCTCAACTGTGAGCGCAGCAAACTCGGCAGCAATATCTGCAGATGCCACAGATGCTGCTGGAGATGTGGGCTCAGACATTTTTGCTGTATTATCTGTGCACGCGCAAGTAGAACAAAACAAACTTTCATCAAAATCGGGCAACCATACAATACACAAAACAATCAGACAAAATACATGTTTATGTAGTTGATAAACTAAATCGGGCATATAGCGACCTAGCATGAATGGGGAGATATGGTAAGCAAGTTGGGTTTAATGTATACAAAAACATCACACATGCAGCAGTATAAATACCTCCGTGGAAGACAACCTCCTCGAATACTCTATCATAAGCTGAGAATCAATTCAATTTTGCAAAAGAATTTAACTAGAATTTTTTGTTTTGCGACTAATTAAGTTTCAAGATTTCAATATACTCACAAACTTTGAGCGCCCAACGAAGGAAGGCATGATTAGAGTAAAATAGAAAGAGGAAAAAAATCAAACGAAATGTTAAATTAGTTGCTGAACTATGAGATGGCAAAACAAAGCATAATTTAATAATTGACTGGCACGACAGCCCGCTTACGCGAGACTAAGGCCTAGCTTCCCGCAACCACCCGTGTTGTGCGTGTGAATTTGTACACGGGTTGAAGGGACCTACAGTTTAATGCCGGTTCCGAACGGCAGGTTGGGAGCTTTTTCATAAGCAATTTTTACTCTCAGAGGTTTGCCATTTCCAGCTGAGAGGACAGCCACCGAAAGAGAAAACGAGTTTTCCCGTTATTTTTTTTTTTTTTTTTTTTTTAGGTGTTATTACAGGCAGTATTTGAACCTGAGGTTGCTGCCTGCGACTCGTGGTCCAACGCACTAACCAACTGAGCCACGGCGGCTGCCAAAAGCATAGGCTGCCTAATTAAGTGAGCAATTTTGCAAAGAAGCTCAAGAAAATTGCAGACCCGCAGTGCCGTGTCTGGTACCAACATTCACTTCCCTAAAACAGCCGGCCAACAGTGTGCTGAAAATTGCTTAAAATTACGCAAACACATTTCGCCAAATACACAAACAGACAAACATTCATTCGAAAGTAAAGTGAACGAAAGAGGGAAATGGCCATTCGTAAGACTCGGGCACATATGCAGCACAGCATAAGCTGCAATTAGCAAAAATATTCGTTATACAAAAGTAAATGAGATGGAAAAAAGTTGTTGGCCAAACAACAACAAATTGTTAACAAAGCAAAAAACTATTATTTCGTAAATTGTTTGCTTCGTATACATTTTGCTATCGGGTTGCGCAAAAAAACCAAAATAAAATAAAATCGGGGAGACTTTACATGACGGAGGGCGAAAAAATGGGTCACAATGGGTCAAAATGCCATTTTTTATAAATAAAATATTGGAGTTGATGACTTGGCCAGCATTTTCTTTCACGTTTTGTCACAGAGAACTATGTGTCGCCGAAATATGTGAAAAATCATGACAATAGAAAACAAATTTAGTTAGTAATACAGTTTTACTTTTGAAATTCATGTAACATGTCATAGTTGTGACAATTTGTCACATAATATACATCGATATAAATTTTTATTAAGAAAGTCATCATTTAGAAGTTGCTCAAGTCTTGAAGAAGATCAACAAACGCTTGATGAAATTATACAAGTGAAGTAATTATTGCCAGGTTGTGTTTGACTACTTCCTTATTTTGTTAAAACAAAAATTGTACTCGTGGAACAACAACGTTTACTTCATCGAGCAACAAACGCTCGACTAAATTTTTCATTTGCACACATATTTCGTATTTTATATGAATCTCCCCATTGGTATGACATAACAAATCTTTGTCAATTATCTCACACACATACATACAAACTTCACATTGCTTCAGTCGCAGCTTTGCGCCCAGCTCAACTCAAATGCTCGACGCCTTACCTTTGGTACTAGCAGCCGAACCGATATTCAGAAATTTCTTGTAGTTATCACTACTCGAAATCTTTGCCAAATACGGTTTCGAAAAATCAATAAACGTCACCTTCACCTCGCGCATAGTGCGCTTTGTGAAGAACTTTAGACGAAAGCGTTTCGCAATCGACGACGAGGGCGCTTGATTGGCCAACTTGGCCGCTATAAACTCCGTCTCGACCGCCTGCAACTCCAGCGTGTTCGCATAGTCCGAATCGACATCGTAGAATATCTGCTCTAGTGTCAAGTTGCGCAGATACACTTCTGTCTCGTTGGTCCAATCGTAGTAGGGCTGATCCTCGTTCGCCTCGGTGATCTCGTCCAGCGACGGTGTTGCTGTGATATTTTCCAATTTGGGCAGGTAAGAATCTTCGATGAACTCCAAGCTGACTGGCTCCGAGTCAGTCATGCTGGCAGCAAGCACATGCGCATGCGGGCAAGCAAACTAGTTGGCAACGGGTGATTGGCTTTTGTCTCTACTCCACAACCTATGCGTAACGCTCGCCACAAACGAGAGCGCTTTCTATTTTTTATTGTTGTTGCTGCTTGTGTTTTGCTGTTGTGTTGTATGAGAGCATCGGTGCACGTTTGTTGGTAGCTACAACTGCGGCGTTGTCAGCGACTTTGAACTATCGCAGTTTCAGTATCACATTTCATTATTGGTTTGCATTGGCAGGAGCACTTGGCGATCGGTTCGGCAACGGCAAGACCATCGACATCATTAGTGGCATGAGCAGCATTTTCGAATTCGTTTCCTCGTCTTGCAACTGGCGCAGACCGACTCATTTTCCAAAGCATAGACAATAGCAAAATGGGGCGACTTTCATTTTTCTGGTCAGCACTTGGTCATTGCCACCATTTTACAGCGATACAATTGTATTTATTTTTTGTTTTTACTACAACTACAAGCGCCAATTTTGTGTACAACGCTTTGATCTGGCAGCGTCTATGGCTAAAGTCGAACTAACCGCAGTCGGAGTGGCGCGCTGAGAAAACTTCAGCCAATTCGTGTCAGAGAATCGACTACGCTTTTTCATGCTCAGACGAGCAGTCGACGTGTTGGCCACAATAGACGCAGACATAAACGACCAAGTAAGAGCCGACGCCAAGCAGACAACAAGCCAGTCAAGCGACCAACAGGCAACACACTCGGCAACGCACAGCGCCAACAACAATAACAGTAACAGAAACAACAGCTAAAACAATAAATGCTGGCAATTGTCAGCTGCTGGCAGAGACGTTGGAGACGGTGAAGCAGTTGGAGCGGTCGAAAAAGACAGTGGCGGATTGTTGTTAAATTGAGATTACTTATCTGCCATTCAAGTCCGAAATGACACCGTGAACAATTGTGAACAATTTTGGCGTCTCACTCAGTGTCACAGGCAATTAAATTAGACTAGCTGACCCGGCGAACTTCGTCTCGCACAACATTTGTTTTTTTTTTTTTTTGTTGATAATGAAATGCGCGATACAGCGAATCTATGGCGATGCAAATTGACGAAGAAACCCAACTAAAGGAAGAGAAAGAGCTACTGATTAACGCAATTGAGGCCCACAAATCAGTAATGTTGCTGCTAAGTTTCAGTAAAATGTGCCACGCCCATCAAATCTAACCAGTAGAATGACACATCTATCGGACGACACTATACTAAATTTCAATGCTGTGCACCTTACAATTTCGAAGATATTTCATTATAAAGATTTTGGTTGTATGGGTGGTGCCACGGCCCCTCGTTCAATACTCGCCCCATTCCCTCTGTCGAAGGACTTGCCTAAATAGTAAGTTAATAGTGAATTTAATTGATATGTGATTTATGGTTCAAAAGTTATTGTCTGAAAATTTGGACACTACAACTGATAACTACGAATACAACAAAAAAAAACTAGCCAAATCGGACCAGCCGTTCTCAAGTGATTCGCGGTCAAACATGGCAGGGATTTTCCGACTTTTCCAATAGATTTTCCGGTATTTTCTTTAAACATAAACCTGAACTGACTCAATACGAATCCAACAAAAAATATTCTATAAGATATTCTCTTCTACAAGCCAATGCTGGCACAGGTATCGCCTCTTGCCGCGACATACTGCATCACATGACCACATGTATGATTTGCTCAGGTGTATCCTCTGCTGTTCCACAGAGTCTACAGACGTTAACCTGTTCTAAACCGATTACCACAAGCAATATGAAAACGTCTTACAACAGCAAATTTAATCCAGATTAGGCCACTGCCAGCTGCTTCCAGCTATAAACCTAGTCAACGCCACTGTCTTAACACATCTGGCTGTTAGCGGGTACTATTTACCGTTAATATTAATGCAGTTGTTGTTGGCATTAGAGCACAGTGAACGCAACAATACGAACAACAAATCGAAAGGAAATTAAAAAATTACAACAAAGCCTCAAAAAGGTTAAAGCCACAAGCATTAAACTCTCAAAAAAGTCGTGTGCAAGTACACCTTTTTAAATCACTACGATCTTGGTGGTGCACCGCTTCCAGAAGCTAATTAAGTGGTCAAATTTATATCGCACAGTTTTTAAAAACTATAGTTTATTGATTTGGCGTGTAAAGGACCCAGTTTTGAAGGTGGCGATCAAGTAAGGGCCACTGGTCAATAAAACAGGCAGCAGGTTGTGCCAACGGTGAGTTGATACTGGTGTGTGTTCCACTCGACTTTGCGCTTTTTGCCATCACTGAGCGCCCAGTATTTCTCTACGTTGAGAAATTGATTTGATGACAAATTCAACAGTTGGTTTCTGGGCTTTTACTGCTTGGTTTATACTTGTCACACTCTCAGAAAAACACACACATACTCACACAAATCTGCAATATCTGTTGCGTTGCAGACACAATTTCAAGTCGTTGGAACAAAAAGATTCAAACAAGTAATGCGGGAAACATATTTGGCCAACAATGTTGAAAGTTTTCGTAATTAAGTGGCCAAATGAAATCTGATATCGACTTGATATCGCATTGAAAAATCTAATGCACGGCTCATGTTACACTTCATCGCAGAGAATCAAATCAAGCAAAAGCTGCATGCAGGTAGTGAATTTTGCCAAACCAAGTGTTGAATAGTACAAAAAATTCGTTATGGCGTCAATGACAGTGCAATGTAGAGGATAACTCATAACACTATTCTCAACTTATACAACAGCTACTCTTCATCGCCGTCTAGATTCCTGTCATTTATCGAATTATGGAAGCAAATAGCCAACTGCGTTATGCACTGCAAAGGGGGGCGTTTACTTGAAATCCAAATAGCGCGTATAAATTAGAAGATGACATATTGCATGGAAATGTCTGTGTACACAGCATCAATTTAAGTAAATGACAACAACACAATTTGCGCAGAGAAAACAAAAACATTAAATGGAACTCAATCAATAAATGCCATTTATTCATTTATTCTCATGGCATACAAAGTAGACAACCAGCCGACGAGTTCAGCTTCTTAGTTCAGAGTCCACTATTTCATACAATAATTTGCATAAACCGTTATAGTAAATTATGCAATCGAGATGTGCGTCCCTTTCGTCTGGTATGATTTTATAATCGCCCTAATTTATGCAAAATAAATATACTATACATGTGATTTCTGCTTTCAATACGTTCGAGATTAAATTCCAATAGAATAACAAATTTAACCAAATAATTATTAAGGTTTGCTGTCAAATTGTTGGACAAAATGTTCTTTAATTTCGAACACAGCAAAGAAAATCAATACAAACATCGTTCTTCACTGTTTTGTTTGAACTCTACAGTCGTTGTTCAGTAGATAAACCGCTGGATCACAAAAAATAAGCGCAATCAGCCAACTCCAAAAATTTGATCATTTCTGTAGTCAGTCTTCAACTACTCTCTTTACAAATCAATAGAAAATATAAGCAACGAAAGAAAATGAACAAAAACATTGTTCTTGACTGACTTTAGTTTAGTAGGTAAAGCGCTGGATTAAAAAATATTAGCTCGATCAGCCAACCCCAAAAATTAGATTATTTCTGTAATCAGTCTTCAATTTCTTCTCTTTAGAGCAATAATAAACACGTATGTTAGACATGCAAATGAATTCTATTGCGTCTCATTGCAAAAGTGTGGTGCAGTAACCCAAATAAAAAAAGAATTTTTTATGTTCATACTTCATAATTAGCTCTACCCAATTTAGGTGAACTTGATTAAAAACATTTTTTTTTTGTTTGTTCGCTTCGCTATATTTAAGAATACTTCTTCTACCAATACTTCTACTCTAAAAAGTAAACATCACTTAACAACTAATTGTAAGCCGAATAAACAACAACAAAACCAAATACGACAGCAGCGAAAAACCAACTGGCTGGGTGCCCCCTTGAAAACCTATTCAGAACAAAGAACGATGCGTCAAAAATCAAACACAAACCACTGGCAATGTGCAGGTGAAAACATGGACAACAGCGTACAGCGAAGGGCGAGCCAATTGATGCCTCCTGAACAAATGTCATCGCCACTGCCACTAACCCCTGCGCCCATGATTAGCCAGCAACGAATGTGACAATGCCACGTCGTAAAAAATTCTCTACGATTCTCCAACGCATATTGTAAATGGCTCGTCTTGCTTTTAATTATTTAAATCAGCGTTTCAAGGCCAAAAATCGATTGGAGGACTTTGATAACTGGGCGCAGGGATTAGATTTGCAGCAACAACAACGCCAGTAGCGAACTTCACTGCACACATGCGGCAACAGCGCAACAGCAGCCAACAACGGTGACTCATTTTTTTCACCATTTAGTTGTATATTCCACATCTCCAGACACCACTCGCCAAGCGGCACCACGTAAATTCACATTTATTGCGGCTTTTCACAAACAGTAATCGACATATTAAGCATTCTTTCGCATTACAAATTATGCTGCAATTAGCAGCGCCCCCTCAATTGTGCGTGAATTCCACAGCGAATTTCACTTACGATCTTCCATTCTGCTGTTGATTGATGTTGCTGCTTTCTTTATGTGAAATTAAGTCAATGCTTGAGCAGCGAATGCCGGCAATTTTGCGGTTACTTGATGTTTTTCGGCAATTTATTGTTATTTTGTTGGTTAATGATTTTAATTTATCTGCCGTTGTTCTGCGTGGACGAGAAATTGCCCCTTCCGTTCTTTCACCAATTTATCTTGCACTGAAAATGCTCTGTTCGCTGGCGAATGAGGTATAAGGAAAACAAGAGAACAGGTTCAATGCACAATGACATTTTTAACGGACAGTGCTGCCAAACACGAGTATAATTTTCGCCATTTACTGCGTTTTCGTGGAGCTGCGGGTTTATGACAACGCTAAATAGTGGAGTGTACCTTCACAGAAGAATTGTTTGGACAAAAATTTATTCAAGTTTTAAATTGCAAAAAATGTATGTGACAAAAATTTAACATCAAAATTTTGAACAGTTTATATAACCAATTGTAAAATATTAACGCGCTACTACGAAATATTAGGCAACAATATTCCAAGAGCGTTCGAATTACGGAAACCATCAGAACAATCTGGAAATTAAATATAAAACTTAGAATTTTAAAATGCTAGATGTGTAATATAGATTCGAACGATCGCATTGTCAAATTCAAATCATTGAAATACAAATTGTAAAGATAGGTTTCCATTAAAAATTTTCCATTGCTTTAAAAATTTTAATGTGTAAAAAAGCGAAACGCACAATTTAACGGAAACTAAATTGATGTAAATTAAGCACCCCAAAACAGCAAAAGAGTTCAGCATCTCATAGGTGATTATGTAAAAAAGAATTAAAGAATTTGTTAAAGATTTTTGGAATTAACGTTTAAAAGAAAACAAAAAATAGTAACAGTAAAATAATAATTACGTAACCTTTAGCATCTATTGCAAAATATCAGGGAGTAGCTTCCATAGCCTAAATAATCTAACCAACAAAATAGTTTCCGGTCTACTTAATCGTGTATGCTGTTCGAAGTGATTCAAATATATTAGAAAAGAGTAAATAAGTATCTCATAATAGGATTAGTAGATTATCTCACAAGGAGATATTTTGTAGACCAGTATCTCATAATTAGACTTTTGCATAATCGAATGTCTGACATTTGTAAAGGTGGGCGTCACAGAAGTGAACATAACCTATTTTTTCCGGTAAGCGTCAGCCTCGTAAAAACAACCAAATCTTCCCATAGACGCACCATTGATCCAATAACCACACAATCGTTTTTGTTTTTACTTTTGAATACTTTTTATTACATCCGGCACCCTTTTCTTCTTAATGACTTATTGTTAGTGTTTCATTTTTTGTTTGTTGGTTGTTAGTTCTCCTTAATCTCAGTTTACTATATAAAAATTATCAGAATTTTAAATTCCTCTTAAAACGTAAAATTCACATTTAAAATTTTTTAGTTTTGTAAATTTGTTAGTTCTTTGCTTTTGCTTTACTTTTGCTTTTAGTTGTTAATTTTGTTCATGTTTTCCTTTTTTTGCGGTTGTTGTTTTCATTTTGTTGTTGCTGTAATCGATGGAAAGTTATTATTGGTTGTTTCCACTATGGGAATTTTATTATTCAGCTTAATCAGTTTTGTTGTTTGAAAGTCAAGTGTGAGTTTTGCTTTTCATTTCGGCGCTGAACGCACGGCAGTCGACTTTTTTGTTGTTGCTTTTCTAATTCAAAAAACCAAAAAAGTTTAAAACGAAAAACTTCACTAAGATTATTGTTAAATAGTATTCAGTTAAATCGCTGCCCAACTAAGTTTACGTGTCGTTTCGATTCGTTAGTCGTCATTGTTTTATTTGCTTGTATTGAAAATGGTTTGTTTTCCATTTTGTTTTTTGTAAATTTTTGTTCAGCGTCTGTGGTCGTCTACCCCGTGTTAATTATAATTTTGCCTTGAATATAGGAAAATATATATGTATGTATGTATGTATATGTATAGTATATGCACGCATGTATAATATTAGGGTTTCTGTTTCTTTCTGCGTCTAGTTTTGCTTATAACTTTTTACAAATTTTAACGCTGCTACGCTGCGTAATTCAATTTATTTAAAAAATTTACATCAGGTTTAACTTTATTATTTGCCGTTTCGTTTTTCCACCTTCTTCTGTGCTGTGTTCGAATTCTGTGTTTTGTATCGAAACGAAAAATCAGAAAAATCAAGCACGAGGAACTGAAACAAAAGCGGAAACGAAAAGTCGGAAAGGAAAACTAAATAAATAAGATAAATTTGTTTTTGTTTTATAATTTTTATTGATTTTTTTAGTTGTGGTTTAACTTAGTTTTTCATTTTATTAATTTAAAATATTACAAAGTAAATTTTCTTTAAATTGGGAGCTTTTAATTTTGTTGTTGTTGTTGTGGGTTTAATGCATAATAAATCTTGTAAATGTGTTTATTTTGTTTTGCCTTAATTCACTTAAGTGTTCACTAGTTTTGCAAATAATTCATATATAAATTGCATTAGCAAAAAATAAAACAAAAATCGCTCAAAATCATTTAACATAATAAACCGCGAAAGAATAGATTTCAAATTGCACAAAATGCGTCGAGGACAGGGGGACCTGGGAGGGGCGGGCACAAATGCAAGGCAATAAATCGGAAAGCCTTGAACGGGAAGCGGGAAGAAACCCATTGTGGGAGCGGGGCGCAAATGGAAAGTAAGTCGAGGCATGGGGAATATGATTGTTGGTTTATCTCAATTAATGATAACCGCTTCGTATATTGTATATAATGTATTGTAGAATATATAATCGATATATATATTTAAATACAAATATAAAAAACATTTTGCTTTACGTTTCATTTTCTTTTAGATTTTCCCGTTTGTGTTTTTGAGAAATAATAATAATAGTATTAAAGATAATAAACTATTGAATTCCGGCGCAGAAATCCATTCACTTTACTACTATCGCCTTCACTTTTCCTCCGTTACAATTTTCGTATTTTTTTTCATTTTGCGTGTTTTGTTTGCTACTTTCAATTTTATTTTCAATCTTTGAATTTTATCCTTCGACTACTGTTTTCAGTTTTTCGTTTATTTGCTGCTACTACTGCCTCGCCTGCCGACGCTTCCTTTCATTATAAAATAAAACATTTAACAGCAAAATTCTCATTGCATCAATTTGCCAATCGCACTTATTGGCAGTAAGTGGTGGGGAGGGGTGGGTACGGGAGAGGAAGAAACAACCATGTTTGGAAAATGATCAAAATACAGGTTTGCGCTTAAACGAAACTGTATTGCATTGAAAAAATGCCGCTTTAACTTTAGTGGATTATCAAAAGGGAAATAATAATCGTAATTATAATAGTAGTTGCTTTTGTTGTAATCGTAGTAATAATAGTAATTAATAATGTTGGCATATTTTGTTTCGACCACAAACAAAGCTGCGTGTCCGGAGAGAAGGCGTCCAACACCCACAGACAAAGACCCAGAAATAACCAAACCGCACGCCGAGTGTCAAAATTGCATGTTACATTCAATGTAAATTCGATAGGGACGCGGAGTTGTGTGGGGAGATCGCGGTTATAGTTGTATGGGTGTGGCAGTTGCATAGAAATAGAGCACAACAAAGCGGACTTCAACTACGTTTTGTTTGGTTTTTGTTTTAAATGCTTTTGAAAAAATTAGCACTCCGCACCCCGAACTGCTCTGTCTTTTTTCTTTCTGCTATACTCCTATTGAACGTTACTAACAAATATGTAAAAAATCGCTATGAACAACCTTCGATTTGACACCCGCTCGATGCACTTCGCTTCCCCCAGTTGCGTGCCTTGTCGTCTCTTCTACACTATTTCGTCTCGCTTGTTTACTAAATCTTCAGTTATTATCAGTTATCGCTTCTTTTTTAACTTTTCTGTTTTTCGGTTTTTCTGATTTTTTTCTTTTCATTTTTTTTTAGTTTAGTTCTTCGGTCCCCAGGCGGATGTTATGGACGAGGACACTGGAGCGGGACCGCCGGCTGCGAAATCTGGGAAGTCCTCCTGCGACTGAGTATTTGGTGCGGCACTCTTGCCGTGCTTGTCATTCACCTTTTCCCAGGGTGCGTCCTTGATGACGAAGCCATTTTCAGAGCCACCACCGGGCATAAAGGCGCCAACCGTTTGGGGCTGCGGCGACGGCGGCAAGTTCTCCAAGTACTCGTGCGTATAGTCCTCGGCCATGTTGAGGATCACCTCCTTGGCGTTTTCCACATCCTCCTCTTTGCCGATAATGGTTACGGCATTGGGGTTCGATTGAGCATCGTCAGAAGAAGGAAATTTGATGTCGACCTGTCAAGCATAGAACACAAAAGTTAATTACTTGCACTCAGCGCCAACAAATGCGAACCCACCTTGTAGTCTTCGATGATCTTGCGAATGGTGCGTCCACGATGGCCAATAATGTGCGAATGCACACGCGAGTCCACTTCTATGACTTCGCGATGCAAGTCCTGCAGGTCGCCCACAATTTCCATGATGGCGTCGCGTGCGGACTCGGCCTTCTCTTGGTAGCCGGTGATCGTGATGATGCGCGGATTTTCGTCGTCGCGCTTTGGCAGCGAAATCTGCACATCATGATCGGCGCGCAGCTTATTGATGACAGCGCCGCGTCGTCCAATCAGCTTGGAGTGGTACTCCGGATCGACGTCCAGCTGCAGCACATACGAGCGGCGCTCACGATCGGCGCGATCCGCCTCGTACTCCTCTATCATCGCCTGCAAGGCCTCCTTGGCCTCGGCCACGTGTATCGGCGTGCCGGTAATCCTTATCAAGTCCGACTTGGTCTCGCTAGGCGGCAGCTCAATGTGAACATCGTATTTAGACATGAATTGGCGCACGTTGGCACCCTTCGGTCCAATGATCGTACGGTGCAAGTCATACGGTACGTCCAACTCCTCGGTCATCGGTATCAGATCGATAAGGGCCTGTTTGGCCGCATTGCACTTCTCGACGCGTCCGGTGATGCGAATGATGTCGCAATGGCGTACCGGCTCGCTATTGCCGTCCTCCTCAGTGCCATTGGTGCCGTTCACCAAGCCCTCAACAGGAGTGGTTGCATCGCGATCGGGGAATTTTATCTGCACATCATATTCGGAGGTCACCTGCTGTACCTTGAAGCCACGCGCGCCCATAATCGTGCGATGCAGACGCTGCGGAATGACAACTTCGATGGTGATTTGTGCCTCAAGATCGGCCACGATCTCGGCGATGCGCTGCTTCGCCGCCTCAATGCAATCCTTGGCACCCTTCAGTGTCACCTTGTCAGAGTCCACGCCAGGTCGTGGGAACGAAATCATTACGCCTCCGCACTCTTCCGAAATGCGATGTAAAATTTCGCCGCGCTTAGCCACGAAGTGCTTGTGGTATTTCGGATCGACGGCGATCTCGCCTTCAGTCACCAGATCGATATCCTTAATTATGGCTTCGAGCTGCTCCTTGGCCGCTTTCACGTTCTCCTCCTTGCCAATGATGGTGATCACCTCCTTGTCGTCATCCTCATTGGAGGGGAAAATGATGCGCGCACCAGTGGCATCCCGAATCTTGCGAATGGAAGAGCCATTCTTGCCGATAAGGAATTTGTGGTGTTGTTGCTTGGCACGCACCTCGGCGGTGAAAGAGGCGAGCTGACGCTCGTTGGCAAGTTCGAGCAATTGAGCTTTGGCCTTCTCGACATCATCCTTCGGACCGCGAATTGTGACCTGTGGAATATTTGTAAACTTCTTTTATTATTTTCACTTCAAAAAACCTACGTTAAAACTCTCACTTACCTTGTCGCTCTTCGACTCACTAGTGGGGAACTTTATAGACACACCACCGCACTCTTCCATAATGGCCGATATCAGTTTGCCACCAGTGCCGATAATCGAATTATAGTACTTGGGCGATATTTGCACCTCCTCAGTAACGATGTCAGACAGCTCGTTTTGTATCTTTTGAATGCGTTCCTTCGCCTCCAGTACGTTCTCCTTCTTTCCAGTAATGACAATTACCTCATTCGTGTCGCCCTCGGCGGGGAGATCGATCTTCGTCTGTGTCTCATCGCGAATCTTCTTGATGTTTGCACCGCCCTTGCCGATGACGAACTTGTGGAACTGCTTAAAAATGGGCACCTCAATAATGTGCGAAGACTCCTGAATTTCCTTCACCAACTTCAACAAATCTTTGTGGCACTTGTCGACTTCCTCTTTGGGACCGCGCAGTTTCACAATGTCCGTGTTCTCTTGTGGGCTGGGAATGGTGATGGTCACCTGGCGGTAACGGTCCTTGATCTCACGTATCTTCTCACCCTTGGCACCGATGATCGAGCGATGCAAACGCCGATCAATGATCACATCCTTTGACTTTTCATTTTCCAGTTTGTCGATTTTTTCTTGTAATTCAAGCTGAGCCTGCTGCACACCTTCCTTCGGGCCCTCGATGCGGATGTTATTCTGGCCTTCGCGCTCCTCGATGTTGATGTTCACTTTCAATTCGTCCTTGAGGCGATTCACGTTCGCTCCGGCCTTGCCGATAATGTGCTTGTAGTACGACGGATTGACGGTCATCACTACGTTCGTGTAGTTCTCCAAGTAGTTGCGCACAATATCGTTGAGGTAGGCCGTGGCCTTGTCAACCTTCTCGGGATCGCCCTCCAGCTTGATCTTATCATCCAGGCAGTACAAATTAACGTTGGGGCAATCTTCCTCCAGCTGACGCACGTTCACACCCTTGCGACCAATCACATACTTGTGCGTCCAGTTCGGTGCATCGATCTCCACCGACTTGACGGAGTTGGCCTTCTGGTAGACGACGGTCAACGCGTTGCCCAGCGCCGTTTGCGGACCACGCAGCGTAATAGTTTCCAGCGGCGAGTCAGGTGGCGGCATCTCCACCGAGACTCCAGTGAGGCGTAGAATGTCAGCTAGCGTCGAGCCCTTCGGCCCAATCACGTAGCGATGCTGCGACTTGGCAACCTCAACACTCACCGTGGAGCACTTTTTCTCCATCTCCTTGTAGATGGCCTCAACTTTAGCTTTCGCAACCGCCACGGCGTCCTTCTCGCCCGAGATGATAATTTCGTCCTTCTGCACCGACTGCGGCGGAACATTCACCTTGGCGCCCGTCTCCTCCATGATCTTAATCAGATTCTCACTATTGGGGCCGACGACGAACGGATGAAATATTTTCGGGACCGATATGCGATCGGACGACTTCTTGTACTGCTCCGCTGACAAGTGGCGTATCTCCTGCTCGGCTTTTTCGATACCCTCCTTCGTGCCCGAAATTGTCACCATGTCGCTCTCCTCATTCTGATTGGGGATGTTGATGCGCGTGGCCGTCACGCGCTCAATCTCACGCAATCGTTCGCCTCGTTTGCCCAAGATGACGCGATGATGTTCCTTCGGGATGTTCACCTGCTTGCTGGCCTGCGTCGAGAAGTACATAAGGATGCGACGACGAGCGTCCAGCAGCTCACTCTGCTTGCCCTTGATGAGGAAAGTCAACGACTGATTTTTGCCGCTGGCAAAAATCTCGATTTGAGCGCCCGTATCCTTGGAGATTTGCTGGCAAATGCGTTTCGATTCACCTTCGCCGAACTTCTCCGAATCGGTGGACTTGCGCTCGTCGCCGGAAACATGCAAAACCTGTAATGGGTTGCATGAAAATTAGTTTACCGTGTGCTTTAAAGCATACAAGCTTTGCTACTCACTTGAGTTTTCTGCGAGCTGGTGACGCGTACACAAGCCGGCGAAGCATTACTGCTCATGGGAGCGGCAGTGTTCGAAGGCAATGCCGGAAACAAGTCATCGTAGCTGAATGCCGGCGTGGCATTGCTGGTGGGGCCACTATTGGTGCTCGTGGGCGTGGCAACCGATGTTGGCGACGACGGCTGCTCAACCGGAGCCAGCTCTTGGTTATTGCTATTGATGGTAGTGGTGCTGGTGGTGGCGGTGTTGTTGGTGTTGATTGGTTGCTCAACGTTATCTACTGCAAAATTATATGAAACACATTTCAAGTTGGAATTGAAAAAATCTAAGGAAAATCCAAAAATACTAACCGTTTGATTCTTCCATCACTGCTGCTTGCATTACTTAAAAAAAGAGAAGAGTCCTTTTTCGTTCCAAGTCGTTACAGTACCACTGCAATGTACAAGTCAGAGAAGAAAATTGTTAATAAGCAACATAAACAGGCATTTATGTATTATGACAATGTATATGTAGCGTTTAAAGACGGTAAATAGAGTAAAGCAGACATTTCTCAATAAAGAAAAGCCAATTGGAAAATTCAAGTCATTTTCTCAGTCGATAAGAAGCTGTGAAAAGTGACCACGGGCTATTATTTATAGCTGTCATCCTGTTCGGTGGTTAGCCCTGGCTGATAACATGCAGAGAGGGTCTCGACTTTCGGCTGATAAGCCGCTACAGATAAGCGACGGCGCATTTGGCTATGAACGTGGCACGCGGTGGCTGTTGCTATTTTAATGCAAAATATTTGCAAAGTCTATGGCAACGTGTGCCATATCGCAAGTGCTTTAATTCTTCGACATTTATTATGAGTTAACGAAAAAATTAATCCATATTTTAGGTGTGTAATTGAGTTGAATGTACAATGAGAAACGTATAGAATCAAACCAATGAAGGTGGACACAAGAAAAGTAGGTAACGAAAAAACAAAAACGTTCACCATGTGGATTTTTTTTAAGTCTCATTTCTCATTTAGTAGATTTAAGCACCACTCAGCCAAATTTTCTTGTACCAAAATTTTCCTAAAAAAGGTCCCAAATGATAACAAAAGCACTATTTTATGTTTACAAACATAACTTTTATATCGAAATTTTCACCGATTTCCCTGAGTCAGTTCGTCTTTTTTTTATAAAAAAAAGCGCAATATCCACAAAAACTTTTGGTTTCAAAACAATTTGTTTCAAAATGTGCAAAATCTAACTTAAATACATATTTTTCTTTGAGTCGCCGATTACTTCAACTTGGAAAATCCATGTATGGCGAAGTTGTTCGTGCATCAAAACACATCCATACAAACCATACCATTTTAAAATGTATTTATAACAATTCTATTATTATACATAATTACCAAAAAACCATCTCGCACTGATAACCTAAACCAACCTTTGAAAAAGTAAAAACAACTGCAATATACTACCCCCCAACTTTTATCTAAGAGCTTCACTAACAAAAAAAACCTTCAACTCCGATTATCTACACCTTGAAAAAAACTTAAGATAATATTTGTTTTCGCCTCAATTGATTTAGTAAATGAAGCCACAGTTGTCAGTTGTCAATGTGCTGTCGGAACGCTCTATTGACACCACGATTATTGGCAACTGAACCAAACTAAACGCTTTACATTCATCATTCCAGTTATCGGCGACTATCAACAACAAAACACTTATGTAACAGAAATTCATATCGGCAGCGGCATTACGTGCTCCAAATGAGTCAACCAGCTGCAGGATGAAGAGATCAGTCGGTCCCCAGCCACACAAACTGTACAAATAAACAGCGCGGAAAGCGAACCGGCTAACGAACGAACGCCATGCCAGGCCAGCAAACAAATATTCTACACGTACAGCTCATTTCAAAGCGATTTCGATAAAAGCACATGTTTTGTGTCCTCCGGCCCGCGGCTCGCGCCAAGCCAGTGCACACGCACACGTCTGTAGCCATACGTGCCGTTCGAGTATTTGTGGTGTACGTACATGGAAATGCTGATAAGGCTGGCGCTCTCCAGCACGCTCGCTCCCTTCAGTGCTTCCTCGTTCGAGGAGATAGCTTGAAAGCGATAAGCAAGATCAACTACCGGCCAAACTGACATGGCGCTCATAGGTTAAGCTTGCAACGTGGCGTTGCGATTATGCAGAAAGCGCGATTTTCAATGGCCGCAAAGCGTAAACACATCTTCAGGTAATTCAAACGAGACATTTAAATTAATTGCAAGTTTTAGAGATTCAATTAAAACAAAAACCAACCTCTTTTCAAATAATCTCACAAACCACTTTTCACTCATAATTTCGTATCAAATGTCGTAAACCATTCTAAAGATCAACGAAATTTAAAAATTCATTCTGACTCACAAATCACTCTGATCGAAGCTTAAAAAGGAACAAAAATGTGCCAAAGAGGCACAAGTGGAGCACTTCTTTACAATGACAAATGTTACATAAATACATGCAAAGAGCACTGAAAGCCTCTTTCAGCTCTCGGAATCCTCTTGCAAAAAGAAATCGTCCAGCGACAAACGACAACAAATGCTATTTTCCATAAAAACCTAAACAAATTTTCAAGTTGACACATAAAAGTTCCTTCTCTCTCTCTACCAACTCTACACCAACAAGTCCAAATAAAGATTCAACACATTAAAAGCTAAATGTGTTGAACACACTTGATATTTAAAAGTATTGGGCGACAATGGCCGAAAATGGCCAACATTCGACAGACCACTGCAACATTTCGCACAATTATAGTCTCTGTTCAATGAACGAAAGAAACGTTACGAAAAAGCAGCTAAAACAACTTTGATAAACTTAGTTTAACGCATTCCTCAGATTAATCAATCGAATTCTTAGAATTTCTAACAACAAAAGCACGCAAAAAACTGGGTAGAGAAAATTGTATAGGAGGAGAAAATGAAGACGGAGCTAACATCATCATTCATTGGCCGCACGATCGGTTTCTATGCTCTGCCAGCGCTGATACGGCCGCTGCTGCCATAGCGGCGGCAGCGCTGCCAGCACTGCGCTGCGCTACCTGCCGCGTGGGCTCCGCAGCACAAAGCACACCAACTCAACAGCACAACTTGTCGCTCATCTGGCCACGATGAAACTTTTTGATTGCGCTGCTGCCGTTCGCTTTTGGCGAGCCAAAACACATGAACTGAACTGAGCTGAACCGCAGTGAACACGTTACCTAGCCCACATTTCTCTGCGCCGCACACATACAGACAACTGCCATACCAGCTCGTGTGCAGCCGCGTGCACATACACGCCGGGCCAGAAGGTATGTGTTTCTTTCAAGTTGTACGAAAATGTGTCAAAAGAATATAGAAATAAAGAAAAACCGGATAGGAGCCATCGGCGCAGCAGCTGCGGCACCGCCGCCGTCGTGATCGCCACCGAATCGGCCCGAATCCAAAAGCTAGCCAGCCAGCCAGCCACCTAACCAGCGAGTCAGCCAACCAGCCCGCCAGCCGGTACAGCGTTTCTTAAATCGAAGCGAAACGAGGGGCTGAGACCGAGACTCAACTAAGCCCAGTCGAGCTGGTTGGCATACTTGAACTCTTTTGCCGTATTTCGTGCGCCACAATGTTGCTCCTGTTGCTTTTCATTTATTTTGGGTATATTCGGGTCTTTTGGCAGGTAAGAGCGCAGCAGCAATCAATGAAAACTTAAGACCGCACCGATTACTGCCAAAAACGAATAATGCAAACACACACACACACACACCAAATGAAATAACCGCAGAAGCTAAAGCTCAGCGCCCCACCGTACCGCACCTTGTAAGATTGTTCGCACACACAACACCCGAATTTCGTCGACGTGTCAACTCATTCCATACAGTTTCAATTTTCAACCTTCCACTCGCCGGCGCTCCACATGGAAATCGCAGCGCCGAGCTGACAGTCACAGTGGCAATTTTTCGCGCTCTCTGCCGCCACTTTACGTTCTACAGTACAGTATTTACAGTATTTATTGCTGTTTTTGTCATTATTTGTATGCCTTTATCAAACTAGCAACAATGATTAAACTGTTGACGTTGTGCGGTGCGGACGCGCGAATGTTTGCTATCGGCGAAGTGACAGTTGTTGAAGTTGGTGTCGATTTGGGTAGAAGTTCGAAAACAAACAAAAACTGAATCGAGGGAGAAAATATGTGCATTTCAACTAGCAATCGAAGCTCTGGAGTTACTTTCGGGTACTAACGCGATTGCTTGCTTGGTTGTGATAGCATTGAAAACAAAAACTAATAACTATTTTTGCATTAACGAACGAAAATGGCTGGATGAGTTTTGAAATTAAAACTCTGCTTGAATAACTTTTTTGAGTCGTAATGTTTAGAATGCTGACCTTACTAGCCCCTGAAGAATCTGAAATTATTTTATATTTGACCCTCATCACAACTTGGTTCTCAGAATAGAATTCGGAATCCATGTATTAAATTGGCACAATGCCCAAAAGACACGGGTTATCCAAACAAACAGTCGCCCATTCACTCATTTATTTTGTTGATATTGTATTGAAAATATAAACAAATTTTGCATCCATTCCCAAAGATTACTTTATAACTACTTGTCAGTTCAATCGTGGATCAAGTTAATGCTTCTACACCGATGATATTCGGAACAAGGTATACTGTCATCTTAATGTACGAAGCGCCAAAGTTAAGAACAGTGTTCAAAGTGCCTGGTGGCACATCCACTCAAAGACCCCCACGGCCTTTAACAATTGCATAGAACATATTCAAAGAAGCTTTCTGTCTTATTTTTTCTGAGCCCTTGCCTCCTTACAAGTCTCGTTGTCTACTTTTTAATATAAAACACCTAGAAAGCACCAGGTCTGTCATCTCCATATCTTTCGTTATTGATGTAGTCAATGGATACATTGACTGCCCTATTCTTCTGAAAACTGGCAATTCGCCAGTTGGATTTTATGCGTATCAGCGTTAAGCAGTTGGAAACTTTGTTCATCCAATAAAAACTCATGCATTAGTCACAATGAAACAATCATAAAGAATCAGCCCAGCTGCTGATACTAATTGGTTCAAACATAATTTTTCTTTGTTACCAAAAAATCCCCTAATCGTTTAAGTATGTCCCGCTAAAAATAACCACTATCGCACACAATTTTGTTATCTGTCGACTAACAGCGATATGCATGTAATAATTTTTCCCAAAACAATATTATTGCAAAGTGTTTCTGAACGAATCTCTTGTCTGTTGTTCAAAAACGAGTCTTGTGCGCTGGTTTAGTTTAACTCAAGAATTCAAATTGTTTCCTTTTGTGCCTTCAAAAAACTTTCCCAAGCTCTAAAAGAACGTCGGTCGCATCCCAACGCGATTTCTCATGGTGGTTCTTTATTTTTTTTGTGTATTGTCAACGCTTAGTTGTGATTCTGTTGTTTGAATGCCGGCAATTTTCCAGAAGAAATGCTAGACCACATGACCCGACTAAACCCACAATACTCGAAGACGCCATACTTTTATTTCATTTCATATGTACTATGAATCGAAAATAACGTATTTTGAATACTTGTTTTAACAATACATATCTCAATACCTATCATCATAATAGCTTTTTTAATCTAGCTGTTTTTTTAAACCCATATTCAAAGAATCAAATCTTCTTCTTCTTCTTAGTTTGATTTGAAACGGTACTGTCGCTTTTGAACCGGCAATAAATCTAACACCAGAGGTAAGCAGGGCCTACCAACACACACACATCTGCGTATGTGTGCCCGCGCGAGTGTATATGAGTTCGCCAACAGATGTGCACACGAGTTAAAGAGCGGTTTACGCAAACGTGTGTGCAGCTATTTTTAGCGCATTTGACTTCACTTCAAAAATGCGCAGACGTGACGTGATCTGCAATGAACTCAAGGTGTATGGTTGAACAGACGGACGACGGATCGGACACAGTGCTTGGCAAGAGAATGGCAGAAATAGTGAAGGAAGAAACATGTGGAGCACATTGTCGTATACTTTCTCCACACAAACCTGACATTCTAGTGTGCTGCCCCTCTGCCGGCAACACGCAAACTCAACTGAAACCTCCAACAGCTGAACGCCAATTACTAAAGAGTACAAAAACACTACACTTGAAGTAACACATTGTGTGTTGTGTTGGAGCAAATTTACGAGCAGCCTTTCATATGATTAAATTCATCTATATATATATTGTACTTATGTTATTGGTTAGTATATATTTATCTAGATTAAAATATTTTAAAATAAAACTTTTTAAATAACTTACTGTACTGTAAAATCCAAAAAATCCGGCCTATTTAATTGGTACCGTAGTAAAATCCAGTTTGATAACTTGGCGTGTCTTCTGCTGCAAAGAGACCGCACAGCAACGTCAGCCGGACCGAGCCAGAGAGGGAGAGAAAAAGTAGAGGCGATGGGTGAGCGAGGTTGACAGTCGGAACATATGTACGTAAAGTACATAAATGAACATTTAAAAATCGAATCGAAAAATGTTGAACAGCGAAAAGCAATAAAGGTCCCCAAAACAAAACAAAAAATAATAGCAAGAGTAAAAAACCAAAAAATTAAATGATTGAAAAAATTAGGAAGCACCCGCAGCAGGGCGGGTGGCAACGGCAGCGGCACCGCTTCGCCCTGAACGGACAGAACAGAGCGGATTGGTGCAGTGCGGCACGAGACGGGACTGCAGACGCGGACTTTGGTGTGCGAAGCCATGGTGTAGCGTAGCCAAGTGAGCGCGAGTCGCTTGGAGCGGAGTCGCGCCACACGCATACCAATGAATTTAGTTCGAGCTTGATTTTCATTTCGGCATACTACATTTTCCATTTAATTCAATGCTGCTTTTTATATTTTATTTCAGATTTTTTGTACGTAGTTTTGAGTTTTCGATTTTCAGCGCTTTTTCGCTGCTAGTTTTTGCACATTTTTAATGAATTGGAACTGTGCATAAATTTGCGGTTGTTGGTTCATTTGATGGTTAGTTGTTATTGTTTTTTTAATTGTTGCATTTTAATTTCAAATAATTAGAAAGAAATTAATTTATTGCACGAATAAGCCATGTCGATTTGATGTCGGCGTCGAGCTACGAGCGACGCGTAAAATGCGCCAACGAACGCGATCTCAGGCGGGACAGCAAAGTGTTCGTGTGGCGGTGTTGTTGGTTGGATGCATAAAACGCTGCTGTTTGCTTGCAGCAGATAGCACGCCAGGACACGAAAAGGTTGAAATTGATTGACATGAAGGTGAAGCGCGATTTCTGGTAGATTGCATTCAAACTAAGGCAGTAGGCACGTCGTAAAATTGGGGCGTGACCGGCTGTATGCGTGTTGACAGTTGTTAAAAGAGCACAGATGCTCAAAGAATGTAATTTTTTCAATATTTTATTTATAAAATCGGACTTGGCTTTCGATTAAAAGTAAAGTTAAGTAACTTTAGACGGAAAATATACAGGCATTTTTTTAAGTTTGAACCTTTTCATAACTTCATTAATTTTTGGTTATGGAAATTTTATGAGATATTAATATCGAGTAATTCGCATCTACTAATAAAAATGGGTCTTCAATCTTTCACTGAACTTTTCATTTTTAGGAATACATGTACAAAAACAGAGATTGCCAACCTTATGATTGAGGACATGATTCCCACAGAAAATCTCATGTCTTGAAGTCAGAGTAGTGAAATTCGACTTTTTGAAAACTCTTGAGCATACCAATAAAACCAACCAAGGTATATAATATACCCTGAAAACCAACAGTCGAAAGTCGCTGGCAAAACTCCACTAAATGCCAACGACACCACCTCTCTGGCAGCACTGACATGCACACACATGCAGGCGGCAACTTTCGCTGCATGATGAATGGATGTGCACAGTTCGCAAGAACCCAGAATCTTCAGCAAGACTACATTATGCTTAAAATGCATACAAAAAGGGAGGGTCCCATGCACAACATCAATAACTATCAAGAGTAATTTTTGATATTGGCAAACGCCGGTTTAATTGAAGCCAGCAGCCGCTGTGAACCGACAGCAGTGACGCAAACAGGCGAAGCTTCAAAATGCGCCGCCCAAAAGTTTCATCTTTGCATGAAGCACATGCCATATTGCGGTCGCTTCACAGCAGCGACGAATGCATCCTTTTACTTTTAAGCTTCTTTGTTTTTGTAGGCATGCTAGCATGAAATATGGCCAAATATTGCAGTACGAAATTTGTATTGCGTGGCAGCCAAGCACTATAGCGTTTTTCGGGGTGGTGGCGGTGGATTATTTTTAGCCGCCGCATGCCGTGCCCCTTTCGAATCGCATCCGGAAAGTAAATGGCACAAAAGAATTTTCACGGTTTGACAGCAGGTTACAGACAGCATGGAAAGAAAAAACGTGTTTCGGTTTCTCCCAGTATCGCCATTGATAGCGACAGAAGCACCATCCAGCAGAGCCACCGACCAAAACGTCCACGTACAAACGTAATTGGCATTTCGTCGTTGTCGTCGTCGGCGGCACTGTCGTTTTACTCGCTCGTTTCGCTGTTCGTTCTCCTCCTACTTCTTTGCCGCCTGCTTCGCTGACACTCAACGTACTTTTCCGCATTCGTATTTGTGGTAGCTGCCGCAGCCACCGCCGACGACACCGCTGCCGCTGCTGCTGCTGCTGATGGTCCCGCTGGCAGCGGCTGCAACGAGGCGGCCTCAATTTCTTTTCACCACTTTTCAACCACAAATTTATGCACTTTGCCAAAACATTTCCCACAAACTGATTATTTATTTGCATCCTACTCGTTATAAACTATGCAATTCTGTTAAATTCTTCAATTAAAATCATTAATTGCCAGTTACAACTTTTCGATTTGCACACCGCGACAAAATATCAGAAAACGTACCGAACCACAGACGAACCAAGTGCTAAATGATGTCGTGTTAATTCAGAGTTTCATGTCTTTCTTTGTTTTCAGCATGTTCGCTGGGTTGCATTCCGGGCGCATTAACAAAAAGCGCAGACTTCTATCGTTGATCGATGCATAGTATAATAATAATAAATTATACTATGGATCGATGGACACACAATTCTATTTGAACCTAAATATGAATTAATATTATTTATTAATTTCTAACAACAATTTGCAAACGATTTAAATTATTTTTATTCAATGTAATTAGAAAAAGGAATTCGAGAAACATGGCAAATATTGAGCTTTGTCTAGCTACCACCCTGGCAGTTGGGAGGATTTTAACTGAACTCACTTCTGATTAGTACTGTTCGTTTCGGAAAGCGCCAACAATGGGACAAACAAAGAGCAAGCAACAAATGGCGGTACGCATGTTTGCGCAAACATTGCTGAAACTTAATTAAAAAAACTTGTAAAACATATTTTTCACTGTACCACTTGTAATAAAATTACAAACTTGTCATAAAATTTAAATGCATATTTTTATTAGGAGCAATTTAAGATTTGAGACTTCAGAATAGAAAAGAATTAAAATAATTGAATTTGAACAAATTTTGTTCAGTTCAGTTAATTTGAAGACACTTTTGTTTAGCACTCTTTTCGAATAAAGGATTAAAAATAAAATAACAACAACAAATATTGAGTTATTAGGTTAGGTTAGGTTAGGGTGGCAGCTAGAAGAGCTCACTTAGGCCATAGTGCGGCCCGTTGTGGTACCACGTGAAGGACGTGGCCGCCCTTCAGGCTAACACACCCCCCCGGGTGTCAGGCAGGAGCCATCCCGATTCCGTGATGAATCGGGCAATGCGGCCGATGCTGGGTCCTGAGAGGTCGGCCAGACTGCTGAAGAACGGCGCTCCCAGCACCCGGAGTCGTCTCCTCGCTAGTGCTGGGCAATGGCACATCAGGTGCTCGACGCTTTCCTCCGCGTCCACATCGTCGCAGCTGCGGCAATGGTCGTTGAAGGGGAGGCCGAGTCTCCTGGCGTGCTCGCCGTTCGTCCAGTGTCCTGTCAGCACAGATACTGTGGGATAGATGGAATTCCGCTTTAGCCGCAGTAATTCACTTGTTCTGCCATGGTTAAGCGACGGCCAGGTTTCTCTGGAGATCCTACAGTGGCTCTCCTCCGCCCAGAGTCGGTTAGCCAGGCGAAGATACGTCTGCCTGATCATCAGTTTTACAGTCGCAAGGGGGATGCTACATTGCGTAGTGGGTGCTGGAAGCAAAGTGCCTTTTCTGGCCAGCTCATCTGCCGCACAGTTACCAGAAATGCCGCTGTGCCCAGGGACCCAACTCAGGTGAACCCTGGCATGTTCCGCTAAGCTGTTTAGGGCGGCACGACACTTTGCTACCAGTTTGGAGGAGGTATAAATACCTTTCAAGGATTTGATTGCAGCCTGGCTATCCGAGAAAATACAAATAGCCGAGGGAATGGGGGGTTGCGATCGCAACCGGTCCACAGCCAGCAGTATTGCCATGGTCTCCGCTTGGAAGACGCTACAGTGGTCCGGGAGCCGAGCAGTGATGCTGGCCCCCAATTGGTCGCAGAAAACCCCACACCCGACTCTATTGTCAAGTTTAGAGCCGTCTGTGAAGATTTCGACGACGTCTGGCAGTGAGCGACGGTCCTCTGACCAGTCGTTCCTGCTGGGTATCCCTATAGTGAACTTATGTTCAAAGCTAGGGGGAAGGACTGTGTAGTCGGTCTGTGTCGGGGTTGGAAGATCCAGCCCGAGGATTCTAGAGTGGCCTATGTCCGCCCGTGCCCAACTGCGTATGGCATTCAACCGTACAGCGGCAGTTTTGGCGGACTGCCTTACTAGTAGGGTCGAGGGGACCCAATTAAGCATAACAAAAAGCGCCTTGGTAGGCGTGGAACGGATGGCTCCTGTTATGAGAGTGGCAGCTAGTCTCCTGACTCTGTCGAGCTGATTCAGGTTAGCCCGGCTAGCCACCGCAGGCCACCATACAACAGCGCCGTAGAGGAGGATGGGCTCGACCACTGCCTCATAGAGCCACATAACAACGCGAGGCTGAAGCCCCCATCTTGCACCCACTGCCCGCTTACAACAGTAGATGGCCCTGGAGGCTCTTTTTGCCCTTTCCGCGATGTTTGCGCTCCAAGTTAGCTTGGAGTCTAGTATGAGCCCCAGGTATTTCACCTCCTTACTCAGTTTGAGCGGGGTACCATTTAGGGCGGGAAGTCTGAAAGACGGAACCTTATATCTCCTTGTAAAAAGAACAAGATCCGTCTTTTCCGGGTTGGCTGTAAGGCCACAGGAGTTGCTCCATGAGGTGAGGATGTCCAGGAAGTGGTTCATCCGCTCGGAGAGCACACTCGGAAATTTGCCAGCTATGGCCATCGCAACATCGTCGGCATAAGCAACGACCTTGCAGCCAACAGCCGCTAAGTTGACAAGCAGTCTATTCAGGGTTAGATTCCACAGGAGCGGCGACAGAACGCCCCCCTGGGGGGTTCCCCTGGTGACTGACCTGCGAAGATGCGCCGTTCCCAACGTGGAGTTGATACAACGGCTGTTAAGTAGGGCGCTGATGAAGCTTACCAGTTTACTGTCAACGCCAAGATTCGAAAGAGCCACTCCTATCGCAAGAGGGCAGACATTATTAAATGCGCCCTCTATGTCTATAAAAGACACCAGGGTGTACTCTTTGTATGTTAGCGACTTGTCTATGTAGTCGACCAAGGAGTGCAACGCAGATTCAACCGACCTACCCCTTGTGTAGGCATGTTGCGACTCAGAGAGAGCGGTTGGATCGATAAAGCTCCTGATGTGGACGTCGAGTATCCTCTCGAGGGTCTTCAGGAGAAACGATGTCAGGCTTATTGGCCTGAAGTCCTTTGCCTTGACGTGCGAGGTCTTCCCGGCCTTAGGAATGAAGACGACATCCACCTCCCGCCATGGGAGGGGGATGTAGCCCCATTCTAGGCATGCCCTAAAGATTGCAACGAGCCACGGCACCGTCGATTCCGCGGTTTGCTGCAATTCGGCCGGGATGACGCCGTCCGGTCCCGGAGATTTGAAAGGCTCGAAGGAGTTAATAGCCCACATAACCATGGTGTTATCAATGCGGACGTCAGTTAAGGACCACGAATGTGATTCCTCCGGAGTTACCGCTTCGGCATCAGGAGGGGTATTCCCCGGAAAGTGCGCGTCTACTAACACTTCTAGGGTTTCACCACTGGACTCCGTCCAGTCACTGTTTGCCTTCTGAATGGTTGTGGGAATAGATGGGGAGCTGCTGAGAATCTTGCGGAGTCGGCCGATGTCAGAGACTTTTTCAATACCGCCGCAAAAGGATTCCCACGATTCCCTCTTTGCCCGCCTGACCTCCTGCTTGAAGGCTCTGAGGTCAGATCTGTACGCGTCCCAGGAGTTATTCCTCTTGGCCGCGTTGAAAGAGCGTCTGCACGCGCGCCGTAATCTAGCGATTTCGGAGTTCCACCAAGGTGGTTTTGTTTTGCCCCGGTATGCCCTAGGCTTACACGCAGCAGCCGAAGCACGACTGAGTGAATTAGTTAGAGCGGCCACCGCGGTCTCAATGTCTCTAGTACACAAGAGCCGCGGTGGAGATAAGGATAAAGTGGATGAAAGGGACAAACGGAAAATCTCCCAGTTCGTCCTACGCTTGTTGCGGAAGGGTGGTCTGGCCGGTGTACTCAGATCCAAGCGGAAGCTGATGTACCGGTGGTCGGAGAAGGAACACTCCTCCAAAACCCGCCAGTCCCTGACCAGGTGCCCAGAGAGCGCGTTGGTCAGTGTGACGTCCAGAACCTCCCTCCGAGTAGCGGTAAGAAAAGTTGGTTCCCTACCCCTGTTAGCAATGCCTAGGTTAGTATTCAATATAAATTGAAAAAGCGACTCACCGCGTTCGTTCTGGTCGCTGCTTCCCCAGGCATCGTGGTGTGCGTTGGCGTCCGCCCCGATGATGAGCGGAATGCCTCGCTCGTTGGCTGCTGCAGTCGCCTCCCCCAGTGGCCCGTAAGGAGGTGTAGGCCCGTGGTCATGTGCCATATAGCTGGATACGATCCAGTACACCCGGGAGTGTATCTCAGCTGCTATGGCCACGCAATCCCCGTCGCAGTACCTAGGAAGAAGAGAGGCATTAATGGTGTCTCTAATGAGGGTGCAGGCCCTAATTTTACCTGCGCCGTGGTGGGATACAGTCCTGTATCCATTTAGGCTGAGCCCACGAACCCGATCATGAACGATCCATGGCTCCTGGACTAGCACGATGTCCTCCCTGCTGGATGCCAAGTGGAGGAGAAGGGCAGCCGAAGCTGCCTTGGAGTGGTGGAGATTAATTTGGAGTATCCCCACCATCTCCAGGAGCGTCGACCACCGTTGCGTCGCCGTCCTCCTTCCCAGCGAAAATGTCGTCCAGGTCGGACAGCGAGATATTCTCGTCCTCAGGATCGACGTCGGTCCTCACCTCAAGACTTTCGAAAAAGGCGCCGATCATCTCCGAATCGGAAACGACACTGTCGGCGCCGTCTTCGGAAGCGGTGTCGTGGACAGGGGGCGCCGCAGAAGGCCCCGGTGTTGCCCCTAGTAGGCTCTGCGGATCTGATGGTGACTGGTCACCTCGGTAAACCCGCAGTGTGACCGAGTCAAAGCCGTAGCTGACCACACCTCCGGTGGCGGCAAGTGGCTTGAGGGATTCCTTGTTAAGGACAATCATGACTTCCCTCAGAGAGCCACGCGGTTCGCTCACCCACACCACCTTCCAGTTTTGAGTGGGGAGCTCCGGGTTGCCGGCCCGGAGGTAATGCAGAATTGCTGCTGGGTCAGATGGCTCTGCAGGAACCCAGGTCTTGGATCGCGGTCTGCTGGGGATTTCATCCCGGGGCACCGCGCGTAGGCTGGCACCTGGCCAGACTTCCCCCAGCTTACTCACCGCCAACCGAAACAGGTCCGCGGAGCGCTGGTCGGAGCAGGCCATTAGCTTTACCCGGCCTTGGTGCCAGCCTGCGTCCCTACACTTGGGAGGGGGACCCGGGTTCGCTGCTAGAACCTCGTCGTAGACAGACAGTAGGGCTGACCTGACTGTCCGCCATTTTTCAGCGGAGATAGCTCCATCCGCACTGTTACCATCAACGAGGGCCCATACCAAGTTACCCTTAATGACGTCACTGAAGGTCCGACCAGACGTCGGAGCCGGTGCCGCTAGCTTCGGCCTCTTGCTGGCCTGAGCCACCTGCGGGGGTTGCTGCTGCTCCTGCGACCTCTGTCGCTTTGAGGCAGACTGAAGGGAATGAGGCGAGGCATTCTTGGTGTGAATGTTCTTCCTCGCCCATTCCAATGAGGCCTGATCCCTCTCCGAGAGATCTCCCGGCGGGATCTTCTCCAGCCTTCGCAGGACCTTATAGGCCGTCTTCCTTGTGCGGTAGGCCCGCGTAGAGGGGGCGACTTTGGAGTTTGCGCCTGAAGAGGGGGCGGCGCTGTGGGAGGCTGCAGGGGTGGGCTGAGCCGGGCTTTTCGCCGAGGCAAGTGCCGGGCTTTTCGCCGAGGCAAGTGCCGGGCTTTTCGCCGAAGGTCTGCCGTCCTGAGCAAGTGCGGGCTTTGGGGGCAGGACACGATCGCCCGGCGGTTTCTGCCTGGTAGCGGACGTGTTGCCCGAAGAGGAGGGATGGTCCTTGGAGCCGACCTGCTGCTGCCTAGCTACTGGAGCCCTAGCTGCAGAGGCGGGTTTCCGCTCCCTTTGCGGGTTAAGCGGGCGAGTTCCCTGGGGAGTCGACGTGCGCCCCCCTTTAAGGCTAGGCGCACGCGTCCCCTGTGGGTTGGGCTTGGGTTTTTTTGAATTTGTATTCATGGCTGATGGGTCCCCACTCGTGGCCGCTATCTCCGCCCGGTTGCGTAGTCACTATAGGATCCCATGGTTATCTATGCAAGCAGTGAGGCCATGCGACGGGTTGGCAGCTGCCCTTATGGGGTCAGCTGCTCAGAGCCAGATCCAGTGCAAGTCAGGAGTGAAACTCAACTGACGCCTACGCCACCAACTCAACGGCGACGGGCATTGAACGTACCACGAGGCCTGCCAGGGTTTTAACGGGACGGAGGCAGCCGTGGCATTAGCCTGAAAGCCATTTCCACTGGGTGTCACTCCAGTGTACTCAGGTAACAGAATACCACGACCACCGGCCCAAAAGCAAACAGTGTCCAAACAGGAGGTAAGAGAGAGGTCCGGGGACGAAAACAGGGTCTTATCAACCGATACGTATATCGGGGGGGGGGGGGTCAGGCAGGTCATTTAGCGTTACCCAGGATGCACCACGAGGAGGCGACCTGCACTACATCCCAAGTTATTAAATAGCAACAAAAAATATTTAGAACAATTTAAAAACGAAAGTAAAAAAGTTCACTTCGGCCATAGAAAATTACACACTAAGGTGAAAAAAGTTAAACTTAAATTGCTACCTTGGCGCCATTGATAAGTAGCAACTGTTGAAGCGTAACTTGAACGCATGCGAAATGGCACCTAAAGCACTTCGAGCGCGCTTTAAGATTAGTTTAGGTAGAGCTAAAAACGCGTTAACTTACAATCTGGGTGTTATTTCAGTAGATTTCAAGCACAATGCACTTTTCAAGGAATATTTGTTTGCTTATGATATATTTTCAAGGAGTTGTAAATGTGCTGGCGCAATTCAATAGTGAGTAATAGTAGTAATTAAAATAATATATTTCACTAATAAAAATTTGCAAATACAAATAAATGTTTCTGGAAAATCCTTCTTGAAAACCTATTTGAGTCAGTATAAATATAATATATTTTTTACATATTATGTAAAAATATGTTTTTGAAGGACATTGAAGAAATTTGGCGATGATCCCAACGGTTGAAATCGTAATAAGAGTTCTTTATGTAGCATTAGTTCCAGCTATATGTACATAAAAATAAAAACAACTGATTGAACTAAATGCCATCCTTGTCTTTCTTATTCTTTTATACAGTGACCACTTATAGACGCATGCCCCCGTTATATAATTTTGACAATTACGATGCCTGTCTGGAAGTTGAAAACCGAATGGACAATCGTTCTGCTGGTGCCACGTACTGTGTGGTATATGCCGAAATCGTGCCAAATGACACGTCCACACTTTGGCAGGATATAAAAGCCTTCTCAGCGGACAGCAAACGTCACTTTCGACATGATCACTTATATTTCGGTGTCTGTCTAGAGCGTTGCAAACATTTGCTGCATGCAGTGACCAAATTTCGTCTTAGAGAACTGGCAAGTGCAGGCCGAGTGCACGAAGTCGAGGTGGGTGCTATTAATTTGAAATTTTAATTGTTTTAGTGACTGTTGCGTGAAGTACTGATCTTGTTTTTGAGATTTTATGTCAATTTCATAGAATTAGACCTGTGGCAACCTGTTGATGTCTGTTATTAGCGCTTTTCAAAAACAATATATTGTTGCAAAGCAAAGTGTTAGAATTAAAACTGTATCGGTTTAGTTTACACAAAACTTTTTTCATTTTTGTATGAAAAGTTCTTGGGATCCAGTGTTTTTAAAATCGATTTCATGTTATTGCAGATCTTGGACTATTACATAAATGTGCACAAACGACCGACTGATGATCGCATACGCTATGAGCAGTTGATCAGTACCTGCCTTAATTACGACTTTCAGAAGATTTATGGGTTGCAGTTGCGTGCCAGCATTGAATATTGCGAAAAATCGAATGTGACCTTGGAGCATGGTATGGTGATCTCTAAGGCTAAGCATCTAAATTTTAAAAATCAACAAAAATCACAAAACCCACCCGTTCAGAGTGTGTGCGGTATGTTCAGTTGACAAAAAAGCTTTTTCATAGAAAGCTTTCGGATGCAACCCTGCGCTAAACTCGTTTCAAAACATGTTAAATGGTTTAACACGTTTAATTTCCAACAACAATTGCATGTGAATAAACAGGTTTTCGAACTGGTTTTGTTCATTTAACTTGTTTAAGCACATTAAACAGGTTTAAGTCGTCAGTTCGAACGCCATATAATATATTCAGTTATATATAGTGGTCTCTTTACTGTCTTCATATTTCAGATGCACTGGACATAACAGTTTATGTAATTTTTGGCTGCATTGTCGTCGCCATCGTATTCTCAACGCTCTACGATTATCGCCTAAAACGCAAGCAGCCAGCCAGTAATTTTGGCAATTTTTTCTACAAAGCAGATCTCCAAACCAATGGTAACATGCAATTAACAATGATTACATCTTAAATGCACACTAACTTTGTTTGGCTGACAGCGCAAAAGTTACTCACCGCATTTTCCCTATGCCGCAACTATTATCGCCTAACTAAGGCGCCTACAAATCAAGGAACCCACAAAACCGCCGAGGACTTGCAGTTTTTCGATGCTTTGCGTGTCATTGGCGTATTTCTGGTCATATTTGCGCATACGCTGATGCTCTTCATGGCTTTGCAACTACAAAATCCCGAGTTTTTCGAGAAATTCTTCTATCGCGCGGAGACGTCCATTATTGAAAACGGCGCTGCCGTTATACAAATCTTCTTTATCATGAGCGGCTTCCTGTTGTATGTTAATTTTATGGAAAGGCAATTGATCACGCCCAAAACTAGTATTTTTGAATGCATTTTGGTGTATTTTAAAATATTCATATATCGTTATTTGAGGTAAGCATGGAAGTAGATTTGCACAGCATGTCTAAAGTTTATTTCAAAATTACTTTTAACAGGCTAATACCATCGCTGATTATTCTGATACTTTTCGATGCCACGATTCTGGTGCGGCTGCAGGACGGGCCTTTCTGGCGACACTATACCGAGGCCGAACGCACATTCTGTCGCGAGCACTGGTGGAAAAACGTGCTTTTCATCAACAACTACCTGATGAGAGAAAGTGTAAATATGAGTTTGAAACCATACTTTTCCAACTCACGCTTACAAGCATTAATTCGTGTTCTATATGTTTTTACAGTGTTCGCATCAAACGTGGTACCTGGCCGCCGATATGCAATTATTCGAATTATTTCTGCTAACTTTAATAGTCATAGCAAAGTTTGTTGTTTTTGAAAATTCAAAATTTTTATATGATCACATACTTTTGTTCCCAGATATCCCAGATTGAGAACCATTATATTTTCAACGCTACTTTTTATGGCCATTGCAATCGTTGCAGTGTTAACTTACTTGCTAAATTTGAAAGCTATTTATCACTCAAATCCCGAGTAAAGAGTAAAATTTTGTTGATTTGCCGCAACAACTCAAAGAAAGTTTTATTTCAGAAATTACCGTTACATGTTCTTCAGAGATGCCGCTACGTTTTATCAAGCGTACACGCCATTCTACACCAACATTGGCGGCTATCTCTTTGGCTTCTTGAGCGCCGACTTGTACATGAAGCGGAGGCTTGAAGGTGCGCAGTTACGTGGCGTGTGGCAGTACGAGTTGTCCTGGTGGCTGGTGTTTCCGGCTGGCTTTGCGCTGCTCTTCACTGGTGGCTCTTTTATGTCGCATGACTTTGGCAGTGCTTCTGTGTGGGTAGCGCTGTTCGCAGGTCTATACCGAAACCTCTGGGTGGTTATTTGCTGTTGCGCGCTGCTGGGGCTTTGCTTTAAAGTGGGCTGTAAGTTGTCACAGTTTAATCGAAGATATTTTTATGAAAAACAAATTGAGATCTTAATTTTATCTTTATACAGGGATTGCTTATGAAATATGCTGTCAACCGTTCTTTAGGCCTTTGGCAAAGATTTCATATCAGGCTTATCTTTGGCACTTGGTTTGCTTGCGTCTGTTGGGCGGATTTTACAGGCAGTCGATCTATATAAATCGCTTGTATTTGGTAGGAACTATTAATGTTTATGCAAATAAAGCAATTTCATATAATTTTCCATTTTCAGATTTGTAATATTGTAATGGCTTTCATACTGACACATGTAATTGCTTTTGTTTTCGCATTAGTCGTTGAATTTCCCATAGCGGAAATAACAAAATGTTTGCTGGGAAAGTACAAAAGTGAGTAGCAGCATAAACAAATCTTGCTAATATATATATGCGTTCTAATATCTTTATGTATCTGTGACTATATGTATCTGTGACTAAATGTATTGGCTTAGATTCTTGCCCTTTTTTTTATAAAAATGCAGTGGGGCACACAGGATTTCATTTTGGGAGGTTTTGTACACAACTTTTGAAGCCAATACCATTTAAAACCATATTTGCTCATAATTTCCCAACATATTTTTAACAAACATCTATTTAGGTGGTTTTAACCTTTAACCCCCTCCTTACGGGCACCACTGGGAGCGTTTACAATAAACATATAATTGAAATTTGTATTAGCCCTAAAAAGGCCTTCTTAATATATTTACTCCATATCATTTTTATATATTCATACATATAATCTGTTTCAGCAACGCAAACAAATCGAAAGGGCGGCAAAGAGGTTTTCATTTTAAATTAATTGGTAACAAAACATTATTACTGAATAAATCAGCATACAACTTATTAAACTAAATTTAATATATGGAGAAATGTGTAATATATAGAGAAACGTGTTGTAACTTTGTTTTATGGAAATATATATTAATAAACAGTAAAAAGTCAATACAAATATTTTCAATATCAGAATAAAACATAGGTTAGTAATTTTTATACAATTTTCATTGCCCACAGACAAGCAATCTCGCATGTTTTTTAAATACGACATCCGTTTCCCTTACAACATTAAGTATTACAATGAATAAATCCGTTTCCCTTAAATATTTCCATACTTGTATTTTGTTATTGTTCCTTTCGTTACTGCCACACCGCCATACAATTTTATGTATTCGGTATAATTTGTCCTAAAACTAAACTTTTGTAATGAAAAATTATAACTTCAAAACACAAAGATTTTATTTTCAAAATTGCAACACTGGCTATATTTTTTTGATTGATTTTTATTAGTTTCGGAAAATTTTATTTTAACATTCAAACTTCTTCAAAACAAACTAAAAAAATTTTTGCAAATTTAAAATACAAGGTTACCTTATCTTGCTATATTACCACAGCTGTTATATTACATTTGACGGCTCTTCAACGCACTGGCATCCCCATTTTCACTCGTTGCGCTTTCATTCCTATTTCTTAGATTACCATAGAATCGGTAGGTGGCGTAAGCAGCAACGAAAACTTTGATAGAATAGAAGAACTAATTGAATTTTGAAAAAACGTAAAACTCACTTTCCGACAGATTCTGAGTCGTACTGAGCAGCAGTAGCAACAGAAGCGGAGAAGCAGTTTGGAAAATTCAACGGACTAAAAAGGGCAAGCAAAAATGGCAGCGGAGAGAGCATCCCAACAATTTAGCTGTATCAAGCAATCGCTAGACGCAGCGCTCCGTGACGAATCGAAGCCCTGGACGCACGCCTTTGCGCTGGTGGAAGCCAAGACTAACGTTCCCAGAGCGTATTTATTTTTAGGTATGTAAGCGTCCGCGCCGACGAGAAATTACAATTTGCCTTGTTAAAAATAGCAGATGTAAGCGAGTTTAAAAAGACGGAGAAAAGTGGCACACGGGCGGCTAAATTTAGCCAATGGCTGCAAGGAGTGTGTCAGTGCGACAGTGCAACGTTGTTTGAATTTCACGATTTTATTCCTATCCATACGTCACCCAAACATTCCGCCTCAACCACCCGCTTTGCTGGAAGATAGTCAAATTCATGGTCTTGCTTTCGACGGACATTTATTCAGGCTTGAGGTATTTCTCCAATTTTCGCATGTCATGTGGGGGTTTGCATATGACAACCACTGCGCACCACACATGCTGTGTCCCTCTCGACTACCTTAATCACCCCTAATAACCCCCCGGTCGCCCACTGTTGTTATTGATTACATTTTGCACATTTTCCGTTTCTTTGTTTGCTGTTGTCTTATCAAAGAATCATAAATTCCGCCTGCTGCACTCCACGCGTTTATTTTGCTGCCCATTTATCGCGAATTGCCAAACGAATAATTTCCACAAGTGCCATCACTGCCGATCGCTTAGTCTTCTTTCCTGTTTTATACTCGACTTGTCTTCAAGTCGTCAACGACAGTAACAACAACAATAACAACGTTAAATTTTCTCCACGTTGGCTGTGTCGTCGCATTTTGAAGCCGCCTCGCTTTCTTTGTTTTTCTTTGTTGCTTTCGTGGCCGCAGCGCGAGGGCTCAATTCTCTTGTCGTGTCTTTGTCGTAGCTTACCTTACGGGCCGAATGCCACCTTTGTGCTGGATGCTGTGATAACGTGATTCGGTTGACACTGCCAAGCCGCAGCGCGCTCCGCTCTTTTGCGAACGTACGTGGACAAGACTCCGGGCAACGATGTGGCTGTGGGACTACATAATGACCATACGGCGCCGCCAACAGCACCGTAAAGAACTGGCTGTGCCCATTGTAAAGCTGGGAATCGGTGCGTATTGCTGGACAGCAGCGGTGGGATAACTCATTGGGCAGGAAGCTTTGGGTGAAACCCGAAGTGATGAAAACGAACACATGTGACGACGCTAGTCGCGATCGATTTAGCGTGACTAATCTAGTTAGAGCAGCACTTATGTGAGTAATGCGTGTACGTGGTGTATGTGCACCCATTACATTTTCTGATTCAGGCGGGCTATGAGAGAACACACATGATTGTGCACAATTGCCAAGTTCTACCAGGTCACAGACGCGCCGCAGACAGCGATCGTCCCCTCATTACAATGCCTGGCCTTGTTTTTGTTGTATTCTAGTTTATTTGAAGATTTTGTATTATTTCTTGTCGCTGCAGATTTGAGATTTTCGTTTGTATTCATTTAGTATTATTTTCAGATATGCCCAGCACTTATGACATCATTAACCCCTTCACCTATTTGTCATCTTATAGCAAAAGCTACGATTGATTTATGGGTTTAATTTCAGTAGGCAACAAACTAATATTTTTAGAAGTGAATTCAAAGCAAATTACTAACATTTTACTGTTATCCCCAAAATGGTTTCCAATAATTTGCAGCGATATCAGGGAAAGTTTGTGTTCTAATTGAAGTCTACGAATTGGGCGCGTTTGATAAAACCCTGTTTCTTTAAAATGGTTAAATAAAATCAAAAAGTGATTATTTTGTATTTTTCCAAAAATATTAAATAATTTTTCTGTAATTATTGATACAAAATTTATTTAACCAGTTTTAAGCTGAAATTATTCAAAAGTAAACTAGCTCTAGAACTCTAACAAAGAAGCGTGGCGACTTCAAATGTCGTGTGCACACTTCTTAGGAAAGTGTTTCATGATTTAAATACCAAAAAGTAATATCGAGACACAGGGTAAAATTCGGGGTCGAAAGGGTTAAATATTCGTTTCGGTTGTGCACATGCGATCACACGGACGAATAATGTTTCAATGTCGGTCAGGGTGGCGTCACAGTGTTTATTCATATTAATTTATATTAATTCTAGTAATATTTTCGGTTGGTTTCCAACTAAACCAATTAAAAGTTGGGCTTAACTCCTCAAGCCAAATAATGTTGACAAAGTGTTGTCATTTCATTGAGTTATTGATTGATTTCTTCCACTTCAAAATCGAAAAGAGGTTTGAAGTATTTCGCTTTCGTTATAATACTTTGACTTGACACCCGGAACAACCCAAAGGATTTGCAAAATCCACAAAATATTTTAACTTTCCTGCACTTTTTTAAACAGTTTCCGTAGCGATATTTCGTAACAAAAATTAGCCCATAAGCTCACAACACCGCAAATTTTGTATTCAGGTATTTGCAAGTGCAATCCATTTCACCAAGCAACACTCTTCGCCACTGATCGCATCGCCATCGCTGCATTGCTAGTGAAGCCCAAGTTCTGCTTTCAATTCATTAGCAAAACAGCTGAACCCTAAAATAATATTTATAATGCATGCAAAAGTATATAGACTCTAACGACATTTCGAATAGAGAAATACACTCATTTTGTTGTTGTTATGGTTGAGCTGCTATCTAGTTCGGAGTCAAACAGCTGAGCAAAGTGCAAAAACAGCTTTTTCTAACATAAAGCCGGCACACAAAATAAGGTAAAAAGCAAAATATGAGCAAAAAAAATCGAGTTTTACCTATTCGCAAAAAGCTAAATGTAATTATAGCTCATAGCTAATGTAAATCTGCCCATAACACAAAAATTGTGACACATGGGCAACGCGCAACGATCGTTGAAACTCGTCGATCTTGCCGCATTGTTACCACCATTTTCCCTGTCCGCCTTTTGCCTTCGCTTTTAATTATTTTATGCAGTCGTAGACTCGTGCTGAACCTTTTCTGTTTTCACTCAATATTTTGCTCAGTTTGTTGCGCTCCCGGTAGACGATCGGCTGCGCCACGAGGCGTTTTCATCCAGTAACCCAGCAATTTAGTTGCTTTTCGTAGAAGCAATTACGGCCGTAGCCATTTTTTCATTCCGCTAATAGATACGAAGCCAAGATGTTAGAGCTGTTGTCTAATAAGCTGGAGGAGGTTTTGTCTAATTCAAGCCTAAGACGCGGTACCACTCACCCCCCCAACAATACAAGTCGGCAGCTCTGTGCGATTACAACGTATTTATGTGTGTATCCGTTTATCTTGCAGGTGCCGCTGCCTTTTGTGTATTGTACTTGATTTTCGGCTATGGCGCTCAACTGCTCTGCAATACAATTGGCGTCGCCTATCCTGCGTACATCTCCATACACGCCATCGAGTCGAGCAGCAAGACTGATGACACCAAGTGGCTGATTTATTGGGTGACCTTTGCCATAATGTCGCTCATTGAATACTTCTCCGGATTGCTGACTTCCATCGTGCCGTTCTACTGGCTGCTGAAGGTGAGTGTGGCGCGTAGTGTTTTCGATAATTGACTGAAATCGTTTAATGGCTCGTTGATTTCTTACAGTGCGCCTTTCTGGTCTGGTGCATGCTGCCCATAGAGAAGAATGGCTCCTTTATTATTTACCATCGGGTGGTGCGTCCGTACTTCCTCAAGCACCACAAAGGTTCGCCGGCAATATCTTTTCAGTTCTGAATACTTTATTTGACTCAAATTACCCAATTGTCGCAACATGTGTAACCGTTGGCATTTCTCGTTTAAATTTCAGCTGCTGATGAATTGCTTGATAAGGCGATCAGTAAGGTTCGACAGTCTGTGGAGAGCACTGGGAAGGAGGAATAAAAGGGCATTAGTAGCATTAAAGCGCGCCATTCAAATGGAAATGCATTTCATCATTAGGCTCCCATACACATCGACACAAATACACGCGCTTTTACACGTGCAACTACATATATACATGCAGCAGCAATCAGACAGCACCGATACAGACCATGTCTACAGATAGTTCAAACAAAAAAGACGAAAAACTCCTCAAGACGACCGCATCTCGAGCGAATGAATTTACTACTCATTTCGGTGCACACTGGATGAGCTATTTGTAGTTTTCGGACAATCTCTCCTCCTTCCATAGACGCTCCACAAAAGAAAAAAACAGGAAACCGTCACTTTATTAGTAACATTTATGTCAGCAATCAACTTACGCCGTTTGAGCATCACTGCATGGCCGGTCAGCGCGTTGAAGACACTGTTGACATCCTCAACTGATTTGGTTTAACTTCTAAATTGATAGTAGCAGTAACAGCGGCCAGAATTATGCTAAATTTTACGGGAAACCTTTCCTTTTTAAAAATTTAAAACGTTAAAACATTGCAAAATGAAGTAATACAAACAAAAAAGCTATAATGTGAATGTTGCCTTCAAAAGTTGCAGTATCCAACAATGAAAAGCATATACATCTATTTTATTAAATTTATTGCAACAAACAAACAAGCGAATACTGCGTTTTTTCATTATTGGCTGAATTGGCTTTTAAAATTAAACGCTTTGCACACAAATGTTAACCTGCTGCAAACGCGATATTATGGATTTTATGAATGATGATGCTAAAAATGCTAGAAACGCATCGAGACAATTATTGTGTACGAAACAGAGGTAAATTTAATTAAAAATAAAATTATTAACACTGGGATCACAATTGTTTGGCTTTAAAAGTAGTAGTAGTAAATTAAGAAATGTAACCAAGCGGGGTACAACTCAAAGCAGCTTCGATGAAACCTCTAATACAGACGTGAGTTTTTCTTTTTGTGCCTCTTGGATTTGTTCAGCAGCATTTTTACATTATTGATTCATATCTGTGTACTGCCATTACTGAATCCTATGTAAGGCCTAGTTGCACGTGACAATAAGCACTTTGAGGTGCAAGTTACTAGCAATGAAAACATTCCAATATTTGATGGTTTATTCATTCATTTTAATCTAAAACAAATATTGCCAACATCATTTGTAACTTTATTAGAGATGACTACGCTATAGTTTAGTTTTCAGCGGTTTGCGGTTTCTGCTGTGTGCTGCCTGCTTCGGGTGCCGCTGCCGTCTTGGCTGATTCCGCCTCTTCTGCGGCCATTCGCTGACGATTGCGCCAGGCGGTCATGTAAGTACGCGGGTGAATGGGCAGGAAACCAGCAATGCCCAGCAGCTCGGCGGCCGGTGTCGCAATATGGGCGCCTCTGCCGATCCAGTAGCGGATGCGTTCAAAGTTGAATGCAGCCAAGCGCTCGTCGTGTTCGTTGGGCATGGGATCGTACGAGCCCAGTTGCTCTATCACTGGTTGATGCTGATTCTTGCGCCGCTGCAAAAAAAAGTCTATTGTCATACAATATGTGGAATATTTGCATTCCAGCAGTCTAACCTCCATGACCACAATGTGATAGAATGGACGATTTGTGCAGCCATAGCGCACGAAGCGTATTATTTTCGCTGAACGTTTGTAGAATCGGCCAATTCCACTGGCCGGCGAAAGCGACATTTTCTATGCAGCGCTTTATTGAAAACTTATTAAAAAACTATACGGACAAATTGTTACGAAAACACGAGCGAAAGTGCGGAAAAATTAAGAATTGGGGACATCAGCTGTTGTAGCAGCAGAAATTTATCGCATGCGACACGGCACTAAAATCAATGATATGAATCCTTTGTGTATATATTAAAAATTTTACCCATATTGAAATTATAGTGCTTTAATGATGTGACATGTTTTATAAATATTAGCTACAAAGAAAATAATAGTTTGCAAAGCTAATTTTTGAAAAAATAGAGCTGTTTGTTCTTAATCACATATTGAGAGTTGTCCATGCATGTGCCATATGTAGAAAGTGTGGCAGCACTGCTGGACTGACTTTGTCTTTTCGCTTCACTTGCTTCCTTTTTCTTTAGAAGAAGACGGCACAATTGCAGGTACGGTGTTTTGACCTCGCTAGTTTTAGTGATTTCACACAGAAAAAGTATTGGTAAATTAACGGAAATAGTGTTAAATTGAAATTGAGTGTGGTGCGCCTAATTTTCATTTGAAATTTAATGAATGTGCAGTGTTTTGAGTGCAATAATAGTGTGATTGTTTAACGCCGTCTGGCTGTCAGCTCCACTGGATGTCTATATTTTGGCAATTTGTGTGCGAATGCGAAGCATATAATGGCCGCGTCGTAAAGCGCCATATGTGTGAGCAGTGGGACAAATGCAGGTGCAGCGGTACCGAAATGGCGTCTGCCGCATGAATTTTTCCCACATGGACTCGGGGCCCATGGGCAAGCTGCGTTTACACATTTTATCAAACACCCAAGTTATTTGCGATTGGAAAAAGTGATAATTGAAGACAGAACTGTGAGCACAAAGTACTGATGCTGCATTAGTATATGTTGTATAAAGTTAAGTGACTAAAGTTGGCGTTACTGTTTTCCAAAGGTTCTCCATTTTGTGGGATGTTGCTTTGGCCATTCGTCAGTTTCAGGTTATTTGCCTTTTATATTCTTTTTGTGGTCGTTCTATTGCTAAAGTGCGTCCGTGCTATATAGTTGCACCGCTTCTGCGTGTAAGCTTACATAGTGCAAAGCTATGTTTGTTTCATCGAAGAGGTTGCGGAAAGTTGAAATATGTGCCAAAGGCAGAGCAGAGAAAAGGGTTGCCAGCAGTAAACAGTTTTGAATGGATTTGAATTTGAGTGCAGCAAAAGTATAAGAATTGGAAATATACGGCTGTTTAGTGTTGAATTCTCAACAAGAATGAATTTCTTTGCTTTGTGAAATGAATGTGCATGCTACATATAAGATAGTGCAACTTGTGTGGTTGTGTGCTGTGCACATTTCGTGGAGTTGCAACCCTTGCACACCGCACTAATGCCGCCTCAGTGCGAGTGGAAAATGCGACCACATTTGGTTCCGAGGAAAAAACGTGACAGCCATATGCTCCAGCGAAAGCCGAACACAAAAGCAATCAGGAAAGAAAAGCCGAAGCAAGCCAACGTTGCCACCGCGCTAGCCAGTGATTTACCAAGGAGATTTCGCTATTTTCATAGATGTGAAAAATTTGAAATGAGTTTCAAATTTTGAACAATGGGAATTATGAAATTGACGTAGCTTTTGATATTGAGTTTTCCATCAGTGCTTTTAACAGCTAAAATTGAGAAATTGAATTGAAGAGTCCTTTGTGTGTTTTGTGTATGCATTGTGAGAGTGTTGTCATCGCAATTGTCATTCCCGCATTCTGATTGATTGCCAGAAGCTTGGATTTTGCCCACAACTAGCTGGCAACCGTGAGACGAACGAAAATTTTATAAATCAATTTTTTGTGTATGCAATTAGTGTATTTTACGCTTCAAATAAGGTAGATTATCAGGTGTAACTATGGATATTAATTGTAAATGATAGCGGTGCCGATAAGAGATAAAAGCGAGCAATTGAACCTACAGAAGTTTGCAAAAAAAAAAGAATGTAATACGACTGCGGAAGTCAAAAGTGTGGGGACCGTGTGAAGCTTGTGCGGAGAATTTCACAAATTCGAAGCGGAGGATGGGATTGACGAAGAAAGGCGGCGCAACGCCAAGAAGAAGACGGCGAGCGCTGCCGACGATGACGATGTCGTCGACGACGACGACAAGGCTAGCGGCCGCATCAACAGAACGCAGCCGACGTTCACGCTAATGACGGCAGTTGCGGGTGACAGCAGTCGGTGTTGGTGTACAAGGCTTGCATGTTTTTCTGCCTGTTGTTATCAATCGATCATTAACAGGCGAACATTTTTTCACTGAGCGACGTTGGCGACCCAGTGTACCTGCTGTCGTTGTCCATGTTCGTGTTCTGCAACACCTTTGCAAGCGGCACGCTGCAACTCGGTGGTCACGTCTTGGCCATGTTTGGAATTTCAGCCCCGCACTGCGCTGGCGCCTAGTACGTTCAGACTGCTAGTTGCTGCTGTTTCTCTTTCTACTCGTTTGCCTTGTTATTGTATTGTATCTTTTTCCCCCACTTGTGCGGCTGTGTTGTCGGTTGCGCTCGCTCGTGTCGTTGTCGGCTGCTTTCGGTGTCGTTTCAGTGGGGTTTGGTGTCATCTTTGATTGAGTGTCCATTGAACCCGACTTGGACAGTGGTTGGCCCACTGATTGGTTGGCTGAGTGACCGTTAGTTGGTTTCGTGTTGGCTGAGTCGATGCGTATTGTCCCGCACTTGGGTACATGTGCCGCCGTGACGGCCTGTTCTGACAGCAGTTGTATGCGTTTTATTTATTCTCGTTTGATCGGAGTCGAACATGGGACATGGAGCATGTAGCGCGGGGCCAGGGGAACATGTGGAATTTGGTGTTGAAAACACATGACCTTTGTTTACGGCAACTTTGAGCAACGCAATTGCCACAACTCCAACGGCGCGATGCGTGATAAAGCAGTGTGCGATTGCGAATTTGTTTTGATTACTCATTCCATTATGTTCAAGGAAGGCCAATGTACCCACACTGACTCACCGACCAACGGCCAGACGGGGGCGGGGCATAATCGAGGAATGCATTGGCAGCTGTCGAACATTTTTAGAGAATTAGAAGAAGAGAAACTGGCCAACGGTGGAAGTAGTGAAAATTTACAGTTCACTCGTTTCTTTACAGCTAATTTGTAAATACAGTGTACATATAGATATGAGCACACAAAATCGAACCAGCGGCGGCGGTCGCAATCAAAAGAAATCAAATTCGGGCAGCGGTGGCGGTGGTGGAGGTGATTCTGCTACACAGGCGTCCATCAAAAAGGCGGATGCCACGAAGACAGAAAAGGAAAAAGTCCACCCAAAGGTATGCAACCTTGAGAGCAACTAACGCTTTATGGCTTTTTTGTGACAATTTGTTGTTTTGTGTTGAATTGCAGCCGACGGCCGAACAATTGCGCATTGCCCAGATCACCAACAGCAATGCATCCGAAGATCCACAGATGCGCGAAAAGGTCGCCACTCTGATTGAGATGACTCAGCGCTCCGAGGAAGAAGTCTGCTGTGCATTAAACGAATGCGATAACAATTTGGAACGTGCTGTCGACTTTCTGTTAGAAAAACTTCCAGTGGTAAGTGTTAGCGAAAGTGCTAAATGTCGAAAAGTGACTGAAAAAATGTGTTTGCTTTGCAGGGAGCATTCGAGACATCTTCAAAGAAGAAAAAGAATAAAGCTGCAAGTGCCGGACAGGATAATGCGGGCGGCGATGGCGAGTGGACTGACACCAATGCCAATGCGGATAAGCGCGAAAAGTCACGCAATCGGAGCAGCAATCGCGGTGGACGCGGCGGCACCGACAGTCGTGGCTGTTAGTATTCATTGCAGATTTTTCCCTTCCATTACTTCGTAACTGCCATATATGTGGCACTAATTTCTAATTTTTCGTGTGCGTCTTTGTGTTGCAGGGCGCGGCAGAGAGGCGCGTGAGAACGAGCGCAACTTGCGCGAGTCACGCGGTGAAGATCGCAACAACGATAACTATCGTCGTAGCGGTGGCGGTGGTGGACGTGCTGGTGGCGGTCGTGGCGGCGGCTATGTGGGTCGTGGTGGGCGTGGCGGTGGCCGTATGGGTCCTGGTGGACGTGGCACAGGTGGCCGTGGAGACCGCGGTGGCAGTGGCTTCAATGCTCGTTCGAACGCCAACGATGACCATCAGGAAGTGGAGCTGTGGGATAACACTATCGCTCAGAATGCGGAAAAGCAGCAACAGCAGCTGCAGGATGACGCATGGGGCGATTGGGACAACGAGGAGTATGTCGGCTCGCTGAAGGACAGCAAGGTGTTCACGACGAGTAACTTGCCCAACCAAACGGCGGCCAGTGTGGTCAGTGGTGGCGTTAGCAGTGCCACCACTGAGCTGTCTGCGCCGCCAGGGCTGGAGCATCACCTGGGCACTTCGGTGCTGGGTGGCACGACACCACAGCAGCAGGGATCTCATTTGAATGCGCTGGTGGGAAATGCTGTGGGTGCCGGCAGTAGCAGCAGTGGCCTGGCGGAGGAGAGTCCGACCACAGCGGCCGGCGTCGTGCAGTCGTCGTCGTCGGCGACCACGCCCATGATGCAGTACAGTGCGGCAGTGACCAGCAATCAGCTGCCACCACAGCAACCCACGCCAGTTGCGGCCAGTGCGACTAATATTGCGTCGACTACGCTTAATGCGACACAGTATAACAGCGCAGCGGATACTTTCTCGAATGCGGCCACAGCTGCGGCCAATCTGGTGCAGCAAGTGCAGCAGCAACAACAACAGCAGCAGCAACAACAACCGCAGCAGCTGAAATCGTCGGCCACACTGTCCGCCGAACAGTCTCAGTATTTCAATTCGCTGACGTCGCAGAATGCGGCGGCTGCTGCCAACGCGCAGCAGCAGCAACAACAGATGGCGACGTATGCACAAAGCACGGCATTGCAATATCCCACGTCGTATGCTAACGTTTTCGGCACTGGCGCTACCAACGTCACGCCGGGCACTTTGGCTGGCACGGATCAATCGCAACTGACGAGCGGTCAACAACCGCAAGTGCGAAGGGCACGCGCCAAGTTGCCGCCACCCTCTAAGGTTAAACATGAAATTTTAACTAACGTTTGGTGATTTTCTAAACACGATTTCGCATGCAGATTCCCGCAACCGCGGTGGAAATGCCTGGCGATACGCTGAACAACATTGGCTACTTGGATGTGCAATTTGGTGGCCTCGACTTTGGCACCGATGACTACGGCGACGCGTTGCCGGAGAAGTTTAATGCGGCGGTGACGATCGACAGTCAACAGCAGCAACAACCGCAACAGCAGCAGCAACAGTTGGTGCAGTCGCCACAGGATGCGGCTAATGACTATCAGAATAAGAACAGTGTGCAACAGCCGCAGCAATCGGCGCTAACGGCTGGCTTGCAGAGCTCACAAATTGTATGTCATTGCGGGCGATGTAGCGGTGATGAAGTTCTTATATTAAATCGTCTTCCTTGCAGGGCGACGCTCTGTCTACTGGGGCATACTCGCAGCGCAGCACAGCGCAGCAGCAGCAGCAGGTAGTAAGCGGTGGCAGCACTTCGTCAGTGGGTGCTGGCAGTAGCGCTCTGGATCAACTGACAAAGAACGATCCGTACAGCCAGTCGAATGCATCTAACGCCAGTGGGTATCCGAGTTCATATCAGACCAGTTCGGCGGCAAATAAGACAGCGAATACTTATCAGCAGTCCGCCGGTCAGGTGTATAACAGCTCCAGCTATGCGAATGTACAGGTGGGTGCAAAGTGCTGGCGACCACTTTATGTTTCGCGTCAATTCATTTGGCCAAAATCTGAGTGTGCGCTTTGGCTGAAAACAGCGTAAACCGCTGCTGACAAACCACCTTCGAAACTTTGGTCAGCTAAATGAATTGGCAAATAGTATACTCACACTGTTTGCATTTTGAATTGTGCACTTGCAGTCGTCTGTTGCCAACACGTACCAGCCGCAGACGTACGGTTCGTATCAGCAGAATTCGGTGAATTCGTACCAACAGCAGCAGCAATCCAGCACCAGCGCTCAGAACGCTGCGATTTCGGTAGCAGGTGGCAATGTGAGCGGCGGCGGCAGTACGACTCAAAACATTCCCGGTGTTGGCAGCAGCAGCAACAGCAACGCAACGTAAGTGCCAACAATGCTTGATTTGTCTCATGTTCGTTTGCTTCTCTTACGCTTACTTCCCTCCCACACAATGCTGACACAATAATCTAAAAGTTGAATCGTTTGCTAATCGTCAAATTGCGTTGGAGAGTTTGCGTTACATTAATTGATTGCTGTTGATTAAAAAATTTTAATAGTTTGATTTTGAATTTCTACCACTTACTCCAAATAACCGCTAACAATATAGCCCCATAAAAATGCCTTCTCTCTTCTCTCCCTCTGCCATAATTGTTTCTCGTCAATTGCTTTGGTCGCAATCGATAACGACGACGACGACGACGACTGCAGCGTCAGCACAAATGCGGGTGGCTACTTGTCGTCGGGATATCCGTCGCAGCAGAGTGCATACCAATCCAGCCAGAGCGTTTACGGCAGCACTGGCCTCGCGAATAGCACAGGGTACGTATGAATGTAGCGGGCAAGGTGCTTGCAATTGTCTCTGTTGTAGTTGTTGCATGCATGTTGGCCTCTCTTACAACACGGTAGTGGTTGTTGTGGCCGAGTAATCTAACGTTTCGAGTTTTTGCTTCTGCATGTCTAATACTGGCTACTAACAGAAGTAGGCAACTGTTTCGAATACGTTTTTGCAGCGAGTGAAACGTGAAACTTTACAGCCTACCGAGTGGTGTGTGTAATATGATGTAATGCCGTGTCAAAAAGTTGGGACATTTTGAATTTAATTTTAGGATGCGCATTGCTGAATATGTTTTTTTATGACAAATTATTTTGTATATACTACATTAAGTTAGGAAAAATTCGAATTTGTTGAAGCAATGCTGGGATATGACCTTTTGAAATACAATTTATTAGACCAACATTTTACCGCTGGGCTTTCGTTGAGACACAAATAGGCAGTTCAAACCAACATATGCACCTTAAATGCGTTGTATTCTATGGGTTTAGGCTACTGAAAATCTATCCGTCTAACTTACTACATTTATGTATTGTGTAATTTTGAATGGATAACATTTTTGGATTGTGTGTATAAATGTGTGTTGTACTGAGTACAACTGAATTGCCAGACTTTGGCCATATTTCTAAATTTCATTTAATTTACTATATTTGGTTTTGATTTTTATTTGCGTGCGTATGCCGTCGTTGTACTTTTCTTTTGTAGCACTAGTACTGAATCTTTTCAATGTCTCTCTCTTACGATTATTCATGACATGTCTTTCACAATATCATTTTAACATGACCGCATATCTGATTGTCTGCATGAGAGTTGCACACGATGACGATTTTCTGCATAAACAATTGAATAGTTGGTCACATAAATTGCCTCATTGTAGTGCCGTCCTGTAAAGGGCGCCCTTTCGCTGTCAAATGTTTTTCCTTTCGCCGGGTTTTGTCTTATATGCAATGCCAAATATTAAAATTCAAAACACTTGAATTGTACAAGTGTGCAGGTTTTTATTTCTTGTATGTAAGTCATACGTTAGCTCGGTTACACGGTTTGCTCTGACATTGACATTGATTTGCATAGAGTTTATTGAATAACGAATGAATGACCCAATGTGCCTTGTTGTTGTTGTGTCACACTTAGGTTCGCTGGTAGCACAAACACCTCGTCGTCTCAGTACAGTAACTTTAGTACTAGTGCTAAGTTGAAGGATACGGCAACAGCGTCCAGTGGCTCGCATTTCGAAAGGTAAGGCATCACGCCGATTCTTGCAGAACACACCCACACACACACACAACACATACGAACAAACATCTGTATCGATGTCTATAGCTGCTCGTAGTAGTTGGCAACTGTGCCGCAGTGAATGATTTTGACTCTTGCCAAACCGATTCAGACATTTGTAACCGGAAGATGCGTAACTCGATTAACTTGAACTACTACTACTAATCACACCTGCCATTTAACCAAAACGCAGCGCAAAACTAAATGCCAATTGAGTTGTAGCAGTTGTTGATTTTGTTTGTTGTACTTAATTGACGTTTCGTGTGGCGTGTATTTTGCAGTGTCTCGTCGAACAGCGCTGTGAGCAGTAGCGGTACGGCAGTTAGTTCGGTGTCAGCGAATTCGGTGGCGAACTCGGCAGCGGCTGCCAACAGTAAGTTGTATAAAGTTTGCACCAAGCAATAAGGAAACGTAATAAAAATGGAAAAATTTGCGTGTCTTTAGCCAATAGCGCGAATGTGAACAACTCCAGCGTGGTCGCAAACAATAGCAACAGCAGCGGCAGCAGCAATGTGAACAACAGCAGCAGTAGTACTGGTGGTGGCAGCGGTGCGGGTGGTGCTGGCGGCAGCAGCAGCAGTAACCAATCGTCAGTGGTGGCCGCAGCTGCCGTCTCCTCGTCCTCGAATAAGACCAGTGCTGGCGGAATGGTGCCCAACATCCAAATGGTTAGTCAATATATTCAGACTGGATTGCCATACTATCAGCAACCAGTTTATACTTACGAGGATTTACAAATGATGCAACAGAGAGTGCCACACGTGGTGAGTTCATGGAGAAATGCAAAACAATAAATACAAAATCTCAAAAATAAGCAAAACAGAGCAATCCAAATTTAAAAAACTACTTGTATCCATATTGCAACTTTCACTTCTCGTCATTAATTGCATCAACTCTGTATATATGTGTACTATATATATTGTATAATAGTTCATGCTATGCTCTTTTCATTGATATCTAAAAAAAAACATTCAAAATTATCTATTTGCACCAATGTCTGCTTCTTCAGCGTGTCGCTTACCAACATATCATATATCTAATATTTTCCTTTATCAGCTTGATCGAATTTTCTTGAAAACGTTTACCCACTTGCAAAGAATTTTTTCAATAATGCAAAGTTCAATTAATACGCATCACTACTTTGTCATTTGTTGGTGTTTAGTGCTCGATTAACTATGCTAACAACACATCTAAATCATTTAAAAAATTTTTTTTTTCAAAATCGTAATGCCATAATTTACCGTTAAGTTTACTGGTGTTGGTGTTTATAAAAATTGGCATTAATCCTTAACGATGTCGACAACACGAAAATTCATTATGTTTGAGTGTAGCGCAACTGAGCTAAAAACGCAGCCCAAAAGTATGCAACATATGTGCCATATTTTGTTTACTCAAGTTGTGCTCCCCGTAGTTAGAGCGTCATCCATGGGGCATACTTTTAGACTGACGTTGTGTGCATCCTTCACAAGTTGAAAAAAATGCATTCGAGTTGGTATTTTGCTCTGGTAAATTGAAAGTAAAATTCAAATTATTAGATCTTTTGTGCTAGTTTAATGTAAAATATTCAAAGTCTCAATTGAGTTTTCGCCTGCTGTGTTGCAGCAGCGGCCACAACATTGCTCGTCATTAGTATATCAGTTATAATGCATTTGCTGTTGTTGTTGTTGCCGCTGCTGCTGTCCATCTCCTCTTGTTCCACTACTTAACCAACATTACTAAACTCCAAGCTCCTCCTCATGAAATCTCCTCTCGGTTTTCATTTAAAAAGTTTGCTTCTTGTTTTATTTTTGCATCGGACTTTTTCTCATTTATCAGTTATTATCATTGCAACGAAATCAGGCAAACGAAACGAAACATCTGCGTCGCGCCAAAGTGTTTACACAACGCGGCTGCATTGCTTGTTGTTGCGCTGTTTATTTATGAACGTGAATAGCTTTTGCTTTCGTTTCGCTTTGCGCTCGTGCCGCGCTAATTTTATTATTAGCTCATTTAACCGCATTTACGCTTCTTTTGCTGCCATCCGCTAACTCGACTTCCTTGCCACAATGAAAGCTAAAGTTGCCACTTGAATTTACAGCAGGGTTACTACGATCTGAACTACACGCCCACAAGCCTGGGCACCGGTCGCGATAACCTGGGCTCGGTGGCTTACTCAACCATGACTGATGCACGTTTCACACGAACGGACAATAATTCAAGCCCCGTTAGTAATGTGAGTTGCCAATAGCGCATTTATGCACTCTTCCCATATTTAACAAGCAATTTTCGTACTTTTCGGCAAATCACAGGTCTCGAGTACAATGTCGCAGCAAGCCGGCTCCGGCGGTCCCATGCTTAACGTTCCTTACTATTTCTATAGTGGCAATGTAATGCCAGGTAGTTTTCAGTATGGTACACCAGCCATCTATCCGGTAAATTTGCCATTTATATTTATTGCCTTACTGTATTTAATAACAAACAATTATTCGTATTGCATTTGCAGCAGCAAATTCCCGCTGCCAATACCGCATCTGGCGGCCAATTTCCAAAGCCTTCTTACAACACCGGCTACGGTTCAACCAGCTATGACACGCTCTCGCAGGCCTCGCAAGACTACACCAAGGGCACGTACCCGTCGAGCGTGAATCAGCAGACGAAATCGCAGAATGTGGCGAATCCACCGCAAACGGGCACCGGCTCGGACATAACGTCGACCATGTACGGCAAGGGGCATGTGGCGCTGAACAAGGTCAATGTGAGTATAGTGCAGCGAATGCCAGTTGCGCACCAATAGACGTTTTGATGGACGTTTTCCTTGCAGTCGTACGAGAAACAGAATTTCCATTCAGCAACACCGCCACCGTTCAATATGCCGAACACACAGACTGCTGGTGGCACATCGGCACAACCCTATGGCATGTACCTGCCGATGCCGACAGCAGGGCATCACAACATGATCCATCAGCCGATCCACCAGGTAAAGTAAAGCGCCACGCAAGCGCAACAATTCATCTCTCATGCCAATGTACAACAACCTCCTCGCTGCGAATCATTCTATTGGTGTTTTGTTGTAAGCTATTAAAAGCTAAATTGTTTAATTTATGTTGCGTGAAAATTGCATGTCGTAATTGTAAACTCATACCGAAGCTGATGTGCCGATGTGTGTGACGATTCTGTCGAATGTGTGCTGTATATTTGAATTCGAAGCTTAAATTCAGCATTCGTTGTGATGCTGCGAGTATTGTAGGAAAACGAAGAATCGTTCGGCAGTGGCAGTAAAAATGTCAGCAGCTTTTCGTTTGGTTGCTCGTTGTGCTGCAGCAACTCCACTGGTTGTGGTTATGGGTATACGTATTTTTTGCTATCCATTCATCCAGACATTCACTGTGTACATGTATTGCTTTTCTTTTACGTATTTTATTATTTCTGCTCCATTTCTATATAATCTGATTATTACAAATAACGAAATTTTTTGTTTGGTCTCTATGCTTTTTATTTTAGTTATCATTTTGTTATTTTATGATTTTTGTATTTAATATCAAAATTATATTTACCTATGCCGTTCATATATTTTTATTAAACTTTGCCTAATCGAGTCTCGACAATTTCAACCAAACTGCATTTGTATTTAATGTACACTACTCTCTGTAACACTCTGAGGGGAAAGGAGCACGAACAGCCGCCGCCAGACAAGTTGGCGATAGTTTGCTGAAAGCTTCGAAGCCAAACAAGTAGTGAGGCTTAAAACAAAAGTAGCGTTTCCAAACTCTGAGCTGTTAAACTGTTCAACACTTAAACTTCCAACACCTCTAATTCCGATTAACCAAACATATTTGTTAATTTTTCACATCAGCTAGTTGTGGTTCTAATGTCTTACAAATGTTGCTGGCTAAACGCGTGTTCGCTTTTGTCTACACTGGCTTTCCATTTCTTGCCATATACTTAGTTTAAAATTTAACAACATTGACTGATTGACCAATGTGCTGTGTCATTGGTTTAGTACCCTAATTAGTTATTAACTTTTATCATACCACAATCTATAATCAGTACGCCTATCTCTCTTGTACAGTTCATTTATGGTCGTATCGCTTTTGTGTCCTCCTCCGCAGTACGCCAACATCTGCGCAATTCAGCCACGCACAAAAAATAAACCCCAACTATCGACATTTTTCATTTACAGTTGCTATATCTAAAGTACAATAAACAACAAATTAGCAATTTCCATTTCTAATGCTAATGCCACAAATAAACAAAATATTCACCCTCACCGTTTTGTAAATCATTACAATGAAAATGCATGAATATTCTCCTGTTTGATTTTTTTTTATTATTTCTTTTGGTTTTTTATGGGACAACATTAGATGGACGGCAGGATTCATAGTTCATCCCGCCGGGTAAGTTCTCGAAAACTCACTTAAACTGTTGACAATTTTGCTTTTGTTATGCTTTTGTTTAACGTAATTGCATTCGCAGCGCGTTCAAATACATAGTTTTTCCAACTTCCTCTACTTTTTCACTTTCAATAACAAACGATTTATTCCTGTTCTCTATCTACCAAAGGCAAAGTTTTTTAAAAATATTTTGAATCGCTTAGCATAATATTTTCCTAGATGATTATTAATTATTCGCAGTTAAATTGCATACTTTTTAGATAATTTTCTTGTATTCTTACTATATTTACTAAAAAAAAGGGGCGCATAAATGCTTTAAAAAAATCTATATAGTTGAAATGATTGTGTCTATGCAGAAAAATGTATTGGCAAATTATATGATTATTAGTATTTTTCAATATTTTTGAAATAATCACATTGGCGAACGAATGTTGGGCTTCTTTCTATTTGCAGTAGAATTGACAATTTGTGCAGTCAGTTGAGAATTTAAATTAGTCTAAAAAATATCAATTCGTATAATAAACGCCTTGAAGAAATTATAATAAACGCCTTGGGGTTGTAATGACACGAGTAATGATGTACAAACTCGTATAGTGCGCCCTACTACTAACAGTTAGAGAACATCGCCTAGACCCACCGACCTAATAAAATGTAGTCACTGCAGGGTTCAGGTGTGTGATGTTTGCTTCTACAAGGTGGCGCAAAGTTAATCATCCAATTTTGTATTTGAATAACTTTTTTACTAAAAAAAAAAATGATTTTGAGTGATGGAAATCTTTATTTGGACCTTTACAATTTTTTCTGTTAAGTGGAAAAGATGACATCCGTCAAGTGACTGTCGCCACACATGTTCCCGTTTTATCGCATTTTCCATGATTTCCGGTGATAACTGTTCGCACTAGAATTGCAGTAGAATTGACAATTTGTGCAGTCAGTTGAGAATTTAAATCAGTCTAAAAAATATCAATTCGTGGTCAATCATTCGGCGTTTATAATCGCCGTATGATTATAATAAACGCCTTGAAGAAATATAGATGTTGGGGTTTTAATGAGACGAGTACATACTCGTATAGTGCGCCCTACTACTAGACCCACCGACCTAATAAAATTTAGTCACTGCAGGGTTCAGGTGTGTGATGTTTGCTTCTATAAGGTGGCGCAAAGTTAATCATCCAATTTTGTTTTTGAATAACTTTTTTACTAAAAAAAAAAAATGATTTTGTGTGATGGAAATCTTTATTTGGACCTTTACAATTTTTTCTGTTAAGTGGAAAAGATGACATCCGTCAAGTGGCTGTAGCCACACTTGTTCCCGTTTTGTCGCATTTTCCATGATTTCCGGTGATAACTGTTCGCACTCATGTCGAATATTCTCCTTAAGGTCTGCGATTGTCTGAGGCTTATTGGCATAAACCCGCGATTTCAAGTAGCCTCCAAGAAAGAAGTCTGAAATGGTTAAATTGGGCGATCTTGCTGGCCATGCCAAATCACCAAAACGGGAGATTATGCGACAAGGAAACCTTGCGACTTGTTGAAACCACATGTTCACCAAGCCCCGCTGATCCGATTCCGGCAGTAAGAAGTCGTTCATCATGGCCCTGTAGCGTGGCTGGTCGTCTGGTTAGTTTCTTTGTTCTCAGCGAGATCGGCAGCCTCATCCGCGATGTTCTCGGCCGAACGACCAGTCCGGTGGCAGCCACGCATTGCAAGGTCTCGTGTGGTACCAGTCTGTTCAAGTCGAGCAGTTAAGCGCCGACATGTTTACCCACTTGGCGCGACACGATTAGGAAATCGACGTCGAAGTTCACGCTGCGCCAGCACCACCGACCGATTATTGGTAAAAAAATCGACACATCTTCCAATAGGGTGATTAACGTTGCGCCACCTTGTACAATTCTGGCCCAGATAACGCCTCCTGCTGCATCATACTGCATCACAGTGTATTATGATGTGATGAGGCGTCTAATCTGCTGTTTCCATTAAAGAATATGCTAGCACCCTTACTTCAATGCTGTCATAAGTCAACTTAAGCGTTTATGGTTTTAGACCACAAAAAGTGAAATGTGAAATGATTTACGTATAAAAGAAACCAAGTTTATTAGGAAAGAGAGTGTTTATTTACAAGGAGAATGATCGAATTGAATAAGAAAAACTGCGCGTGGAAGTGATAGCATTTGAATTTGAAAGAAGATAGAGTCGCTCTGGAAGAATAATGTTTCATATTTGCGCATATTGAAAGCGCAAAGGAGTGATTTGAAATGATTTGAGGTTGAGGTCAGTTAAATAAGTTAATGTGGAATAACTTATGATCCACAAATACCCGGAATTCTTCAATAGAACGAAAACGTTTCAATTATTCATCGGTATTCATTTTATTTCCTTAAACTTTTCATAGACTGTTTTTGGGATCGCCGTCAGCTCCCTTTGTGAATTCTCCTTTATCGCTTCAAAACGCTTTCTGCCAATTGGTAACTCGAGTCGTTAGAATAGTAAAAGGTCACAAGAAGCCATATCGGGTGAGCGGAGCGGTATGAATGTTGTTTGCGGTCAAAAAGTCGCGTACAAGATGAGATGTGTGGGCCGGTTTCTACAACAAATCCACAACTCTCGGCACAAGCCGTGGCTTCAATTCGCTTGTAACGCTCTGCACCGATCCGAACGAGACACGAAGATTGGCTGGTATCTCCCTGTTGATTACACGATGAACTGCGAGCATATTTTTGTTAACTTTTTCGTCAATCACTCTGCTAAACCACCAACCCACTTTTAACTCTTTCTACAACTCGTACGCTTGTGTTTTCGACATTGTGGAGTCCCCGTAGGCTGCCGTTAATGACATTTTGTTAGAAACACGAAATTTCAGACAAATTCTTTGTTCATCAAAATTTCGAAAACCGCACAACACAACAAACACTGACTTGTTAACAAAGCCATTAAGCACAAACTTCCGAAATATGAACTACTAAAACAAATATTTGGGCACCAATTGGTGGATGTACCAACCCAGAACCACAAAGATTTTGATAATATTTCAAACGCGATTTATTTGAATGGGAAATTCCGGGTATTTTCTGATTAGAAGTATGCTAACAAAATAAGATAGAATGAACATGAACTTGGATGGATATGTTAAGAGATTCAAAAAGAGATTTAACAAAAGAAAAAGTGTTAAAAAATAAAGCAATAAAGAAATTTTGTTATTTTATAGAATTGTTAGGTTTTTAAATTGCTTTATTCATATTTCTAGTGAAGCAAATAGTGAACCAAGACGATTTTTTGCAATTTTTATTTGACACAAAGTTGTATGCAAACTGCGAATTAGACGTGCTGTTTTGGGTAGTTAAAAAAAAACATTGTCCATTCTCCAATTCTATCAACGTTGATGATTTTCTATCAAGTATAACGTTTATTTTTTTGCCTTAGAATTTTTTGACCCCCTAACAATTTGTGTTTTGCAAACGTAACCTGAATAATTTATAGAAAAAAATGCATAACAAATTTTGTTCGAGCGGGCACTTTTGTGTGTGCGGTCATTGTCGATACGAACTTTTAGGCGCAGATTGTCGCTACTTGCTATTTATGTGCGCTAAAGTCGGCATTTTTGTGTTTGTTGCAGGATTCGAATAGCACTGGCCAGCGCCAACAGACAAGCAGCCAATCAAAGTCGGCCGCCAAGCAGGGATATTCGGCCTCGTACTGGACTGGGCAGAATTAAAATATGTAGTAGCAAAGTTGATGCGAAAATGCGCTGCGCCGTGAACGGACAAGAGTCCGCGAAGTTTGAACACCAGCCGCAATTACAACCGCCAGAAGACATCGCCGATTTCCAATCAAACCCGCAAATAACTCCTGCACTTCTTCCCAATCCCCCCGCCCCCCTTCCTCCAGCCACCCCATATTCGTGCTTGTGAACATCGATGCAACGGACCTGCATGCTGTATGCCCGCTCGCCTCCTTCCACACAGCGCTACCAGCCTCACCACAATAACTGCAGCCGATTTGGAACACTTTCATAATTCATCCATTACACGCGCATCTCCACTCATCTTAAAAAAATAACCCCAACTCACATGGCATACCGCCACCCATACACACACACACACACAAACACACACATTCACCATTGAAATTACAAATACATTTACAAAGATAACAATAATAAAACATAATTTTAATTTAATGGAGAACTTGAAACATACATACAAAATGAAACAAACAAACAAGAGAAAAGCGAAGAGGAAGCAAGAAACGCCGAGTTGAAAGGAAATATATTAAATACAAATACAAACAAAACAAAAAATACAAATAAAACAAAATAAAAACAAATTAAATATTGTAATCGGTTTAAACTTATATGTATAATTATAATAACCTTAATATTTAAATTAAATACAAAATACGATTAAATCCAAAATAACAACCAGCATAGTTCATATTAAACGAAGCAACTGCAGCGAGCGCAACAGACAGGAATTCGGACGCGCGGACAAAACCCAATTCTTTCGCAGGAGAGAATCGTGAATGCGTTTAGTTAGCCAATGGATGCACACTTTTATATGGAACTCATGTTTGGCTATGGTGTGACAAAAACCAGCGCCAAGTCCTCAATGCAGCAGCGTTTGGTTTGCTGTGGCGGCGGCGAGCAGCTGGTGTGCATTGTTGTACAAGGTTTTCACTTGCAGCAAACGATGCTCAGAAAGTTGAAAACTTTTTAATACCTAATGAAATTGTAATGCGCGCCGCACACGCAGTGCTCGTCGGCCATTGCACCGAGCAAATACAGTTTAAGTAAGCGCCCGCTTCCGGCACTCTCCATTTCGAAAGTTTGTATAGTACATATGTTTGTATGTAGTACTTTGGGCATTTAAAGCGACTATACATAAGGTAGAACACACACACACACACACACACATGCAACACTCGTACGTTCTTCATTATTTTCTACATATATATTTGTTCACTTAGCGTACAGAACATTGAGCATAACACATATGTGCGAAATAAAAACAATATAAGCAAATAAACGAGAAAAAGCTCGTAATTTTATGTAACGCCAATGATGATAGTGACACCACGCACTTGAAACACACGTGAAGTAGTATTAGATTTTTTAAATTCAACGCCACATAATTGAAATCAATTTCATTTGGTAAAAGTGGCAGCAGCTGTGTGGAGGCTTTTGCACTCTGAGGGAGTAGCAGCAGCAACAGTCGAAGGGCGACAACGGCGACAACATTTGTAGAAACTCTAAGATTTATGCGAAATTTTCAACACCCACAAAGCAAACAATAAAAGTAATTAAAGAATTATAGAAAAGAACAAAGCGCAGAGTACATAAACGTACATATATCGTATTTGTAATTTTGAATTATCTAGGGAGCTGCAAGAGAAATTACCCTATAAACTAAACTATATAGAGTTTTGCAAAAATCTATACTATACATTACAATATATAAATTATTACTGCTCGCATTCGACTATGTGAAAATGCTGTAAAATACATGACAGTACATTAAAGAACATAGACGCGGTAAATACTTGTAATTTTCTTCTCAAAACAAAAGAAAATAAAATGTAAATGAAAACGATAGTAGCATTTGGTGGTTTTTGTTGGACGGAATGGTTTCATATTTGTCAAAAGAAGGGATTGTTTTTTTCAGATGCCCAGCAAGATTTTGTAATGCAAGTTCTGGTAACGTGTAAAGGAATCGAGAAACTCTACCTTCTACAATACATAATGCATTACATTAACATAGGCATGTCATCGTGGAAGTAACCGCTCAGATGTAATGGCCTTGGAACGATTTATATAAGTTCTTGTAAAAGATTGCATATACAATCACTTCTAGGTAAATATTTAAGTAACTGTTACGTTTAATATGTTCAGTTATTGCTTAAAAGTAATGAAATATATAACAAACTTTTTGCTTTTGTTTTTAATAAAAATCCATTTTATTAAATGGAAATAGACAAATATCGAAAAAAAATTAATATTTATTAAAAAAGGATGGGAAGGATGGTTGTAAAAGGAACGCATCGAAGGATGGTTGTAAAAGGAACGCATCTTCATATTCGTTGTATTTTGCAACCTTTTCTTATAATATTTAAATTATTATTTAGTCGCTGTTACGTTTATCCACTTGACACTTCAGTGTCCAGTAACCAGTCAAATATGTATCTTACCCATTGCATTACAAGTAAGCGAAAGCATAATGTAGAAATGTGTCATTACTCTATACATTATCCTTAATCGATTACATAAGCTGCTAGCCGTTGCTCTGGCATTTCTGTACTGCATTATGTAAGCGGTTACCATCGCAAGGGGTTATAAAAATCGCCAAAATTTTCGCTGGGTGGATCAACTTGAGACGACACTGTTTCAATCCATATAAATATTAAAACAGCCGAACAGGTATGTCATTGTTTAAGGTACGAGACGGAAGCCACTGAAGTGATCAAGTAGTTTTCTTTGGAAATAAACAGAACTTATGCCAGATTCGAAAAGATTTTATGAATACGTTGAATTCTTTAGTTTTCCCCACTCTACTTCGGCATTTATAAAAACAATACTCGAATTACTAGTTACTTTCCTGGGAAGAATACTTTGATGTATTCAATTGAGTTGTTGCGTTCTTACCATACTTCACATGATTTGTTGAGTGTTGTTCTCCAAGTGTTTATCATAATTGCATAATCATCTGAAACGTTCTACAGTCGGCGGCCTGGCTACTTTAAATGCCTCGAGTCTTAACTTATTCTCCATGATTAACCAAAAAATCCATTGGTCTGAGCACTTTTCATTGGTATCAGGATTGCTTAACACTATCGTACACGCGGATATAGAAAGGAATTATCATAGGGGAAGGTGTGCTCTTCATGTGTAAAAGTTCAGCATACTAGGGCAATTTTAGTTTTGTTGCTAAACTTCCGGGTTTCATCAAGGTGTCCGTTGGCAGTTCCCAGATATTATTTACGTTTATGCTTAAATGCAGGGCCTTTTTTTTAGTATCTATTTAAAATTTAACGTTCTGTTAAAATACGCTCCAAGGTTGCCTTATTTTGCCAGTTTGAACGAATTCGATCACATATTAATAAATGCAATTTGTTTCATATTGTCTCTGCATTCAACTCGAGAATTTGTAAAAATAACATTTGCGTTTATTTTAAAATGTGTACATGTTAAGATTGCAAATAATTTTCAAATGGCTACATTCACATTTCCTTCCAATTAAACACTGCAGGATTCTTATTTTCCGACAGAAATCTTGCTTAAAACGTACCTACAAATCTACAGCATATACGTACTTATGTTTAAGGCTAAACAATCACCCGCGCAAGTCGCAGCGCTGCACCAGCAGTCGTCCCTCTATTGACTGTGCAGCAGTTTGGTGAAATCAGCATAGGCCGACTCCAAGTCGAAAAGGAATTGCCGTACCTGCGCCTCGGTCAGCTCATCGGACGCCTGCATGTCGTTGAGCGTACTCAACCAGGTCTCCACTTTTTGTTTTGCTTCAAAGTCGCGCGGTATTAGCGACAGTCGATTCATGTTGTCTGCCAGATCCTTTACGTCAAAATGCAATGCATCCATTGTGTTCATCTTTAGGCGCAGCTTGTCCATGATGGTAATGAAGAGCGACACAATTTCTGCTATACATTTGGACGTGTTGCCCTTGTCGTCGCGTATGGTAATGGGTCGATCTTCGCGTATGCGCTCCAGTGCCGCCGGGCAATCCAGACGGAATTTCTTTACGAACGCATCGACACTGGGAAATTCATCGCATTGCACCTGTTTGAAGGCGACTTTGTACTGCACCAGATATTTGGAACAGGCCGCTGTGTACTCCTGTGGCGTGATGCAGTCGCGTATGTACGCCTTCTCCAGCTGCTGCAGCGTATTGATGATGGCATACAAATCGGCCATGTTATCGTATTTCTCGCGTTCTCGCGCATTGCGATATATCTTCACTTCCTCGTACAGTTCGGGACAATTCTCTTGCATTGTGTTTGTTTGTTTTCCCACTGCGACTAGGTTTTTTAAATAAAATTTCGCGAAAAACTACTAACAATGAAGCGATGACGAATTTTCAACGTATGAGATGACAATTGGTCTGTTGGTGTCTGACAGCTGTGCGCAAGGTATATTTAATTGTATTGTACCATGGCTGTGCGGTTTGTCATTACAAAACAGTGTTGCCGTATTTAGTGGCGCTGATAAAAGGGGACCGATTTGAAATTTGCTGAATTTGGTGGTTTCATTTTCAAATCTAACGACACTCATTTTGAGGCTTAATTTAATAGAGCTCAATTTGTTATTTATAATTTTATACACAATAAGTCTGATTTATTTGCGCAGTATTTAACATAAAAGACATTTTACAAGTAATATTTTATGTTTTAAAAAATATTAAATTAATTTTAATTGATTTCAAACAGATATTTTATGAATTAGTAACTATGAATATGAATAAGCAGAGGCTTTGAGTAAACGCCTACCTGATTACTGCAGCGTTTTCCAGACAGAAGTGAAGGCCATGTATCAGGCGTCCCTGTGGCTTATCTGCAATGGCATTTTCTACGTGGACATTCATACATATTTTCTCGGAGAGTAAGGCAGCCATCAAGTCACTGGTAGGTGTATCCATTAGATGGAAGCTTGTTCTTGACTGCCGCAATCCGCTTGGCATTTTAGCAAGAAGCTTACGAGTCACGATTTGGTGGGGTCTGGCTCATAGAGGCATTGAGGGCAATTGCGCGCCTTGACAGCACCATTTCTGACTACTTGTCGGCGCTCTGCTCGCGTCCGTAAAGTAGGACCTCAAGCCAAAGTAAATCCATTACTTTACTCTCCGTAATTTCATTTAATTTTACTCTCATTCAATTTACGTTGCCTCAAGCTACACTATCTGACGGTATCGAGCAGGATGTGGATGAACAGACCTACTTGGAGAATTGCCAGGCAAACCTGGCCATCACTTAACGTACGGTGCACTAATCAACTGCTACACCTCACCTCAGGCTCAGAGCAGGAGACCGTTTTCCACCTTATGTGTCAATGGCCTAGCCAGAAGTAGACTTAACATTCTCTACCAGTCTGACTGAGCTTTATTCACTACGTTTTAGGGACGCAGCCATGTTCATAACGAAAACCTTGTGGTTCTCAGTGCAGTTGTTTGAGGAAATCGCGCATTGGTATATGTGCTTTCATGCAGAAGGCTGCCACTACAACCTAACCCAAACTACTTATAACTACTTTTACACATTTTTCTTGGCCTTGGTCTTTGTTTATTTTGTGATTTGTTCGACCTCCTCTTACTGCATTATTGCAGTTTACACAATCATCACTGAATAAAACAATCCCCCAAAATAATCAATGAAAATCAATAGAAAAACATCTGTACACAATTTATATCTTATTTCATTAACAATAATGCCAGTAAAAGTCAGCATAATTCTTATACATACCGCAAAGCCGATACTTAAAAAAAGTTGACAGTCGATTTCGGGCTATATTTCAGTTTTCATAAAATTTTTACATAAACAGCCCACTTGCAAATGTAAAAATTGTGAAAATAGTTAACGGTATTTACCAAATGACAGCTTGTCTAGTGTTGCCGGTACGAACAAATTTAAAAATATTTATAATATTGAAGTGTGCTGTGTCAATACTTTTGTCCAAGCCAAAACTGAGTATGAAATAAATTTTTGTTTATTTTTTCTAAATGTAAGAAGTAAAATGAAATGAATAGGATATAAAATCATAAGTTGACATTAAAAATTAATATAGTGTTTATCTGAAATTCGCTGTTTTATTGAACAATTGTTGCTGAGTCAATACTATTGTCCGTTATTCTATGTCACGTATCACAGATTTCTCAGTCTGTTGTCAGACCATAAAACTTCATGAAATATTTTTTTGAAAGTGTCTGCTATGCAGGTAAAATATCCTGCACTTGTATTCTTTCGGCCGCTGGTCGATTTTTCGACCAGCCACTTTGAAGGATAGTAGCTCTGCACTTAGACATTATATCTTTGAACTTTTGATGCAGAAAATAGCTTTGGTTTTTTGGTAACCCATCGAAATAATAATTTTTTTTAAAAACGATAAATTTAGAGATGTTGGCGAAGGCACGAAAAAAACATTTTTTTAGTCATATTTTGAATATTCTGAAAAGTATATAACCTTTTCAAATTATTGATTTATTATTGATTATTTATGAAGCCTAAAGACCAAATTTCCACAATCAATTCATATCCATACGATTATGAAAATATTTTTAGCTCTCAGCCCCGCGTACTTTTCAGTGGTCGAAAAATCGACGATTGGCCAGAAGTCGTCATGTATGTATGTACATATACAAGCCAACAATTGTTTGTTTTCATGCTTGATTATTATTTGACTAAAACTATGTACATATATAAGTATAGTATTTGTTTTTATTTGAAATTGAATTTTTATTAATTTATAAAAAAAATTTGTAAAAAAAAAAACACAAAAAAAATCCAAAAATATTCTTGATTAAGGTCCTTAATGTAAGTCCTTAAAAGGAATTTCAAAAATATTGACTATTTCTGGTAGCGGCCGAAAATGGGTTAACGGCCGCAACACTTTGTGAACTACGGTCAATGGTCTTTGACGTAGAGAGCAAATATGCTGCTTACATAAAGTCAAGTGTGCGCTTTAACGTCTCTTCCCTGCCGTGCCATGTGCAATAAACATATTTTTGCTGCTCAGATAAAGCCAATAACAGATAAGGTCAATAGCTATATTAACAATTGTGGTTTGCTTCATGCTGCCTTAATTATAGCTTATCGATCAATAATTTGTTTTATTAATATACAACGCACTGATGCTACGTGGGTAAGGCACTTGAGGGGAATCTGAGTCAATTAATTGATATGCTAACCACCAACCATCATTTCGGACCTTCGCAAGCAAATCACGCACCATCTATGTGCCAGCAGCATTCCAGCACTAACAGCGAAGACGGAAGTGCTCGACTGTGGTGTAGCGAGAAGTGTGTTAACTGCATTTACTGCCGAATGCGAACTGGAACAGCGTGCAAAATATTGTAAAGTAGCGCTTGGCAATGAGTGTGTTAATCTTCAATCGCATCGATAGCAGCGTCGGCTCACTAATCAAGTGTGCCATTCCCACCAACCACACAATGTATTCAGTTCAGTACGATTTCGTTGGCCACACGGGAAGGTGCTTATATGCTTATATGTCGTTAAAATTTTAAAAATTCTGCAACGTGTTTTATGACATTAAAATATTCGATATTGATAACTCGTTGTGTTCTTAGAAGCCAAAAGAACACTCTAAACGTTTATAAAGCATTGGCAATAACAACGACGATCGGATTGTTTATTGAGTTGTTGATGCTTTTGGCTGGTGTGTGTTGTCAAGTAATCGTGTTGGAATTTTTCGAATATTTTTTGAAATTGCAATTTCAACGAAATGGTGCGAGCTTCGAAACCAGACGTGGTAAGTTATGAAAGTACTTATTTATATTCTCAATTATAAGAGAGAGAGATACAAGAATTGAGAATAATATCTTTAAACGGAAAATGTTCTTTGCAAAATTAATTACAAGTACAACAAAAAGCGTAAAAATAAGAATTAAATACAAACATATTATAAACATTCACTTACTCGTGTGGAAAAACGGCTGAATTACGCTGCATGGCAAAATAATTATTTATACAATTGACGCTCATAAGCCCGAACTCTCACAAATTCGAATCTTCCAGAAATTCGAACTTCATATTTAATAGCATTGAATGCTCTAAAATTCGAACTGGCGGTTCGAATTTGCGAGCGTTTCCCTTTTCTTGTTTCCTTCCTGTTTTGGTGTTTTGGCTAATTGCACTAAATTGGCAATTTTGGGCTACACGCTCGTGAATGATTATTACGTATGTAAAAATTTGGCTCAGTTTCGATTAAAAAGTCGAATGAATGTAAAAAAAAATTTGACTTTGGACGTTAAATTTAAAATCTTAAAAAAAGCTTTATGTTCAGTTGCATCGTTAAGCTGCGGATTTATGGATTATATGCAAATTTTAAGTGACTAATAAAAAGAGATTTGTATGCGAATAAAACCTTTTACATTATTTAATGTAAGGAAACAAAAAATTGCATTTCATTCAAGTTATTAGATGTCGTTTCAATATTTGTTGGACTTTTTACATGAATTAAAAAAGTCCAGAAATTCAAACATTTCGGAAATTCAAACTACCCCTTGCACAAAGTGATTCGAATTTATGAGCGTCTACTGTAATTATATAAATCAAACATCTCGTCAAAATTTAGATTCTAGCGTTGCTTGAAATTCCGCAATTAGCTGCAGACTGCAGTATAATGTAATGCTCCATGAAATTAAACATTTGTCCTAAAACAATACACAATAACAAAAGGAAAATTGTGTAAATCAACAATTTGATAAGATGATAAGATCTCTGACTATAACCTCTTAAGTTTTCATTGCAATCAATCGAGTTTTATATTAACAGAATTAATTACTAAGCACCGAGTTTTTCAACACCAATGTGCTTATAAAAGATGATTATTATGTATATATTGTTATATATTATTACATTATATATATTATTATATTTATATTTATGTCCTGGCAGTCATTGTGGTATAAATATTACAAATATACATATGTATGTATATGTGTACGTATGGACATTACTCGGACTCAAGTCTGAAATTGATCTATAATGGTTTTATGCAAAATTATCAGCTTTAACTCAAAATTAATGAATTAGCAATGTGCATTGTCACAAAAGATGAACATTTCTGCTTACAAACGGTTCATTTGTAGTCATTGTGTAGTGGTACCACGTAGCCACTTATGCCAACATTAATAACTTTTGCTACACTCGAGCGCATATGTGCCAAAGTGTCAAATAGCACCGCGCGCACGACACAAGCGACACTCAAGTGGCTAAGCCAGCGGCGTGCCATCCGACACCACTGACCGCAGTGCAGTGTCCCACATATGGAACTTGCACTGATCGGCACTCTGTGTGATGTCACCTACCGCAGGGCAATGGCACTTGAGGAAAAGTGCTGCATCGACCGAAAAGGTCCCGTGACGCTGATTGGTCACACTTCCGCGACATTGGAAATTCGGGCGGAGCATTGGAAATGCTCAGTAGTATAACAGTTTGTAAATTTAGTATATAAGACCTAAAATTTGAAAAATAAAATCAGCTTCTTGACAAGAGACAAACCTTGCGTTTCTCCTTTGATTTTTGCTCAACACGTAGGCTCTTTAGCCATAGCATAATTGGCGCGACCCGCCGCTTCATATAGGTCACCCCGAACTGACTAACGCCTGACCTATCATTGACTGATAGATAGAAATTCCTCACCGTATCCAATACACTTTTCCCCTGTACACCACATGGCGATCCTGCCTTTTCACCTGTACACCACATGGCGATCCTGCAGACCACGAACTGACAACCTCGAAATGATGACAACCCAAGCACCGATGACAATGGCACCGATCACCTTCTTATTGACAGACAGCAAAACATTACGCAAACAGCTAACTACCAAAGTTGCGCACCTGATGAAACCCCATCGCAACCGCCCAGACGCAAAGGCTTTAGATATAATTCGTCACCACAGGAAATCAACTAAGCTGCCGCCAGATCCAACAAAATTGCACCGAAATCATCAAAAACAGTTTCCAATATGTTTACAATTATTTTCATAATTTTACAATACAAAAAAAAAAACAAAAAAAAAAAAAACAAAAATTAATATGTACACAAGAATATGTAATAACAACATTATAAAACACTTATAACATCAAACCCAACAAACACACCCGAAAACATTTGCAACTTATTATTACATTACATTATACATTAAAAAAAAAAATAAATAAAAAAAAGAAAAAAAAAAAACACCACCTCAAGATATCCTCAAAAAATAAAACTACCACTAAGTCAGCTCAGAAGCATTTCCCTATGTTGACAACATATGAGCATCCGAATACTACATGTTCATTAAAACACCACAACGAAAATCTGATTAAAGTTTTCGACCGACTACAACAATACAACTTAAAACTAAATGCAAGCAAATGCCAATTTTTAAAACCAGAAGTCATCTATTTAGGACACTTAATCACAGACAAAGGCATCAGAACAGATCCAACAAAATGCGAAGCAGTACTAAAATATCCAACACCAACGAATGCTGATGAAGTACGTCGATTTGTAGCATTTTGCAACTACTACAGACGCTTCATACCAGAATTCGCATCAATAGTAAAATGCCTTAACTCTCTCCTTAAGAAAGGGACGCCTTTCATTTGGTCAGACGAGTGCAAGACAGCTTTCGAAACACTAAAACAGAAGTTAACAAACACACCAATATTACAATATCCGGATTTTAACAAAACCTTCATATTAACAACAGACGCTTCAGACTTCGCCTTAGGAGCAGTATTATCACAAGGAGAAATTGGACATGACCTTCCCATTTCATACGCAAGCAAATCACTACAGAAACACGATATCAATAAACCTATAATAGAAAAGGAACTTTTAGCAATACATTGGGGAATAAACTACTTCAGACCGTACCTCTACGGAAGAAAATTCATTGTAGTCACAGACCACAGACCACTGGTATCTCTGTTCTCACACAAAAATCCATCATCGAAAATGACAAGAATCAGACTAGACTTATCTGATTACGACTTTGAAATCATATACAAACAAGGAAAAATCAACACAAATGCAGATGCTTTATCTCGCATAAAAATCGACAGCGACACACTAAAGGCAATGATTCCAACACAGGAAAATGACACAAATAACGGCAAACAAATGGAAATACTGGCAATTACAAGGAGCAAGGCAGCAACATCAAGAGCAAAAGAAAAAAGCATGCACAATGAAGAAAAAGAAAGTATTTATGGTACCAAGACACGCGACAATAGGAAGGACATATCTCAAGAGCCTGCGCAACTCTACATATGGGAATGTACCTCTATGAACGACGTGAAGAACATGAGAAGATTAAATTTTGAAATAAAAGAAAAGCATCGGCCGATGATACATATTGACAATTATGAAGTGCACGTGACTTGTAGCGATGACCCTTTGAATCTAGATTCAATGTTGGAGAAACTACACAGTTCACTAAAGAACCTGCATATAAAGGAGCTAGCCCTTTGCAGAGAAAATTTTATGTTTGAAAATATAACAATGAATGCATTCAAGGAAAGATACAACGAAATAAATAAAAACAAATGCTCGCCTACAAAAATACTTATATACAACGCTCCACGAAATGTTCAAAGCAAATTACAACAGTACAAACTAATTGACGAATATCACAACGCCAGCACAGCCGGACACTTAGGAATTCGAAAGACGATCCTAAAATTAAAACAACGATACACATGGAAGAACATGAGACAAATGGTAAAAGAGTTCGTCAACAATTGCCTGACCTGCTGCAAGAATAAAACAATTAGGCACACTAAAGAAGAACTGGTCAAAACAGACACGCCAGCAACAAGCTTTGAAACCATTACCATTGACACAGTCGGACCATTGAGAATATCAAATGGATTCCGCTACATACTCACAATGCAATGTGATTTAACAAAATTTATTATTGCACACCCGATGGAAACCAAGGACGCACGAACGACAGCAAAAACTCTTGTAGAACAGTTCATTCTCAAGTACGGTCGTTTTAAAACGTTGAAATCCGACCGAGGCACCGAGTTCACAAATGAGCTAATGCACAACATATGCCAATTACTTGGCGTGCGACAAATTTTTTCGACACCCTACCATCATCAAACAATCGGAGCACTCGAACGTAACCACAGAACACTGCATGAATACTTACTAGCATTTACAACCGAACACGAATGGGACAAATGGGTACCATATTTCACTTTCGCGTATAATACGACACCACATGTCGAAACGCAGTACTCCCCATACGAGTTAGTCTTCGGAAAATTACCGTCACTACCAAGTGACAAAATATATGACAACAAACAAATTTATGACTTTGACAATTACGCCAACGAACTAAAAGTTAGGCTGCAAACATCCATAGATAAGGCTAGGAATATGATAGAAATAGCTAAACATAAGAGACAAATTAATTATGATAAGAACACAAATAAAACACAATTCGAAATAGGAGATTTAGTTTTTATACGATTAGAGACAAATAAAAAATTACAAAGTCCTTACCACGGACCGTACAAGATTATAGATAGAAATGGAGTAAACTCCACACTAGACATAAACGGTAAATATAAGGTATTACATAATAATAATCTTAAGAAATTTCTAGGAGATAATGACTTAGCAAATAACATCTAAAAATTGTACAAAATAAAGATTAAAATACATATTACACTAAGACAACAAAACAAATATTTACGCTATCTACAATTACTATAAGCTCAATAATGTTAGCTAAGCATTTCCAAATCCACCTCCGAAAACCCGACCGATATCTTAAAAAATTATTCCAAGTAATAATTTTTCGCTTAAGGGCAATGGTGTAGTGGTACCACGTAGCCACTTATGCCAACATTAATAACTTTTGCTACACTCGAGCGCATATGTGCCAAAGTGTCAAATAGCACCGCGCGCACGACACAAGCGACACTCAAGTGGCTAAGCCAGCGGCGTGCCATCCGACACCACTGACCGCAGTGCAGTGTCCCACATATGGAACTTGCACTGATCGGCACTCTGTGTGATGTCACCTACCGCAGGGCAATGGCACTTGAGGAAAAGTGCTGCATCGACCGAAAAGGTCCCGTGACGCTGATTGGTCACACTTCCGCGACATTGGAAATTCGGGCGGAGCATTGGAAATGCTCAGTAGTATAACAGTTTGTAAATTTAGTATATAAGACCTAAAATTTGAAAAATAAAATCAGCTTCTTGACAAGAGACAAACCTTGCGTTTCTCCTTTGATTTTTGCTCAACACGTAGGCTCTTTAGCCATAGCATAATTGGCGCGACCCGCCGCTTCATATAGGTCACCCCGAACTGACTAACGCCTGACCTATCATTGACTGATAGATAGAAATTCCTCACCGTATCCAATACACTTTTCCCCTGTACACCACAATTGTAAAAACAAGAAAAACGTTCCATACATAATGGAATTGGGTTCTGCAACTCATAAGTTTTTGTACCGCAACATTAAGAATTCTTCCAACATTTGGTAGTCCAGAATAGTCCAAATTAATTTCTCTCACTATAAACACTAGTTATTTTCATTTTTTTTTTAAGAAAAATTACACTAAGCTTGACACCTTGCAGAAATTTTAAAGCTCTAAATTTCAATTTCAATCGTTCACCTGCAAAAATTCGTATTTTTTATTATTGTTTGTATAATATATACAAAAAAGTATAGCATTGGCAATAGACTAAATTTAGTTGTGTATATGCATTTTCAAATATTTTATCATGTCATTATGAATTGAGCACAATGCGTTACATATTAGAACGCTATAGATTGATCGACCAGCTTATAGCCTTGCCCTGAGAAGCTTTTCGGTGGATAGCAAACAAAGAGACATAATTGCAGCAGCGACAGCACACAGCCCAGAAAATTCGGTATCTGCAAAGAGAAGAAATGACAGCAAGCCATTGCAATAGTGATAAATATGTACTTTAACTGTATGAAATGATAATATGTACTTTACCTGTATGAACATGTCGGAGATAATGACGCCGTAAATTACCCACTGCACCGACACCAAGAAGGACATCACAATTAGCGGAAAGGGCAAACTTTCCGAGTTCTTAATGCGTATCACGTGCAGCAGCATAGTGAGCGGCGCCGCAAAGAAGCAGACAGTAATTATGCAGCAAACAATGCCTGAAAAAGTGCACGGAGTGGTGTAAAACGTAATGATCATTATCGATAAAACATAGATTGCTATGGCTGGGTGTAAAATTAGGCAAACGAAATGTTTTATCACACTAGGTTCGATTAGAATCAACTGATGTGGCAGCTTTTGATATTGTGAGCACATTTGGGCCAAAATCAGTCTGTTGTGGTGGCGAGCGATCCAAAGTCCAAGCGAAAATAGTAGTGCAATCGTTTCGCTAGATGATTTGAAATAAGCGGCCGTGCAATTGAAGCAATTGGACACGGAGACGCGCAACTTCCCAAACAACTTAGTGTATTGAATGTTTTATTACAAGTAATAAAAAAATGTATTTTCTGTTCCAACCCAAAATCAAAGTCAACTTTCAGCACTGTTTCTTACCCATCACGTGTATAGCATCGTCCACAATTTCTATGCTATTCGTGTAAAATATGACGCCGAGCAGTATGGTCAGGACGATGCCGAATTGCTTCACATACATTTTTTTGTTCACCGTAAACACGTAGTAAGTCAGCGTGTATATGAGGAACAGCGACGAGCCGATGCTGTTCACCAGCACAACAGTCCTCTCGCCGGTATATATGCCATAGCGCAGCCAGCAAGTGCAGCTGAAAGAATTACAGTTAACTGATTGGAAATTTGACTACGAGGGTCATCGACGGCGTGTACATACGATAGAAAGCCGCAAATGAATGGAAAGCCTGATGAGTCGCCGGTGCTCTTCTTTTGTATATATTTCCGACAGATGACGCTAAAAAGTAGAAAAACCAGTTCATAATAAATGTGTGGGAGTAGGTGTGCGACACTGAACTTACACGCCGGATAGAAACTGCAGCACCGTAGTGGCCACCGCTGTCGTCTCCAGCAGCACGTCGTAGCTGGGCAAAGGCATTTCGGTTAAAAACTCGACCGCTAATACTGGCACGAATACGTAGTCTTCTACTGCAAATTATAGTTCTATTACTTATGATTGTTCGATGGCTGATGCGATGCGACACCGTTCTGGCATTTTTCTTTTATCATCTAAGTGTGCACTCGCCCGAAACTAAATCTAATGTAGTTAAAGCGAGCAATACAAGTTTTTATCAACTCGCAACGTCGACTGTTTTCTTTCAGCTCCGGAAAAGGTTTGACGTTTCGCTTTTTGTTGATGTTCGTCGAATGGGCGAATGACAACAAAAGCTGCTAACAGCTGCAATGGGCCGCAATGTCAAAAGTATGGCAGGCAAAGTTCAGACGGAAACGGAAAGCTTTCAGCTGGAAAAGCTTTTATGGGGACTTGTTGTGCTATTGGATGCTGAGATATCAGAAATTTACTTGTAACAATTTAATATTACAATTTTTTTTTAAATTAAAAAAAATTTTTTTTAGTTTGTAACTAAAGTGTAATTTGTGCTTTACGTATAAACGACGCGAAGTATTATAACTGTTCGCCCCAATACTGCCTTCGACTGCTTATTACAGCAGTGGCAACTACTTTTATAGTACAAGTTGGGGCTGCTTGCAGCGTTCGTTTTGGGTGGCAGCACCTACTGGCTGCTACGTTACCTGTCTCACAGCGGTGGTACATCACATTCGCATGGAGCACCCAGCGGCCAGTCTGACACAGTGCGCCCACAGTGAACGGACGTGGGGCTGCTGCACAATCGCTGTGTTTAGGAATTTTTATTTTCATTATTATTTTTGGCCACCAATTGCCAAAACGCATTTACAATTTTTCGCTCTTCTTTAATTTGTGTTAAAAATACATACACACAAAAAACTATATGTAAATAATTACACAACATCAACGCGCAAAATAATCAAAAGAAAAAAGAACAAAACGTGCTTAAAAGTGATTAAACAGCTGTTACTACAATCGCATACGTTAATTTATTAAGCTCTCATTGCGGCCAACAGCAAAGCCAGAACCAATACAAACAAGTTTTTTATATACCTACATAATAAATACTTAACAAAATAAAAAGTGAAAATGGAGAAAGAGCAGAACGAGCGGCTGTTCCCGCAGCTAAAGAAAAAAATTGAAATTACCCCCAGTACTAAAAGGTCGCTAGCATTGCACGAGCACGAATCAATTATTCAGGTGGGTTCTCCATTTACCAATCAGCCAAGCAAGCAATACAACTTTCAACAGACACTCTCTATTTATATCTTTCTGCTGTCGTTGCACGGTTTGGCACTTGACAAGACTTGCTTGCCACTTAAAGGCGAAATTTCGTGCTTTTTTCTTTCTTTGCTTCTTTTCCATGGCACAAAGTACACATCCACCTATGACACTACCGCCCCTGCGGGCGCCACTAGATTAGTTACGATTTTGGCGCAACAATTCCATGTGCTCGTCGAGCCCCCTTGCTGTAACGGCTTCAGCGGGCTTTCCTGCGCGGTGCCTCTCTGTTTGTCGTTTTCGTACTTGTGCACATGGCCTTATCTTTACTAGTTGTTGTTGTTATTGTTGTGCTTTTTGTTTTGCTGTTAAAGTGCGTGTTTGTGTTTATCCGCTGTATGCGTCTATTGCGAATGCGCCGTATTGAATTTCCTGCTCTACTTCTCTGTGCCTTACTTCTGTGCTTTGGAACTTCTATAACTTGACCTATATTTATAATTGAATTATTGGCAATATCATTGACGCAGCGGCAAAATGAATGATTTTATATGTTAGGTTATCATATTTATACAAAAATGTATACTTTGCAATATTAGTGTACCAAGGCCGTAGATAAGTGCTAAACGGGTACTTGGTCGGCGTTTCCACGTTATGGTTTACATTATATGGAGACGACCATTGGGTAAACCTCCTTTGTTTCCGGCATTCTCATGCACTCACACAACATGAATCACAAAGAGAATTAAGGAAGAATATAGTATTTCCGAGAGAAATCTAAAAATCACACGTATGGTATAAATGAAACGCTTGAGACAGAACTTCCCAAGAATTGCGCGGTAAACCTATTAGATGGGAATTTCAGAAGTCATAGAATCACATAGACGAAGTAAGGAGGCATACAAATATTTATATAGAGACTTAATGAATCAGTGTAAATAATTCAGTCAGTACAATCTTAATGATTGAACAATTTATTAAATGACTAACGAAATAAATACCTCCATTAGATTTGGCCATACAACTACTGATAACACAGTGCTATGCTCAAATCCAGTAATGGCTAACGTCCAAAATGTTTGTCCGAGTCAGCACACATAATGCAATCCTTTGCCGAGTCGATTTAAACGCTTTCTGCCTATGAGCACATAATTAGTGTGCAAAAGTTATTTGTAGAGTCCGACCGATTAATCGGCATCGGCCGATTCTTTCTTTCTTGGCCGATAAATCGGCATCGGCCAAATATAGGAATCGGTCGGTCTCTAGTTATTTGTTTCACGCGGTCATTAACCGCAACGAATTTACTTTCATATTCGATTACGGTTCGCAAAGCGATACTGAGCGCATTGAACTTGACCAAGTTTGTGGTATATAAGAAATTTATGAAAACAAAACTGTTTCTCATAGTATTCAATTAAAATGTAAAATTGGGATTTGAAAGCTAAGATATGTAAAAGATTTAGTAGATTTATTGGATAATCAAAATAGAGATAATTTTGCTTTTGACGTGTTTTTAATATGGGCCAATCGTTTTAACAAAAAAGTATAACTTTTGTAGGTTTGACTCATTACACTCAATTGTGGAAATAAATACTGTCAAACCAGCTTAAGTACCTCCTATAAATTCAACTTTTTTGAAGTACTTGGGTATTTAGGGAGGATAACTTAAGCAGGTTCACTACTTAAGCGCACATATGTATGTACTTAAGCGTATTGTGTCAACAAATATTAATTCCCTAAGCGGGTCAGGTACTCAAGATAGGAGTTACTTAAACGGGTTTCACTGTAAAAAAAACGCGATAGCAATAAACTCGATTATGTTGAACAATGGTCGGCGCCGAAATCTTGTAACCATGTACACTTAGCATTTTCAAGTGGCACTTTAAAGGCAAGGAGAAAGTGCAAAGATAGCAATTGGCGTTATCATTTATTGCCGAGAATGAACTTAAAAGATAAGGCAGACAATAACGCAAAAAATACCGCCGCTATATATAGCGGAATATATAGCGAGACACGAATCCGGGAAATAATCTTATATACAATTTTAAATTACTTACTGCATTGACATTAACTGCTGCAGTCAATTGCCCGTCGCAATTTTATTACAAATAATCTGTATGTGTATTCGTTTATAAATTATCAAAAATTCCATAACTGTACGCTTCTCTTTTTGAACGGAACAATTTTTGTAAGCTAAAAATCGTTTTCATTGATGTTGTACATCTTTCCTTTCCTTAAAAGATACTTGTATATGTCAGCTTTTATTACTTTTTATTTATATAAACCAAAAAAAAACAACACTAACTCCAACTTTCATTTCCACAGAAGCCAGAGTGGGGCGCGCTGTTGACGTTAGTGGGTTTTGCCTCAACTGTCGGTGCTGCAGTGCCCGTTGGCTACTGCATTGGTGTCATCAATTCGCCGGCTAGCGTGAGTATAATTTAAATCGATTATTGCGTTAGCTGAATAATGTAATCTCTTTGCTTGCAGCTGGTCAAATCGTGGTGCAATGAAACGCTCATCAATCGCTACGATGCACATCTCAGCGCTTCGGGCATTGATCTACTCTGGTCGTCGATTGTATCAGTTTTTCTAATAGGCGGCGCAATAGGCTCGCTGGGCGGTGCTGGTGCTGCGAATAAATTCGGCAGGTTAGTATGGAAGCGCGTGATTTATTGTTGCCAAGGCGCAAATTGTTATCATAAAAACGTTCATCAACTATTATATAGAAGATTTATGTTCCTATTTGACCCTCGCTTTAGCGCTTGAAAATTTCCTCTATAAACAGAGCGATTATTGAGTTTGGAAAATTTACTATTCGCTGCCGCAGTGTGCTTATCACACATTTAATCTGCTTGCGTCGTTGTAGTGCGCCTCAGCATGGGACAATGTTTCAGTGCTTAAGGAGCTGAATGGGCACAGTATCACACAAACAACGTGATGTTTGTTTCTCAGCCTGAATCGTATTGGCCGTTGTAAATAGTTAGGAATTTACTATAATTAGCCATAAATGTTTATGACCAAGGCAGCGCCCACTTCAGCAAAACGCAATATTTGCGCATTTCTATTAATACGCTTTGTTAGCAGCTACACTCGAACAGGAAAAATAATAATACACCACATTTGTTTCACTAATATTTATAACGAATGGAAGACTTTCTTCTGACCGTCTGCACATCTGCTCAACTGTGTGTACATACAGCAGAGCATGTTCACGTCATTGCATTCCTTCTTTTTTGTATACTTGCTTATAATTCGAGAAATTATAAATAAAAATGTATAAGGCAACAATAAATATTATGCGCATGCAAATGTATCTTGCTTCTTTGACTTTTAGCAGGGGTAACTAAATTTTCCCTTTAACATTTCCAGAAAAGGATGTTTTCTCATAAGCGGCGTTTTCTTCGCGCTCGGCGCTGTGCTGTTCTTCTTCTGCCGCCTTGCCGGCTCCGTGGAAATGCTGCTGCTCGGTCGTCTGCTTGTCGGCCTGGCATCCGGCCTGACCACTGCCACGCTGCCCATGTACCTGACGGAGATTGCGCCGCTGGCCTTACGCGGCACATTTGGCGTCTTCTGTGCTGTGGGTGTGACGGGCGGCGTTGTCGTTGGACAGGTATTCAGTCTGCGCAACATTTTCGGAACTGAGGAGCTCTGGCACTATGCGCTCAGTTTCTATGTTGTGCTGCTAGCGCTGTGCTATTTGCCTGCCTACTATTACCCGGAGAGTCCCAAATATTTGTACATAGTGCGCGGCGAACGCGAACGGGCGCGTCGTGAGTTGCGTCGCCTATGTCCGGGACCACATGCGGACATCATCATTAATCATGAACTCATCGAAATGGAAATGGAGGCTGACACGAAGGTGCAAACCAGTTCATTCTGTGCCGTATTACGTGATCCGGCCATGTTGTTGCCGTTGGTGATTGTGTGCTGCTTCCATGGTGGTCAGCAATTGTCGGGTATAAATGCGGTAAGAAACCATGAATAATAATTTGTTGTACTTATGGAAATCTAACATAACGATTTTGCAGATTTTCTACTACTCGGTGTCGATATTCGAGAAAGCTGGACTTTCTACTACCGATGCGGAGTGGGCCAACTTGGGTGCCGGTTGCCTGAATTTGGCCACATCGCTTTTGGGACCACTGCTTATGTCCAAAGTCAATCGTCGTCCGCTGATGATGTTCTCCAGTGCCTTTTGCGCGTGCTTCCTGTTCACAATTGCCTTTATTTTGTACTACATCGTAAGCGAAGCACGCGTGTTTCTCATATTGTCGCGCACTAAGTACCCCTTTAATCGTTTTAGGAAACTGCCAGCTGGTTTGCCATCGCTTGCATCGTTTGCATCATGGGCTACATTTTCTTTTATCAGTTCGGTCTTGGCCCCATACCCTACTTCATTGGCGCAGGTTTGTACACGCTCTACACCCATAATCCGCATCAAACGCTTCACGCATGGCCCCAGGCGATGCTCAATTCAAGGGCAATCACGTTCTCAATGCGTAGCACGCCAATTACGTGGTCGTGGTCAATTGAATCAAACACTTAACCTTTTTGCGCGCGCATTGTCACTGATTCCCATTTCGCAGTGTTTACAATACAATTTCATTTAAAACACTTTTATTTATTTACTGCATGCACGTTCACGTGATTGAATTCATGTCCACTGTCCGAGCGCTCATATTTTCAATTGTCTCCACTCAGTCTCGGTTTATTTTTAATGTTTTTAATTTGGTTTAATTGAGGCATTGCCCTGCGACGGCTGACACATGATACGTCGCCGGGCCGCATTTTGGATCATTGCGCCGTTTGTCATTTGCCAAATGCCAAACGCTCAGCGCCACACACTGTGCCATGTGCGGCGCGCCATGCACGAGTGTGTGTCACTGTGGACGTGGAGACCATATGTGACATGTGGCGGCCCACACTCAAAATTAATAACCGTTTATGGCGCAAAATGGTTTGCCTTTGTTTCTAAGCCGAACGCTAATGCGGCCGTTGCATGTTCGAAACAATTTCGCAGTTACAGCTGAGGTATTCGAATTTTTGCTGAATATTAACATTTTGCGAGTGATTCAGTCAGTAAAACAAAAAATACATTTACGGGTTTGGAACTAACGCAAGAAACGATCGATCGATGTGAACTCTGGTGTCTGCCGGCAAAAACCGGTTCGAGCTGCGCAAAAATTGCACTTTTGTCAACAAAAGCGAAATGATATCATGTCGCATATACATAGCTTTGACTAAATTAGGTAGAGCGAAAATCAGGTCGAGCGGAATAGTGGAAAATATATAACTTTTCCTAACGCAGAAATTGAAATGATTTCATATGGATTTCATGTGCGTAAAATAATATCTGACAAAGCTTTGAACGCTTAAGGACAAACGCGCTGAAAGTTCGATTTCATGAAAAGTACACTAAATATGTAATGCTTAAGAGAGAGAACTTTTTCAACTGCAATATGGAATTTCAATTCCATGATAATTGCAATTTAACTAGATTTGTTGTTGAATTAATTCTGCACAAATTAATAGATGCAAAACGTAAACCAGACCAATACTGATAAGAATGCATAATACATATGTGTGCTTAAAATTTACTAAAAAGCTCTGCGGAAACTTGGAGTCGCCCAAAAGTATGTGTACAACATATTGTGAGAAGAGTTAGGTGGCTGCCTTTGTAAGATACACAACTAAGAAGAGTAGAAGTGGCTGCCCCAAGGCGGAGTCCACTTAGGCCATGAAGACACATTGTGATACGGCAATGTGGGTCAAGTTTAAAAAAAGTTTGAGCGTCCTTAACGTTAATAGTGTTATCACAATGGCCCATTGACCTAAGTATGTCACCATAACCAAATCTAACGTATTTCTAATAGTCAATGTAGTAAATATGCAGATTTTGTATTTAATATTCTTCGATCTATGCAAACTATGAGGAAACCAAATGTTATGAAGTTGTGTGTTATTCAGGTTTATTACACAAATTTGAGCTTCTTAAAATATGAATAAATAACCTAACCTAAAAATTTAGATTTGAGTATTCAAAATATTCAATATTCAAGTATTCAAAATATTATGCAAACAAAAGGAAAGCAAATGTCATGAAGCTGTGTGTTGTTCAAGTTTAGTACAAAATTTTGAGTGTCTTCTGTACCATTTTTAGCAAAAAGTAATTATTTAATAACACTGTGCAACAGCTTTTTCTGAACTGTTTTCGAAAACACACAAACTTTAGACGGCTGTAAATTTTAAAAGGAAACTGACTTTGCGAAACCCTGCTAGTCATTTGTTACTCCATATCAGTCCTACCGATAAGTCTTGACCCATTTTGTGTTAGATTCCATGACCCCAAAATTTCCGCAAAGTGTAATTTTTTTTTTAATTTTCAAAGAAATCTCTGAAAAATGGAAGAAACGCACTAAAATCACCGCTCACTTTTAATCAACTCTACATACATACAACAACTACATACAAATAGCTAAAAGCGACACAGGAAGGGTGAACATTTTGCAGCTCAATTGATTTTAATTGAATTATTGTTGGCTGCCAGTTGGTTGATTGGCGCATCACTTTAAGCATTCGTAGTGTGGCGCATATTTGTAGATGCCTTTAAATTGGCGTTTGCAGATTGCGGTGTACATTTTAATTACGTCCGCTGCTGCAGTAACGCATTCATCACTAAGTTGTTCATGTGTCATCTTTTTTTAATTGCAGAGCTGTTTGAAGTGGCACCACGCCCCGTGGCCATGTCAATGGGCAGTCTGTCGTCGTGGACGTGCAATTTCATTGTGGGCATGGCATTTCCCAGCCTACAGAACGCCTGGGGTGCTTTCGTATTTCTGCCATTCTCCGTTACGTGCGCGCTGCTCTTTGTGCTGACCAAGTTCTACTTGCCGGAAACGCGCGGACGCGACCCGTCCGAGGTGGCACCGCTCGTGGTCAAAGGCTTTCGCTCGAAAGTCAAATGAGCGACGACGTGATAGGGGCATCGAAATAGTTACGTTCTTTGCAATGCGGGTACACTGTAAGGCGTTAGTTTGTAAGTTGGTGCAAACGTACGTACGTAAAGTGGGGCGGGGCACAACCGGTGGGGGCGTGCAACTTTAGCGAATAAGCGCGTTTCGGATTTTTGTAATAATTGAAATTTACAATCAAATTTATACATACGAATGCAATTCACTTCGGCTTGATGACAGTGTGACAATATAAACATTTTGGCAAAACACTCAAAGCGGGGAAAATGTTGAAATAGGTTTTGTACATAAGAAATTATTTTTGTATTTTTGTTATTTTGGTACTATTCGCATTTTCTTTGTTAAACTCTAATATTAATAGTGCATTGTTTTCGATTTCGATTCGATTTGATTTTCATAAGAAATGCATTGGTTTTTTTGTTTGCCAAAATGTTCATGAGACTTTGTCAACTAATAATTTTTTGAATGACCTTTTAACAAAATATAGTTAAGTTCAAATGTGATTATGCAAGAAAAAAGGAAAAAAAAAATAATACAAATATTTTATGAAAAAAGAAAACGTAAAAAAATATACAAAAAGCAATCAAGCAAATCGATTGGGCGAGTGTTTTAATTGGCGACGCGCTGTTAGAATGCCGATCAGTACCGCCGTGACGTCAACGTCAATGCGGAACGAAAGTGTTTCACGCCAGACGCGAAGGTTTCAAACGGAACAGACATGTTGAGAATGCTTGTCGCGTGATGAAAATGCGACAATTGACAACAACAAAAATACGCACAAAGCCAACAGCCGGGCAGGCATGTTTGCAAGGTGAATCCGCCCATATCAGCCGTCTAAGCAGCTCGACACTGATTGCACGCGTTATTTTGACAGCAGTTTAATTATGGTTTAACGGGCATTTTCCTTGTAATACAAACTGCTTGAATTTATGTCCGCACTCGTTGGACACTACGTGAAGGCGTCCAGTAAACCGCAAGTGAACTCGGGGGGGGGGCGCAACGTGTTGGGTGGCACAAATGAAACCTCGTGTGCGTAAACACTTCGCACCGCCAACAGTTGGTTATTGAAAACAACAAAAACAATAACAAAAGACATGTCAACAATGTGGTTATGTGCACAACTTGCAAATACTTCAGCGATAACCTTAGTGATAGGCCGTGTGCTGACGTTATGGACACAGCGCAGCCGAGTGATATATCACAACTATGCTAGGCGGCGTCTGTGGCCAATTTGTTTGTGTCGCGTGATAAGTGATAAGTGCGCAGAAATTGGCCATTAACCTTATAATAAAAATGTGTAGTGCTGCTGCTGTCGCAATCAGCGTCGCGGCAACCAAATACGATAAAACGCATAACTATTGACATTACAATAGGAAGTTGTTGTTGTGCGCGGGAAGCAGTTGTCATTCAAGTTAAGTGAATTCCGGGCTGCAGATTTGATTGAAATTTATGTGTGCCAAGTCGCTGAGCGTGGAAGTCAAGTTCCCATGAAATGTTTTATACACACCTACAGTATGTTTTTTTTTTTAATTTTAACGAGGATGAAGCATCTAAAGCCTAACCTCGTCAGTGTGTGACTTTAACATACTACATAAACCTCCTCTTGTCACATACCGGAATCCCCTTCGGACACTACCGTTAAGTATTATGTCAGAGGGCGGTTTTGAGCACTTGACCTACAGTATGTATGTATGTTTGTACTACAATGATATCTGTAGATATGTATGGTCTGTGTAGGTAGGATGAATTGTTGTTTTAATTGCATTGCGGCTGCGTTAGTTAGGAAGGAAGGTCGGTCATGTAGAAACTTAGGTTCAAACACAATTTTGAAATTGCAGAATTAGTGTATTTAACCTCCAGTATAAGCAGCATAACGATTTATACATGAGTTAGTTAAATATTTTATTTTTGTCGTACGGTGCAATATATCTTTGTTTTATAATGAGAAGTATACAATTTTTTATATCCTAAACTATTAAAGTTAGAAGGACGAAATTCGAGGATGTGGTATTGTACATATTAGTCCTTAAGATATATTAAAAAAAAAATATGTTGGAAATTTGCAAGGATATTCAAGAATAAAGTTTTAAAAGGACATTTTCAATACCTCTTCGTCCTTTTGCACCAAAACATTAAATTTGCTATGATTCTAAGGATTTTTCTCTTTCATTTGATACCCATATTGTTATTCTACAATGCGCTCAATTTTTGAAATAATTTTTTGAAATGAACATGTCCTTCAAATTTCAAAGTCCTTTTAAAAAAAAATCCTGACGTCAGAGAGAAAAACTAATAACGCAGTTTTACTACATTTGGCCTCTAGTTTCGCGAGTATACCGATTTTTTCGTGTGCAAAATTTGTTGTCGCACGGTGTTATCAGAGTTGATATTTCACAGATAAAACTCAAAGTATTTCCCTATTTAGAAAGTGAATGCAGTGGCGGCTTAAGGTGCTCGGGGGCCCGGGGCGGCGACGGCTGAGGGGCCCCCACAAACGGTGCAGAATAAGTTTGCGTACAAAACTAATAACTGGAATTTCCGGTTATGCTTTTTAATTTTTTGTTTGAAAATTTGTATTCCATTGAACAGTAAAGGGACAAATTATTTTGAAACGTATATGTGCTTGAAATTTTATGGAAAGCAATAGAATCCCAGAGAAAAAATTAAAAATTGATAAAAGGATAATCTTACTAAATTTTTCCAAATTTGATAAAAACTTTCGTGAAATTAGGAAAACTTTTGGGAGAGCAAATTCGTCATTTCAAAAAGCCATCTGAAAACTAAAAAAAAAAAACAGAAAATCTTGCTTCGTTACTACGATCTGGCCATTATTTTAAGCAACCTGAGTAGAAGGATTAGATTGTTTTGCGATCAGTGCATCCTTACACTACTCGACAAAAAATGGGCCAATCGCGTGCATAGATAAAGTGTTTTCTAGACTAATTTTGGCCGCTGAACACAAAACTGAAAATAAAAAAAATTTTTTAAGAAGCGTTTTCAAAAAATCTTCGAAAAACGATTTTTTTTCCTGTGTTTCAGTTATGAGCACATATCTCCTGAAAGAATTATCCGATTAACACGAGCTTCCCGGCGTTCAAGAAGAAGATACCTTAGCCTTTTTAGTGATATATAGATTGAAGTTACTGACAAGTAACTTTCCCAAAGGAAAGTTGTAACAAAGTAAATTTTTCGACTAAAAAATCATAAATTTTCGAATATTTTTTTATGGATAAAAAAATTATCTCCCCTAGTTTTAAAATCTAAGATGGAATATATATTATTATTATATATTTTTTGAGCAAATATATTACTTGAGCAAACATTAAGCCTAACATCAAAAGAATTGAAAGAAAAATGGCAAAGTTATAATGCAGTGAGTAAAAACACCAACTTTACATTTATTACACTGTGCGAAAAATTTTTTTTTGCCGAGACCCATCCAAATTTGGATATAGACGTCAAACTAGAGATCATTTATAGTAATCTGGCATAGTCAGTTTTTCATTTTCTGGCCCAAAGTCCTTTCTAAAAAACTTTAAAATTTTAAGGACATACACATTTCAAATATATTTTTAAATATATGCGGTTGTGCAATGATGGAAATATGGGTATCAAATGAATGACATCCTTTTAACTAAATTTTCAATTTTGAAGTTTCAGGACCAAAATATGTCAGGTAGGGAAAACATACATGATTTGGATCTCAGTCTGTAGATTCATACATCTAAATTGTATTCTATTTCAAAGTTCAAGTCTAGAAAACACTTTTATTTTTAGGTGCAATTTTCGTGTCGAGTAGTTTAGAAATCGCTCCTTCGCTGCAAGAACGTCATAACTCAAAACCTCATCATTCCGAGAAAATTCAATTTTAAAGTTTACCATTACAGACAGCTCAAGGCATCAAAAAATGTTTCATGTCGTCCTGTGAGCAAAGTATTGAATATTTTACAAAGTGGTTTTGACAGATAAAAGATCATATGCAGATACAAACAGGGTTGCCATAAACTGAAAAAAATTTTTTTTTAGTTATGACGTTCTTGCAGCGAAGGAGCGAAATGTACAGAAATATTTTATAAAACCCAGTAGCAATAGCTTACTTACAAGGAGCATAGAATTGCTTTCGTAAACGAGTCTATCAAAGAAGAAAACCGGATTTCCGGGACGATGTGTTGTTATCCAGCCAATAATTTTAATAATAATAATAACTGTAAATTTGTTTGGCTTCTACAAAGTTTAATGAGGTAAAGTAATTGCGTAATTCGCACTAGTTTACAAGCAAACTCTAAGATTGCGATATTTAATTTAATTTAATTTTTAAGTTAAAAATTAAATATTGCAATCTTCGAGGGAAAATTTTTTGAAAATTTGCAAACAATTGTTATTTAGAAAGGATGTCTTCTTGCTTTTATTGAACTGATTTTTTTATTGCAATTTCAAAGTCAATATTCGATACTGTGTCTCTTTCAATTGATAAAAGTGCAAATAGTTTTTTACAAGTTTCAGTTTTGAAAAACTTTAAATTTTTATATACAAGCTTCTCTCGGGGGGCCCCCCGCAGCACGGGGCCCGGGGCGGTCCGCCCCTCCGCCCCCCCGTTAAGCCGCTACTGAGTGAATGTGCGTTTTGCTACTACACTTTCGACGTCATTTGGTAACTGCAATTTATATAGAATGTAACAATACTTAAGCGGTTATATAGCAATACAGTATAGCCAGTGGCACACAGGATTTCATTTTTAGACGTTGAGATACGTTAATTTGAAACGACATTTGCCACCCAAAATGTTTGTAACAAACAAATATTTGAAGACATTTCAAACCCCAAAATCCCCCACTTGTGTGGGCCACTGAGTATGGCTTATTTGTACCTAGGTATATATAGTAAAGGGTGATCAGATAGCAGTGATAGTTTTTCCAATAGGGATATCTCAGCAACTGTCAAAGATATCAATGACGTTTAAATGTCAAAATATTTAGTGTAGTTTGCCATTTCATCATGCATTGAAATTATTAAAAAATATTATGAATGAATAAGTGAATTTCGTCGTAAGGTCAAAGTTGTAAAGGAGAAATTTTGTCGACTAGGTCGTCTTACGATGAGCGTTCATCAATTGGCTGCCTCGATTATGAGACTTGACACTCCTCGAATACGTTCAAGCCAACCACTTTGGACGAAACATTTGGACATATTGGACATATTGAACCGAGTCATCAGAAACTAGCCCGACCGCTAAAAGCACTGCCGCCTTCAAGCTACAATTTTTATTTAAATCAGGGACTTAACTATTATAAGTTTTTTAAGAAATTAATTGCAATGTAACTATTACAATGCAACATCAATTTTATTTGTTGATTATAATTATTATTTGTGACAATTAATTTTTTCGTTGCATAATAACTGTTATGAGAAATAAATATTTTTTTCATTCTCGATAATTATTATTTTGGGATTTTTTTTATTTACGTTGCTTCATAACTTTTATTTATGACTTTTTTTATTTACGTTACCGATAACTATTATTTTGAGAAAATTTTTTTTACGTTGCTTCATAACTTTTATTTATGATTTTTTTTTAATTTACGTTGCCGATAACTATTATTTGAATGACAATTTTTTTTACGTTGCCTCATAACTTTTATGAAAACATTTTTTTTATTTACGTTGCCTTACCACATTTTGAGAATGAATTGATTTTTAATTGTTTAGTTGTGGGTGGAAATTAGGTTTCTGCAGTTAATTTGCGTTTGTCAATTTAGAACAATTAAAACTTAATTCATATCCAAAATGTAGTAATTCAACGTAAAAAATTTGTTTTTCAAATAATAGTTATCGGCAACGTAAATGAAAAGAAAATCATAAATAAAAGTTATGAAGCAACGTAAAAAAAAATATGTTTCAAAATATAAGTTATCGGTAACGTAAATTAAAAAAGTCATAAATAAAAGTTATAAAGCAATGTAAAACACAAAATTCCCAAAATAATAATTATCGACAACGAAAAATATATTTGTTACTTAAAAGAGTTATTAACCCATTTTCGGCCGCTACCAGAAATAGCCAATATTTTTTTAATTCCTTTTAAGGACTTACATTTAGGACCTTAATCAAGAATATTTTTGGATTTTTTTTGTGTTTTTTTTTACAAATTTTTTTTATAAATTAATAAAAATTCAATTTCAAATAAAAACAAATATATATGTACATAGTTTTAGTCAAATAATAATCAAGCATGAAAACAAACAATTGTTGGCTTATATATGTACATACATGACGACTTCTGGCCAATTGTCGATTTTTCGACCACTGAAAAGTACGCGGGGCTGAGAGGTAAAAATATTTTCATAATCGTATGGATATGAATTGATTGTGGAAATTTGGTCTTTAGGCTTCATAAATAATCAATAATAAATCAATAATTTGAAAAGGTTATATATTTTTCAGAATATTCAATATATGACTAAAAAAAATGCTTTTTTCGTGCCTTCGCCAACATCTCTAAATTTATCGTTTTTAAAAAAAATTATTATTTTGAGGGGTTACCAAAAGACCAAAGCTATTTTCTGCATCAAAAGTTCAAAGATATAGAGTCTAAGTGCAGAGCTACTCTCCTTCAAAGTCGCTGGTCGAAAAATCGACCAGCGGCCGAAAATGGGTTAAGCAACTCAAAAATATTAATTACATGATAATAGTTATAGCCGACGTAAAAAATTTCTTATTGGGAATAATTATTATAAAGCAATAAGTATAGAAATTTCTTAAATTAGGGCAATTTTTTTATTCCCAAAAATATGGATAATAATTATTTTAGGTCTCTGATTTAAATATATCTTTTTATAGTTCTTGTGCCGATCATGAAAGGGGTATAATCAATCTTTTGGATCGCGATGCACTTAATCCATAATAATAATAGGTAATAACTATAATGATTCTGTAACACAGGTTCATATTTCGTATTTATTAACTAATGACCGAGACATTAAGTTTTATGATCTCGAATTTTGTTAATTTGAGCAAATAATCACCGCATTTGTGCTCCAAACTCACTGACGACTAAGTAATTACAAACAAATTTTTGTGCGTTTAGTCATAAAACGTCTTTGTAAAATCTATTCTCTTTTTATAATAAACGACATTTAAGGTATCGTAATGCCAGTACAGACTCTCGCCTTGGTCAGTTCTTGACAATTTTGCCGTTTATCACAGATAGTAAAAATGTTAAAGGGTATACATTTCAAAGTGGTATTCATAGCACTAAGAAAAACTTTTTATTTACAACATTTTAATTTTCAATATTTCTTATTATTCACAATGCAACTTGTCATTCAAATATCAACTAGTTGCCACAAATCAATTTTCGACAAAATTTACAAGTGTTAAAATCAGTAAAATAAGATATGACGATATAAATAGTACACAGTGGCTTATCAAGCCGACTTGGTTTGAGTGCAATACTTTCATTTTTTGATAAATAATTGATAATTGTATTACTTAAATGTATTGTTTGAATCACTTTTTGCTTCAATATTGTATGATAGCAAAACATAAAAGTAAACCAAAAAGTTGACTTATAGATAAGTTAAGATGAATGTTGATTAGACAAAGAGTGACGAACGCAATGTTCAGAGAGTTAGAGTGGCTTTACAACAAACATAATTCAAGACGAGTCAGGGACGCTACGTTTTATTCAGTTATATCGATTTAATAACAGTAAACACCTGAAGAGTTCTGGGAACTCCGAAAAGCAAACACATCATTGCAGCAAACTCGAATAATTCATGGATTCAATGTTGCATATACATATTTCACCTCATAAATAGTTTAGGTTAGGTTAGGTTAAAATGGCTGAATAGATCCCATCCTACGGAGAGGCCAAGAAACCGGCCAACAACTTTTCCTAAAATTGGGTTACACTGGGTAAACCATCTGGAACATGTTATGAAACTAAGCAGTTCTCCGCGATGTCATAAATAACGAACCTAAAAAATTAATTTTTACTATAATATTGAAATTATATTAGTTTCACTGTTGTCGCACTAACATATCTTGAAACTTTGCATTGTTATTGTTTTTCTTTCACGGTTGTGACAAGTGCGAGTGTTTAAAACAAATTAAAACCATATCTTCGCGCCGCAATCGACATACAAACACATACACAACAGCGATACAAACTCGAGTGCGAGTAGTCGAATGAACACCAACGCGTATATAAGCGGACACCGCGCTTTGCACAAACTCAGGTTGACAGCGTTCATATCGAAAGAATCACAGCCGTAGATCGAGTTGATCGGTCGACACTCGACACGATCCCGTACAGTTTGGAAATTGCTCAACTAGGCGCTAAATGGGCGGTAGTGATGTTGTAAAAAAGAATAGAAATAATAGTTGAATAACTTTAAAAGTGCTCGAATAAAAATAAATCAATATAAATCAGAATTCGGTAAAATAAAAGTGAGAGCGTAATAAACCTACGTTTTTCAAAAAGCAGCAGCAATGGATAGCGCCGTCGAGAAAAACCAAAAATGTGTATGTGTTTGAATAAAACAATAAATAAACAACAAATTATTTAAAATTAATGGCATTTTAATTTTCATTCTGCAACATTTTGTGATTGTAAGGTCAGACTTTTGGTACAAATTTAATCAAAGCCACTGTTGTCAGATTACTTATTTATTTTATTGATAATACATAAAGTAAAAAGAACTAAATGTGTATGTGAATATGTAAATAATGAAAAAACAAGTTTTAAAAGATTTACTTTTTTAATATCTGAAACTTTATATTTTGTGTTAAAAAGTTCAAAACTCCAATACACGTTGTGTATTTTTTTGGCCCCCTCTAACAGAATCGGTTGCGAACAAGTGATCTAATATCTTAAAAAAAAACTTGGCATATTTGTAGGCACTTCGTTTTTAAAATAAATCATTGACAAAAGGGTGAGCAGTGATGAAAATGACTATGGTACATTTTTGCTATAATTTCGATTAGAATGGGAATCGCGCCAAATAGTTTGGCTGTGTTGTATTACTTGACGTGTCTGCTTTCGTTATACATATACTTATGTACCTCGTTACTTGATTTACGAAAAACTTTCATTTTTTCGCCATCAATGCCTTGAAATTTCATATTTTCCATATTTGTGGTCCAATTACTGCGGAATTTTAAAACTCATAAAAATAAATTGCATTGGAAAAGAAGCCGTGAGGTTTTGTAGACACTACAAACTGAAAATTATGACAACTGGTTTATTGGTTAAGAAATTACAATCGAAAACGTGAAAAAAGTCATAGGAAATCCGGAAAAGTGAAACTCCCATATTCGACCTAATGGTGATCAAAAGTAAAAAAAGTAAAAAAGTGGTCTAATGACGAATATTTTGCACATATTTCGTCCTTTTTCTGTATTTCATTTACCGTAACCACGAAAATGTAAGATAATTTTATATATTTTCAAAATTTTACGCTGCGTTTTTAGCACGAACTTCATAAATGAACAGCAAGGTTGGCACAGAATTAATTTGATAATACTTACATATAGAACATATTTTATTTTTCGAACATAAAATTGATTCTTTCAACCAAAATGCGATATCATAGTTTCCACTTCAACCTAACCTAATCTATAAAAACTGTTTCATTAACATCTTTTTTAATATTCTTCATTGCTGATTTGTGACATTAGCTGAATCAGGTTTGGCCAAACCCAACGAGGTTCAGCCACAATATCGATAGTGCATTACGCTTTCATTATTTTCAATGTGTACACGCAAAAAACGAAATAAAATCTTTTGTCTTCTGTACAAAACCATTCTCCACTTCAACCTAACCTAATCTACAACTACGAGCTTTTTTGTTGGCTTCATTGGTGATTTGTGATTATTGTTTTTATTAAGCGTCTGCCTTGTACTTGATAAATTGAATATAGTTGATTGTGATCTAAAGATTAGTGGACCTTCGCAATCGCCTGAACGGGTTCAAGCAAAGACGTTTTAATTACAAGTTCAACAAGCAGACTGAGCACATGGCGTGTGAGAAGTTCATGTGCTCAGTCGGCTGCGAAAGGTTTGCAATTAATTTGCAACAGCTTTTTTAACAATAATGCAAATAAACAATAAATACTGCAGTCAAACTATTCTGGCAAACGATTAAAACGTGCAATGTTGTGCTGTACTTTTAGGTGAAGCAGCGCAGCGAATGGACGCCGCTCTTGGTTCTGACGTGCGCGGCGACGACAATGGGCACTGGCATGCCGGTGGGCTACTATCTGAGCGTGATCAATACTCCGGCAGAGGTAACATTCGCCGCGGCAGCGGATAACGTGAGAAATCGGCAAACAATTACAGCTCATTGCAACATTCTTGTAGCACATCAAAGCGTGGTGCTCGATGTCGTTTGAGACGCGGTACGGCGCGCAGATGAACAGCTTTCAGATTGATCTGTTGTGGTCCAGCATTGTGTCGATCTATCTGATTGGCGGCATTTGTGGCTCGCTGGTGGGTGGAAACTTCTGCAATAGATTCGGAAGGTAAGTAACGTTAGGGTTTGAAATAAATTGGAGGTCACAATTCAACTACCTTGGCTCCAAGTTTCAGCTGTCGATTCAGCCCAACTTCTTTATTCGTATGAATGACATCTTTTCAGAAAGGGCTGTATGCTGACCAGCGCCCTCTTGCTAATCGTTGCCGGCATTTTCGTGCACTTTTGTCGCCCTGCCAACTCCGTCGAAATGCTGCTGTTGGGCCGCTTCATAGCGGGCGTGGCGGCCGCTTTCGTGTTGACCGGACTGCCCATGTACCAGTTGGAGATAGCACCCAGTCAGCTGCACAGCACCGTGGCTGTTTTCTTGTCGATCGGCCTTACGAGCGGCATTTGTATGGGTCAAGTGTTTAGCTTGCAGCAGGTCTTTGGCACCGAAGCGCTCTGGCAGTATGCGTTGAGCTTCTACACAGTGCTGGTGGTGCTGTGCTATCTGCCGGCCTATTGGTTTCCCGAGAGTCCGCGCTGGCTGTATCTGATGCGACAAGACGAGCAGGCAGCTCGCTTGGAATTGCAGCGATTGCGAGGTCGAAACGCCGAAGAATGCATCAGTTTGGAGATAGCCGACATGAAGGCGGCGGCCACAGTGGCCAGCGCCCAGAAGACCAGCTTTATGGCGGTGGTAAAAAATCCAGAGTTGTTGCTGCCATTGGTTATAGTGTGTGTATTCCAAGTTAGTCAGCAGTTGAGCGGCATAAATGCGGTAAGTTGAAAGAAGTTAAGGTGCAATGGAAATGCATGTCGGAAATGTTTGACATTTGCAGATCTTCTTCTACTCTACGCGCATCTTCACCAAAGGGGGCTTGCCTCTCGAAACGGCCGTCTGGATAAATTTTAGCGCCGGTATTCTCCAATTTCTTTGCGCTTGCATATGTCCCATGGTAATGACGAAATTCAATAGACGTCCAATTATGTTACTATCCACTGGTGGATGCGCTCTGGGCCTGGTGGGCATGGCCTTTACGTTCTTCTATATCGTAAGCATTGCAAATTTTATAAAATCTTGATATGAATTTTAAGACCAGCTCAGAAGGTCTTATATCATATCTCTGTATAATTGTGCTTTAAGCAAATATTTGTGTAACATCTGTGAACTGTTTTCACAGACTCTCGCCAGCTGGATGCCCATTGTTTGCATGGGCTTCATCGCTCTGTTCATTATTTGCTTCAGTCTGGGCTTGGCTCCCATATCCTACTTTATTGGTTCAGGTAAGTTGCTCTCAAAACCAATCAAGCGTAGCTTTAACATACAATTTCCCCGCAGAGCTTTTCGAAGTGGCGCCCCGCTCTGTGGCCATGTCATTGGGCAGCCTCTGTTCATGGACGAGCAACTTCATGATCGGCATGTTTTTCCCCATGTTGGAGCAGGTCATAAGTACCTTCGCTTTCCTGCCTTGCGCTGTGATGTGCTTAATTTGTTTCCTCTTGACGTGGCGCTACCTGCCGGAGACACGCGACCGTGATCCTGCCGAAATAAAGTCGCTCACTAAAGACGGTTTCCTGTCAAAAGTTAAATGAGATCCTGTCAACTGAGTATTTAACGAATTTAATAATTCCAACGATTATAGTGTAAACCAGCCGAAGATGTACAAACAGCAACGCACGTACCTCAAGTTCTACTATTTATTGTGTAGTTTCAACATTTCACACTCTTCATGCACCATTTCAAACTTTTTTTCAATTGCCAACACATCGATGAATTTCATTATGCCAACCCTACCACACATCATTCCAAAGACATACATTAATAAAGCACCTGCAAACAATGTGACACATTTGCTCAGCAAGTTTGTTTCATTTTAACAATTTTTAACAATTACGGCACCAATATCAACGCCGCTTGAGGTATGCCCATACGACGACCACACCTGGCCGCGCAACCTGTGGAAATGTTTAACTTTCGGCATATGAAAAGATCGATTTGGTGCTGAAAGACGAGCAAATCGCAGCGCTTGATTGATTGCTCTTGGAGGAGGTCAGCAATTGGCAGTGGCCACTTCAAGGCACTCAAACGCAGACAAGGCGAGATTTTCATTTGCCGAAGAAAAATGTTTTATGGGTGAAAGAGAGTTTCGGATATTCCTGCTCTTTGCAAATGTCGAAGAGAATTGGTTGGCGTTTGACTGAACTGAAAAATTCTATTTGTGGCATGACGTCTTCGGATTACAGTCGGACCAGTACGCTATTAGTTTGTGCTCGTTTTATTGACTGGTTTATGCGCGAACGCCGAGAATGACGTCGTCGTTGATGTTCACTGCGCCCGTAGGGGGAAAACGAATTTCGTTGAGGCATCTCGTTAATGCTTCAATTTGGTTGAACATAATTGAAATCATATGAATTCGTCGATACTTATTAATGGTATTTTATAGTTCAATAGAAAAATATTCCAAAAATATTTTGAGTTTTGAGCCAATTGCGAGCGATGAATGTGAAATAGCTTCGGAATAATAAGTCAGAAGGCATTGCAATTTTGCATACCGTCGGTCCATAGATGTGTCATTCAACTGGTAAAATTTATATGCGTTGGACGTATATTAGGGGCGTGGCAAATTTGTTGTGACTAAAATTTTTCGCGTAACTTTGAAATTGTAAATCGCACATCAATGAAACTGGGTCGCACCCTTCGACTGAAGCAATGGATTGGGCATTACATAAAAGAGGCGTGGCACCACACATACAGTGTTGTATGAAGAAACTTGATTTATTGGGCCCATTGACTTGAAACTTGCGTGGGAAGCCGTGCGGCCTTGCTGGTTTATTATAAAAAAATCTTGTTTTTTACTGTGTTGAAGATGTCTAAATTTGTGTTAACTAAGCGGCACTTGCGGGCGGCGATTTTTCACTTGCGAGAAGCTGATTCAAAGGCAAAAAAGAAAGGATAGTGACTGGGGTTGAAAAATGGATATTCTACGACAACCTCAAGAAGAAAAAATACTACGCTATGGCCGGTAAATCGTTGTCATCGACCTCAACATCAACGCCAAAGTTGTACACTATGAGCTGCTCCAACCTGGCGATTCCATTACGGACGATCGGAGTGAATTCGAAAATTGCCTGAGAGATGGAAAAAGTAGTACTAAAGTAGTACTAAACTAAGAAAAAGTTTTATTCATAACTATTACGAACAATGCAACTTGTCATTCAAATATCGACTAGTTGTGACAAATCAATAATGACTAATTTCACAAGTGGCTTATCAAGCCGACTTGATTTGAGTGCAATGCTTCTGTTTCACTTTTGCTTGATCACTTATGATTCTATTAACTGAGCAGGTCTTTAACATCTTTATAGTATATCTTCGCGATGTCATAAATAACTAACCGAAAAATTCATTTTTATTATAATATTGAAATTAATTTCACTGTTGACGCACAGTTAAACTATTCACAATATCGTTTAAGACTTTACTTACCTAACATTTCTTGAAACTTTGCATTGTTTTTGTTTTTCTTTCACGGTCGTGGCAAGTGCGAGCATTAACCCTTTCGGGACGGAGTTTAATTTTAAAAATCAAAATACTTTGGGTAGAAATATTTTCATGCTATGAGAGTTGAGGCTAAAAAATTATATTGCAAACTCACAAATTCTGAATCATCCTTTTATCCGGCAACTTATAATTCGAATAATTATTTACGTGGGTCATAAGATATGAATTATTGTTTTGAGAGGCATTAAAAACTTGGTGGGACGTATTATCCCAGTAGTCACATAAGGGTTAAATTAAATTAATTTCTTCGCGTCGTAGTTGACACACACACACACACACGAGTGATGCTAACTCGAGTGCGAGTAGTCGAATGCACCAACGCGTATATAAGCGAACGCCGGGCTTTGCGCAAAGTTAAACGCGTATCAGAAGGAACTCAGGTTGTCAGCGTTTATATCGAAAAGAATCACAGCCGTAGATCGGTCGACACTCGGAAGTGCAACACGATCCCGCACAGTTTGGAACTTTCTCAATTAGGCGCTAAATGTGATGTTATAAAAAAAGAATGAATAATATTTGAATAACTTTAAAAGTGCTCGAATAAAAATAAATCAATATAAATCAGAATTTAGTCAAAAAAAAGTGAGACCTTAACAAATCTACGTTTTTCAAAAAGCAACAGCAATGGATAGCGCCATCGAAAAAAACGAGAAATGTGTATGAGTATAAATAAAAAAATAATTATTGAACAACAAATAATTGTTGATGAATGGCTTTTTAATTTGTAATTATTATAGCATCACCTTTTGCTTTCTAGTGAATGCTTCTCTAATGCTATCGAAAGATATTAAAGTCTGGATTTATTAAATTTGACCAGAAGCAGTTAACCCTTTAAACTGTAAGAGTGCACTAAGGCACTTATTGGAAAATTTGTTACGATAGTCATGGGTTTTTCTTCCTACTGTGCTACTGCCCCGCCAGCTCTAGAACTCGTCTGAGGAGCGCCGATCTTTGCAGGACTCCAACAGCTCTCAAAGCAAACCTCTCTAGGAGTTTGTAAAATCGACTAGCATCCTAAAAGATCACAACTTCAATCAAACCTAAACCTCGAACTCCGACTGGCATCGCTAAGGTGTGGCCTTACAGGCAGCCAGTATAACCTTACCTAACCTAATGGGTTTCTCGAAAGTTCAAAAGCCAAAAATTATACTAAAATTATTTTAAACAAGAAATAGCTGCTGTAGTGGCAGCAGCACATCTAACTGTTAATTTTTATAGTGTCCAGCGTGGTAAGTGGCAATCGTGAGCGACTGAGGGGTGTTCGGTTAATACAATAGAGAAGGTTAGGTTAGGTTCGGTTAGGAAAGCTGGCTGGTCACGCATAGAACCTGCGGGTTTTCTAACGGTATCAGTTAGAGCACCTTAGTGTTGCGGATCGCATCAAAAGTGATTGGTGAGAATGTGGGTGTTCCTAGCGAAGTTCAGCAGCGATTTAATGCCATGCTTGGGGCATCCTCTAACCCAAAGAAGAACGGGGTCTCAAGTGACTAAGGCTTAGTCTTGAGATGCAGTCCTTTCTAGGGAGCGAGAGAACGAATCTCAAAAGAATTTCATTCAATTCTCCGAGATTTATTTTCGCGGTTGCGCAGGTAGCGAAACTGCATGCAACAGAGAAACTTTTTGACAAAATATTTGTCATGTTTCTTTCTATTTATATAGCGATATGGAACTGCGTCAAAATCTAGTATACTGAACTAAAAAGCGACTCATTTAGTGAATTATATAAAATTTATTCTATATCGATGTTTATATATTGTTGAATGTTGGCTATCGATCGTCAAGCATGAGCTGAATTTCTGATGAATTCAGGCGAAAGGCTACAAAAAATACAACATTTTGAACTATTACAAGTGAATATCTATATACTCATTTTATACAATATACTTATATATAAACTTATCGATTGTAAGAAACATCACATTTAATACGATGCCGTCATGCAAGCAACATGGAGTTGTTTCGGCAATTGCACGAAAATGGCTCAACTCGGTTGTATTATTTCAAGAGTCATTTCAAGATTTTTAAGGTTATTGTTTTAGAAATTTTGACTCAATCAAAGGTTATATGCAAATCAATAATAATATTGTATAATATATATAGATTTTAATGTTCTAAGACACACTGCTGAACATTTTTGGAATATATTTTCTGATAATTTGCAAATTAATAATAGAACAAGTTTATATCAAAATTGATTAAAAAAAAAACTTGCAATTTGTGCATCCGAAGGTTTAATGATAATTTCCGATACGTCTCTAAGTAAAACTGGACACGCCAGTCACACATTACGTGTTTTGCATTTGAATTAATTTTTGTGAGCTCACATACGAATAGTTAGACATTTATATGTAGGTACATATTTATGTGCGTAGCTATGTCTGGCTTTGAATAACTGAAGTCGACAGAAATTATAGCATAATTATTGGTGCAAAACAAACATTTCCTACTTGATTTCCTCCTATATGGCACAAAACAACAACCAATTGGCAAACATTTGCAATCGATTGACAAAAGCTGCGACAGTTCAGCTATAACCAGTTTTGGCATGAAATCCATGAAGGCATGAATTGTTTATTCTAAGTTCGGGTTTGGTCGATTAATCGGTAACGGTTTCGGTATAACCAACAATTTTGTAATCAGTTCTGACTCGGCATTAACCAAGTGGGACGAATTGCTTGGTTTCTAAAAGTAAAAGAAGCCGAAGACTTATCCAAATGCCGAATATTCGTACCTCACTTCTTTTTTCTGTAATTTATCTACTGTACACATGAAGGAGAGTAAAACATATTTACAAATTTTTGAGGCGAATTTCATGGTTTCGTGTTTATAATTGACACTGAATGGTTGACACTGAACTAATTCGATTCAAAAATGTTTTGATTTTCGCACACAAGCCATTTTTTCTAATTTGCACAATCAAAAAGCTACATCAACTCTCTTCTGTATAAAAATAGTTTTACTTCAACCTGACCTAATCTACGTATAAATACTTTTTTATGAACAACTCTTTTCGTTCCTTTCATTGCTGATTTTGATATCAGCTAAATACGATTTGGCCGATTCCAATAAGGACACAAATGGGTATCGGTCGCACACTATGCTTATTATTCATGCTTATGTTCAACAAAAAAGTGAGATCAAATCGTTTGTCTTTTGTATAAAAATAGTTTCCACTTCAACCTAATCTAACTAATCTCTAAAAACAGCTTAATGAACAACTTTGTTGTTCCCTGTATTACTGATTTGTGGTAATTTCTTTTACTTAGTGGCTGATGTGCAATTGATAAATTGATTGGTGCCAGTCAATTGTGATCTAAAGATTAATGGATACGTGCATTGTTGTGCTGTACTTTTAGGTGAAGCAGCGCAGCGGATGGACGCCGCTCTTGGTTTTGACTTGTGCGGCGACGACAATGGGCACTGGCATTCCGGTGGGCTACTATCTGAGCGTGATCAATAATCCGGCAGAGGTAACATTCGGTGCGGCAGCGCATAGCGTGAGAAATCGGCAAACAATCCCAGCTCATTGAAACATTCTTGCAGCACATCAAAGCGTGGTGCTCGATGTCGTTTGAGACGCGGTACGGCGCGCAACTGAACAGCCTTCAGATTGATCTGTTGTGGGCCGGCATTGTGTCGATCTTTCTGATTGGCGGCATTTGTGGCTCGCTGGTGGGTGGAAACTTCTGCAATAGATTCGGAAGGTAAGTAACGTAAGGGTTTGAAATAAATTGGAGGTCACAATTCAACTACCTTGGCTCCAAGTTTCAGCTGTCGATTCAGCCCAACTTCTTTATTCGTATGAATGACATCTTTTTAGAAAAGGCTGCACGCTGACCAGCGCCTTCTTGCTAATTGTTGCCGGCAGTTTCGTGCACTTTTGTCGCCCTGCCAACTCCATCGAAATGCTGCTGTTGGGCCGCTTCATAGCGGGCGTAGCGGCCGCTCTGGTTTACACCGGACTGCCCATGTACTTGCTGGAGATAGCACCCAGTCAGCTGCGTAGCTTCGTGGCTGTTTTCTTGACGATCGGCGTTACGAGTGGCATTTGTGTGGGTCAGGTGCTTAGCTTGCCGCAGGTCTTTGGCACCGAAGCGCTCTGGCAGTATGCGTTGAGCTTCTACACACTGCTCGTGGTGCTGTGCTATCTGCCGGCCTATTGGTTTCCCGAGAGTCCGCGCTGGCTGTATCTGATGCGACAAGACGAGCAGGCAGCTCGCTTGGAATTGCAGCGATTGCGAGGTCGAAACGCCGAAGAATGCATCAGTTTGGAGATAGCCGACATGAAGGCGGCGGCCACAGTGGCCAGCGCCGAGAAGACCAGCTTTATGGCGGTGGTTAGAAATCCAGAGTTGTTGCTGCCATTGGTTATAGTATGTGTGTTCCAACTTAGTCAGCAGTTGAGCGGCATAAATGCGGTAAGTTGAAAGAAGTTAAGGTGCAATGGAAATGCATGTCGGAAATGTTTGACATTTGCAGATTTTCTTCTACTCGACGCGCATCTTCACCAAAGGCGGCCTGTTTCTCGAAACGGCCACCTGGATAAATTTTAGCGCCGGTATTCTCCAATTGCTTTGCGCTGCCACAGGTCCCACACTGATGACGAGATTCAACAGACGTCCAATGATGTTACTATCCACTGGTGGATGCGCTCTGGCTCTGGTGGGCATGGCCTTTACGTTCTACTACATCGTAAGCATGGCAAATTTTATAAAATCTTGATATGCATTTTAAGACCAGCTCAGAAGGTCTTATATCATATCTCTATAGAACTGTGCTATAACCAAATATTTGTGTAACATTTGCTAACTGTTTTCACAGAATCTCGCAAGTTGGTTGACCATTGTCTGCATAGTCTTCATTGCTCTGTTCATTATCTTCTTTAATCTGGGCTTGGCTTCCATACCCTCTTTTATTGGCTCAGGTAAGCTGCTCTCAAAACCAATCAAGCGTAGCTCTTACATAAAATTCCCCTTTGCAACCGCACTCCTGCAGAGCTTTTCGAAGTGGCGCCCCGCTCTGTGGCCATGTCATTGGGCAGCCTCTGCTCGTGGACGGGCAACTACATGATCGGCATGTTTTTCCCCATATTGGAGCGGGTCATAAGTACCTTCGCTTTCCTGCCTTGCGCTGTGATGTGCTTAATTTGTTTCCTCTTGACGGTGCGCTACCTGCCGGAGACACGCGGCCGTGATCCTGCCGAACTAAAGTCGCTCACCAAAGACGGTTTCCGGTCAAAAGTCAAATAACATCCTTTCAACTGAGTATTTAATAATTCCAACGATTATAGTGTAAACCAGCCGAAGATGTACAAACAACAACGCACGTACCTCAAGTTCTACTATTTATTGTGTAGTTTTAGTCAAGTCACAACATTTCACACTCTTCATGCACCATTTCAAACTTTTTTCAATTGCCAACACATCGATGAATTTCATTATGCCAACCCTACCACAAATCATTCCACAGACATAAATTAATAAAACACCTGCAAACAATGTGACACATTTGCTCAACAAGTTTGTTTCATTTTAACAATTCATTTGTTACTATATTTCGAAATGTTTTCGAAACGGCACCAATATCAACGCCGCTTTGGCACACTCGAGGTTTGCCCATACGACGACCACACCGGGCCGCTTGACTTGTGGAAATGTTTAACTTTCGGCATATGAAAAGATCGATTTGGTGCTGAAAGACGAGCAAATCGCAGCGCTTGATTGATTGCTCTTGGAGGAGGTCAGCAATTGGCAGTGGCCACTTCAAGGCACTCAAACGCAGACAAGGCGAGATTTTCATTTGCCGAAGAAAAATGTTTTATGGGTGAAAGAGAATTTCGGATTTTCCTGCTCTTTGCAAATGCCGAAGAGAATTGGTTGGCGTTTGACTGAACTGAAAAATTCTATTTGTGGCATGACGTCTTCGGATTACAGTCGGACCAGTACGCCATTAGTTTGTGCTCGTTTTATTGACTGGTTTATGCGCGAACGCCGAGAATGACGTCGTCGTTGATGTTCACTGCGAACGAAGGGGGAAAAACGAATTTCGTTGAGGCATCTCGTTAATGAAATCATATGAATTCGTCGATACTCATTAATGGGGAGTAAATAGTGCATTTTATAGTTCAATAGAAAAATGTTCCAAAATATTTGGAGCTCAATTGCGAGCGATGAAAATAAAATTTGTCTACAGCTGAAAGAAACTTCATAAAAACCATATCAAGTTGGTCCTGATTTGGCCATGTCTGCCATGTGGACTATGAAGGTCTTTGCCAGAAACATACGAAACATATCGATTTCTTCTATTCAATGAACTTCTCGGACATCTAAAATGTCAACATAAATGGCTTAATTCGCCTTATTGCATGTTTCAGATGGTTTGATATTTTAGTAGGACTAAGTTCTGAAGTATCGCAACGTTCTTAACTAGTCTAGGGCTGCATCTTCCACCTACCTACTTGGTAGCCATTTCGAATGAAAATAATATTACAAATTTGTTTTCATTCATCAATATGTGTTTAATAAATGTTTTGAAACGACCATCTCTTACTTTGTCTATAGCCACGAAAAATATCATCAAAGTTGGACCTTTTTTTCGTCCACTTGAATGTTAGGTCCAATTGACTAGTCCAAACTCATTAGTTGATGTGTTTATCAATAAATCAGTACATAATTCAATATTAATGTACATAATGTACATGTATATTAAGTACATAATTAATTAATGGAAAGAAATCCTTTTACTCTTCTTATGGTCGAGAAACAAATCGTCAAATTAAAGCCTTTACTGTAGTTAGCCCTTAAGATTGCCTTACTAACTTGAGGTTACTTGAGTCTAATTGAGATGTTTGTGACTCATGTTTGGCTTCAGTCAAAACAAATTTAAATTCATTAGTTAAATACATCAATCAATCATTCCATACTTCAATTTACCCTCTAAAAGGAAATCCTCTTATTTTTATCGTAAAATTAAGGCCTTTTCCGGCCTCTAGTGTGCTGTTACCCCTTAAGATTTGCTTAGCGACTTGAGGTTACTGGAGCGTAATTGAAATGTTTGTGACTCATGTTTGACTTCAGTCAAAACAAATTTATATTCGTTAGTTAAACACATCCATCAATAATTCTATACTTCAATATGAGTTCAATAAACCCTCTAAAAAGATATCCTCTTACAGTTTTTATAGCCAAGAAATAAATCATCAAATAAGGGCCTTTTTCGGCCCCTTTGTGGTGTAACTTCCTAAGATTGGCTTAGTTACTTGAGCCAAGTTGAGGAATTCATAACTCATGTTTGACTTTAATCAAAATACATTAAATTCGTTAGTTTAAAACTAACTAAATAAAATTCGATTTCATATTATTTTCATTAATATTTGACTAATGCTTAGGCAATTATTTTTAACGAAAGAAAACATACATAGTTGTTGACCGATTTGTATTAGCAAAAAAAAATAATCTAAACTACCCCGAATGCGGACTTTGGTATGCGGAGTTTTCTTTTATCCAACAAACCAATATATAATTTTTTGTATACACTATTCACGAATTGCAATTAATCTAAAATACAAAAATAAAAACAACATTATCCATAACGTAAAAGTAGAAAACGTTTGAGCATCACAAATATCCATCACTCAGCAACCCGTGGCAAACGTTGGCCGCGACGCGCACATCTATTGCGCAGATCTGCTCTTCGAATGGGAAATGGGGAACAGACGTTCGTACCTCAGCGCGTTGTTGGAGATTTGTCGGCGGAAAATCGTCACAAGCACAACGTCAGCGGCATGAAAGTTTTCGAAAAGGTAAGCAGGAAAACGGTGAGTGGTCCAGAGACGCCAGTCGCGGGCAGTTCGTGCCAGTAGCAGTTTCTCTTGCGATCAGTGAAAATCGAACGCGAACGACGAGCGCGCGCGCGATTTTATTTTTGTTTCCTTTTGATTTGTTTTTGGATAAGGTTTAAAAATAATTTACAATATAATTAAGCTCAACTATGTCTAATAAAACAGCTGTAAATACGAAATCTAAATGCAAATAGTGTGTAAAATTTCGCATATGTATGTAGCGGCGTTCGTTTAATGTTTGGTACATACTCGTAGTTGTGGAGCGTTGCAAAGTTGTAGAACAAGTGAAAAAAGTAAAACAAAAAATACTAAAAATTAAACCACAAACATGCGTTTGCGTTTGGAAAAACGTGTGTTGCGAAAGCATTTTCCACTGTGACGTCACAAATACAAACGCCTGCACGCACACACACACACATACAGATATGTATAAATGTCCACATACACGACTGCAGCTGACGTATTTTTGTTTGGCTTGTGAATTCGTTGGCTTCTGTAATTAAAGTATGTAAATAAAACGCTAAAAATCGTGAAAAATCCAACACATTAACAGCCAACAGCCACATTCACTATAAAAGCCGCAACTAAAATTCAACTTTCAACCCAATGGAATATTCACAGCACCTTCGGCGTAAGATTGTAAATAAATACAAATAGAAGAATACGACGAAAAACACTTAAAAATGTGGCTTTTGGCAGCGCGAGCTGTGATCCTGTGTGCAGCTGCGGCGGCAGTTCGTGCGTTTTATTGAGCCATTACGCGCCCAATAACAAACGGCAAACTGTTGCAAAAACGGGTATGCAAACAGAAAAAAAAAATTCGTAAGTGTTTTTGTTGTGCTGTCGTCATTGTTGTGCCACAGGTCGCGATGGCGGCTAGACACAAATAAACGCGCCGACCCATCACGTGAACTGAGTGGCCGCTCAACAGTCGAACCGCTGTGCACACTGCGGCAATGCTTTGTATTTATTTTGGCAAACGTTTTAACACAATGCGCATTGATTTAGCTCTCAATTAAATGTATTGAATGAAATCAATTTGTTTGGCACAATGCTTAATTAAATTTAAATATTTTAATAGAAGTGTTGAGTTGAGTGGGCAAAAATTGCAGAATTTTATGTGCGATGGCAAAAAGTAAAGAAAGCGAGTAGCTGACACTAAACGGAAGCAACAATCGATGGCGCGTCTCGTGGAAAATACAAAGTTGTTCAGCGTACAAGCAAATAAATACTTATAGGTACATATATACATACGTGGGTGGTCCGATAAGTACTTAGTCTACAAAAGAAAAACGAAAATTTTGGAAAAGTGGCGATTTATTTCTCAACGTAGTCTCCTTTCAACTCGATACACTTGACCCAGCGTTGCTCCAACTTCTTTAACCCGTCTGAAAAATACGTTTTCTGGAGGCCTCCGTGGCGGCGATAACTTCCTCATTCGACTCAAATTTCTGCCCGGCGAGTGACTTTTTCAAGTTTGGAAACAAAAAGAAGTCACACGGGGCCGAATCTGAAGAATACGGATGCTCTTATTTTAATACTAGTTGGCATAATCTATGATCGAGCCAAGGCCCAGTTGTGCCAGCGTCTTTTTATAGAGTAAAACATCACAAAAGGTCCTCAGCTTTTGGCCTATTTTTTTTTACAGCACCACTGTCAAATTTTTTATGGCAAAGCTATAAAGCTATTCCACATAAATGTTGTGCATTTTTATGACTTTTCATTTCTAATTCTTCTCCTCAGAATAGATCACTCTAATCCAATTTTCTGATTGTAATAAAGCAGAAGGACGCATGATTTGAAGTCTTTTGAAGAGATGTACCAACAGCAACGTTTTCCTTTTTTTATTGTAATAATTTCAAATTTCGAAGATCTCGGAGTTGACATTTCTAAAAAAAAAATTTGGCATACTGTTTGGTTTCGTTCAGCTTAGCATTATATGGATTCAAAGTCGTGTACGTATGGCGACGAAGAGCAAAAGTCATTGAACGAAAATTAGTTCTGATGGCTTTGTCAATAATTATTTTTTGCAGTTTTAAAAAAATTTTCAACTAAGCGTACGTGGACAACTTATAGCGGAAAATGGGACGCATTCGGCTGTATGGTTACTCAAAATATTACTACAATTTATTAAAAAAATTATGATTTGAACATAATTGAAAAATTTAATTTAACATAATAGTTGAAATCTTTGCAAAGATTCTTATCAATTCACATTTAATCAGTCAAAATCTATAAAAAAAAACAACTTATATCGATTTATAATCAATTTGTGGTATGAGACACCAGGATGAGGAGATGAGGAGTGAGATGGGACCAGAGAGTGTATATTGTAATATCGCTTATAAGACTTTATAAATGCTGTTTTAGCCAGCCTGTAGTCTGGTTTTACCTAGATTATGGTTCAGTTTTCCTACAATTTGCCACTACCCGGGTTTATCATAATACACCTCTAAGGAGTCACTTTCAAACTCATAACTCTCCGACTGCTGACTTCTCACAGTAACCATTTATTTCTCACACGACTTTCACCGTTTTATGCAAATTGTATATCTATAAATATCTATGTGTATATGTATTGAAGTGTTCATTTGCAGTATGTTGACACTAAACATTTTGTGGCCGTTTGACAGTATCTCGTAAAATTATTAATTATTTTCAAATACATATTCTGTTCTGTTGTTTGCCAAAAAATATTGCTCATGTTTTCAATGCGTTCTTGTTTCGCGTTCGAATTTTGTCACATGAATGAAACACGCTGTTTGCAGTTTCATCGCACTTGTTACTGTCTCTTCAACTTATTTATGCATTATGCAAATTGTCAAAGTAATTACTAAGCAATTTCCATGCATACCAAATGCTATTTGCGCCTAAATTAGTCATACGACTGCCTCTTATTGTGCGAAATCATTTCATAAATCCGATTCCTAATTTCCACGCGTTGGCCTACGATCTCAGTCACACTGTGATACCTTTGACAGATTCAGCATATATCACTACGACTTGTGTTGAAATCCCAATTAAGCGCGTAACAAAAATCTACAGTAAACTTACAGCAGCACAACACTTGCGTTCGACGACCACATGTGGCCGCTGTGTGATCAAAAATAAATTCACCTCTTGCATGTGTGAAATCATCTTGGGCCAAGATTTAATGCCCATTGGATTTGCTATAATTTATTGAAATGACTTTGAAACAGAACTGACACAACGCGCGGCACAACTCGATTGGAAGAAAAAGAAATCGTAAAGGAATATCATCATCAAAATGCTTTGAACTGCAATAAATCTCAGCAATGAACTCAAAGCATTTCAAACTGAACGAAACACTACATGGAAATGTAGCAAACTCAGTTGGTGACAAAAAAAACATTTCGACCGGATTGTGCGGTACCAAATTTATCGAAGGCGCTTGCCGGATAAACAAAAAATTTGTAAATCAATTTGTGTGCGTAAGGAGGGAGCTGAACTTGTTCTGAATGCGTTTGAATTGAGAGTAAAGTATTTTATGTGCACCTACATAAAGATTAGCTTTGTGGCCTCTTTGAGCATGGAATTTGTTTTACAATCAAAACTCATTTGCTATAATACATATAAGAATCGAGTCTTCCTGTTGAGGTTCTTCGTTGCTTTTTTGCTGGACAGTTCAGTAGTAAAGAAAGAATTGGCTCTGCCTGTTGAAGATCTTCATTGCCGTTTTGCTGGACAGTCCAGTAGTAATGAAGGAATTGGCCTTTTTTAACCCGTGAAGATATTTCTGTATAATTGAACTAAATGTGCTGTAAATAAGTAAAAGAACATGTTTACATAATTTCAGATTTTTTTTTTATGCACAAAGAGCACGCTTACACTTCTGAACGTATACCAAGTATGAATTAGTTAGGTTATGCTAACCAAAAAACGTGTTGTGAAGTACTGACTAGACTACTGTTTAGTCCCATCCCAGCACTTTAAAAGCGAATACTTTTCGCACCAGCAATTTTTGAACATTATCTGGGACTTATATATCCCCGCAGTATTGAAAGGGTTAAGGAAGTTTTTCACTGCCGTTTTGCTGGACAGTTCAGTAGTAATGAAAGAATTGACGCTTCCTGGGAAAGTTGTTGGACGGTTGTTTTGCCCGCTGTGACCTCGTTACGCAGAAGAACACGCAGCCAGTGGCGGATTCAGGGGGGAGGGGCTTTGGGGGTTGAAACCCCCGAAATATTTGGATCGACTATAAAACTACATACAAATTAAAAGGCATTTTATAAATATTAATGAATTGCTTTTTAAAACCCCCCTGAAATATTTTTCGTTCCCCTTTTCAATTCAACTATTTTTCTTGCCATTTATTCTGAGCTTTAAGTACAATGGGCTGCTAACTCTGAATTTATCTTCTCACCCTCACATCTATTCAACCATCTAACGGATGCATCAGTCCATCCATCTAATGGATGACAATTTTTATGCATAGAAATATAAATTCATTCATTATATATTTTTTTTGGTAATATGGTTTTACTAGTCAAATGAAAGAAATCTACGAAACAATTTTTCTTAAACCATATTAAGAGATTTTCACTGGTTTATTTCGATTTTTTTAAATAATCCTCTTTTTCAGCGCTCAAGTTTCCTTGATTGACAAGTTCAAGAATAATGTATGGTTTGTTGTTGCTTGTCGACATTCTAACCTACGAAAGGAATCATTGTTTTTAGTATAAAAAACATTGTTTTTGGTTAAAACCACCACGTAGATAGTGAAGTAATAAACTTTTTGTATATATTCTTTTCAATTGTATGCGATTAGTGGCTTAGTTCAAGGTGTGCCATGCAAGTCGTCAGGCAAGTAAATCCATAAATATGATTTTTCGTGTTCTACACTTTCTATATAACTAATCGGCAGCTAAGAGCTGAAACATGTTGAGTCGATTTACTCAAGTACGGGCATTTATTTCATTTACTTATTTAATGTTCGAAGATATTTTCAGCATCTTTTGATGTTTTAGTTTGGCGGGATGATTGGCTGGCCGGCTGGCTGGTTGGCTGATTGTCTGACGAACGGGCTCTATTTGCCGTAGCGAATGTAACATGTGCCCGCGAGCTGGCACAGATGAGCGCAATATGGTTGTTGTTTTATAATTAACATTTCTTTCATTGAGAAAACCCGCTGCCACAACGTTGGTTATGGTGAAAATCTTACACTATTTTACAAATGAATGGGCAAAAAATGATTTGTTTTGATAAGTAATGCACACCGTATTTGGTTGTTGTTGTTAGTTTTGGCGATTTGGCGTTACAGTTGTAGGGATAACGCAAACAAATGGGCTGCGACCTAACGGTGCTGGGTGCTGGGGCTGAGACTGTTGGCATGGCGCGGATTATGGGCCATGTGATGTACAGCACAGACGGCTGGAGTATTTATAGATGCTATTTATATTTTAGAACTGGCTGGCCGAAGTTTTGTGTGGGGTCGCCGCTCAAGGCGGCGGCGGCGGCTTCTAACGGAGATGAACGATTCGAAGCAGAACTCTGACGCATTTGTGGCCACATGTAGTGGCCGGAGAAGTTGGTTGCGTTTGAATGTGCTGAAGGTCAGACAACTATGGCAGAGAAAAGACAATTCACTGCACATTTGTGGCAAATGTACTGGCGCCATGTCAGTACTTGGAACTAGAAGTTTTAGTTTAGCTGATTTTTATTTGGAATTGCGTGAAAATTTTAATTGAAATATTTCTTCGAATACCCCATGAAAAAGCGCTCATAAATCTCATAATTTGAGGTGATGCATGAGCAAACATAAATTTCATGCTGCTTCACAGATTTTTATTTATGAAAATCTTAAGAATCCATACAACAAACACAAATACGCCATAAAAAAACAAAACAACATAAAATTGAGCGTAAAGTGAAATCATAAACTCTTCAATTGCGTGAAAAATATTAATTGAAAATTGACGTTTAATGCGATTTATGAGCATTTAATTGAGCTCAAATCTGGCCGAACGTTCATAAAAGTAATGACATGAATTTGTTGTTTTTGATGTAGAAATCCGATTATGAGCGTCTCGCGTCCGCTGGCCCCGCGTTGCCCGGCGCCGTTTCACAAAACGGCCGTTGGGGCTGTTTGTGCTTATGTAATTACTAAAACAACAAATAACCAAATTCACATTCGCCAGACCACACATACAGTGCGCGCAAAAAGGCATATTTGATGATGATATTTTCATTTCGTTCCGTCAATTAAATACTCGCGTTTGTTTGTATGTGAGTGTGTGTGTATGTGTGACACAGACAACAGCTGTAAGTATTTGGCGTTTATTCGTGGCTTTCGTATTCGCCCCACTGTACTTTCCCCACACGAGTACTCGTACGCGCACTGTCCGGCCGCAAGTCGGCGTCTCGATTGCCAGTGAAATTCTGGCGCTGCCCAGTGCCGTCGCGCCCCAGTAGGCGTCGTGCTAAGTAGTGTGCGAATTATTTGCTAACAACACAATAAATTCTTTCCATAAATTCAGTTTTAGGCATTCATGTACTTCATTGTGTTTGTTGTTGTTAGTATTGTTGTTGCTGTTAGGTTCATTTCACACCATCATAGCTTGAACATAGTTTATTGGGCGCTCTGCAGCCACATTCCAAGGCAGACAGTCACAAAGTATTCCTAAAAATTCCCAGCAGGTGGCGACACATCTACGAGATGTGGCAGACGTGCATAGTTTTAATTGACTTTGAAAAAATTGGTAACAGGTGGCAGATGGATTAAGTTTTGCTCGCAAGTTGTGTGCAGAAAATATCTGACTTTGTATGATTGGATACAATTCTGTTGTGGTGGAGCACGGAACGGATTTTCATGCACTAAAACATTAAAAAAAATCCTTCTAATATGTAAAAATTTTCATTCAAAATGAGAAAATTATGCCAAAAAAATGTATCAATTTATTGTGAACACAAAGAATTCAATACTAACAAAACATAACAAAAGAACAAACATTTAGAATTCGAATTGACATTGAATCACATTCGAATTACTGCGTTTACAAAGTAAAACAAAAACACAAAGATATTTAAAAATTAACATTTAAATAAATCATTTAGTTTTAATGCATCAAATTTTAGAAAAATTTTAAAAACATGTATTTATAAATTTATTGAGAATACAAAGATTACCAACAAAACCTTTGTTGCACATGTTACTTACCTTAGAATCATAGAGTGACTAACAAAATTTGCAATCTATACATTTCTTGATTTTTAGTATTTAAATATATAAGAAATACTTCAAAGAAAAATCTAAAAATATGCATTTTATTGTATACATATGTGAAAAAATATGCCTTCAAAGCGAAAAAAAAGCTTAAAATATGCATTTTATTGCAAATATGCCAAAACATGCATTTAAAGCGAAATATGCAAAGTCAATCATTAACAATTGAATGCCATTTTAAAGAAAATCTTTTGACTCGGAAGGATATTTCATCCATATTGCTGAGATCATTCTAAAAAAAAACCATGCATTTACATGAAAATCCGCTCTCTACCCAACACACAGTCGAAACTGATTAACTGGTTGTCGCTTACCTGAAATACAGATCCAGGCCCCATTTTTCAACTCAACGACATTAGAAAATTTCTGAATTAGAATGTCTTTTTTTTCCACTCATCCGAAGTACGCTTAATTAAAAGGAATTTGACTTAATCGGAGTTCGTTTAACTGAAAACACCAGTTAACTGCACCTAAAAGGCCGGAAAAATTCTTTCTTTCTGTTAAGCGGTCTCGACTGTATAACCAGAAGAATTAAAAATTTTACTCGGAACAAAAACTTTATGTATGTGAGATAAATTCCAACAATTTTCTAACCCAATTATTGAGAGGATACCGATCGTAAGGCTCATTACAATGCATTTTTAAGCATTTTTAAGTCAAGTCTTGCTAAACAGTTTCATGGTTTCATGAGTTCGAAAATGGTTAGAGTCAAATACCCATCAAAAATCGAGTCAAATACCCATCAAGATTCGAGTAAAATACCCAGTAATTTTTCTTAAAAACGCTGTAGTCTACCCCTTGCATTCTTTAACTAGTGCAATGTTTCACCTACATGCAGATTCACTACTATGAATCAAATCTCTATAAATTATTTGAATTTTTGCGAAGACTGAAGTAAAGACGGAGCATGGTTTGTGCTTGATACCAATTGACCAGACAAGATTAGACTTTAACCTTAATGTGCTAAGAAGCGACCACTTTGACGAAGAAATTCACTAACATTTTTAAGAAAATCGATTTGATTAGCATAAAACCCGAGCGCTATACACTTTCTGGCTGTGCAAGGTTTCATCAAAGAAATATATAAATAAATAAAATTAATTTAAGAAATACAAAATCAAAGTTCTAAAACCGCTGTTCTTTTTGATACCCACACCACATTTCCCACCATCTGCATGAAAATTTATGAAATGAAAAAAATACTTTAAAAATATAAAAAAACAAATATCGAAAATGGAGAAAGTCTGAGCAGACGGTCTGCAGTTTTATTTCGCCCATTTAATTTTACGGCAATTTATGACGTCATGCCCATTGTCTCGCAACGCTTTGCTGAATATGAATTTTTAATTTCCGACCTAATTGACCCAAATTTTACGGAAGAACTTTTTGCATTATTTGCGTCTATAAATGTTTCGTGCGAGTATTTTTTAACAGTATTTCCCCCAATTATTATCAATTTTTTGTTTCTGTTTGCCAAAAGCTGCGCATTCAAGCGGGAATGACAACATGCCAGGCACAGTCGTCAAATTGCTCTTTAACATGTCCACACTGTAATTCAACGTTTCACACATTCACATTCACATTCGAATTGCCGAAATGACATCAGCTGCAGACGCGCACTGCAGACGCTGCTGCTTGTGGTAGATGGACAAGGCGCAGGAGTGGGCTGCTTAATGGCCGACAAGTGTGCGGCGTCTGCATTGGGGACTGGCCGGCCGACTAGCTGGCTGGCTGACTGAATGACCGCGCGTGTTGTTCTGACCGAGACGGCATTAAGTGGCTTTTCACTCAAACTGTTTGCCGCATTGCTGTCTTTATGCGTGTGAGTGTTTGTGTTTTTGTTGTTATTGTTTTATTTATGAAATCTAAATTTAAAATTAACACACGAAAACGTCACTTTTTGCAAAATTGACAATTATGCATACGAATTTGCTGCTCGACAGCTGTGCGTGCGTGCGTGTGTGTGTGTGTGTGTGTGTGTGTGTGTGTGTTGACGACGTGGCCATTGCTTGCAGCGTGGTCGTTGGCTTTGTTGGCATTGTTTTTTTTGTTAGTGGCCCGCAATTCATTATAAATAGTTATTTGGTTGTTGTTATTTTAATAACATTTTCACTGTATTTTTAACACACACTTAAACTCGTTTCTGTGCGTACGTATGTGTGTGTGTGTGCGACATTTATATTTTATTTCTATATTATTTTATATGCTGAGGGAAATGTAATTTATGATTTCTTTATATCTTAATTTCTTATAAAAAGCAGCAAAATGAATTATTAACCCACATTTGGCAGCTGGTTTGACTAGTGTGGGACCAGGCTGGGGCCGCTGGCGCAGTGCTTGTCGCCAGTCGCAGGCGCTGTTGGTGGGCGGCGGCGGCGGGTGTTTATTGTGCCAGCCTGCACCGAAATCCAATGTGACATTTGGCATAAATTGATGGCCGCCATAGGCGACAGTTGTCAACAGAAACCGTCGCGACGACCAGCAAAGGCGGCGAGTTCTCTTTTATTTGAATTTTGTTTATTTTTTGTTTGTTTCTTTCAGCGTTTTTCATGTTTTGTTGTTTTGCAGTATTATATTTTGAAAGAGAAGCCAACATTTATGACCGCGTTCTGTTATCAGCGACAGGCGTAGTTTACATTTGTTTCGTATGAAATAGGAAAATTCATAAATTCATTCAATGATTTGTACGAAATAGAAAAATTCAAAAATTCATGAAATTGTTTTAAGAAACAATATTTATGAAAGCAAAAAACAAAAACCGGAAAATTGTTTAAAGCGCCAAAAATTAAAAACAAAAACTTAAATCAGGAAGTAAAATTTAAAACCAGTAAATATTTATATAGAATAGCAAAAGTGGTTTATTGGGACATGTTTGTATTAAGTTGGCAGGCAAAGTAAATACGAGAATGTGCATGTATGTACATATGTATGAACTTGTATGTAGGTATTTGCTTATTTGTTGTTGTATCTGTTGTTATGTTAACCAATAAATTAAAATGGAAAACTCATGTTTGTTTTTAAACAAATCTTAGGCAAATAGTCAAGTACAACAAAAACAATCAGACCCATCTTTCATCGAGCCTATATATATTTGCATGTTTCCGGCCATGATTCTGATATTTAAAGCAAATTTGCTGTCGTCTTGGAACTCCCACACTGTACGATAAGCAGTCTTTGTTGAAGTAAATTTTCGAGAGCATCAAAGTTCCATTTGCTTTAAAAATAATCACACACCCATTGCCGATCTGCCATCAAGCCTATATATACATAGATGATGACATGATTTAGTGCACAATTTTTCGATTTCAAAGCTTCGGAAACTCTAATTTTATGCGGTGTGATGAGAAAGTGCATGAGCCAAACAATTTTGGGGCTAGAATGGGGTTAAGTGACGTCGTATCGGGGCCAAAGTTCACAAAAGTGCTTGAAAATTCGACAAATTGTTCGACAGCTGCTCAGAAATTGCTCTTAGAGGGTTAACATTTATAACTGACCTTCATTAATTTTTCCTTCTGAACATTTTTTTCAAACGTACTAGTTCCCTATTTCCAACCCTTAATGGGGCTCCGCTACAAAATAATCGTTTTTATAAAATAGGCTCACAGGTTTCCCCAGACGTATAAAATGTAAGACTGACCCCCATTTATTTTTTCTTTCAAATGTTTTTTCCATACATACCTAACCGCTACTTTTAAGGGGGCTACCATACGAAACTAGTCATAAAGTAAGCGAAGAAACATTGTATCCCGGAAACTATTGAAGCGATTTGAGTGATTTATTCAACGATCGGCAACATTTTTGAGTGCAGAAAATACAAAATTGACTAGAGTTTACAAATTCACCACCAGAGGGCGCTTCGCATACAAACGAAGTTGTGAGGTTGTCAACTTTTGGGTTTCTACAAAGCAAAAAACAAAATGTATTGTCGAAATCCCATTAATCTTCCCATTTCAAACATAATGGCAATCGTAATTAAGTGTTAAGAGGACATTTTTTGATTTCTTATGTTTTGTCGGAAACAATTATTTGAGGGCATTTGAGGAGGAAAACTATTAATGATTTCGTGGTGGCTGAGACCGGTATCAAATGCAACACTCTCTAACTACCGATCCAAATAACTAACCATCGAGCTATGGCGGCTTAATTTATAGTATAGCTTAATATATTATAACCGAACTGATTATGACAAACTCGTTTGAAGTCTTGGCCGAACAGGATCAGTCAGTTCAACAGAGCACCTCAAATCAATTTTAGAAACCATCAAATTAACTTCTGAAGATATTGAATCAATTTCTTAAAGTATCAAATGTTTCTTAGAAAATATCAATTTGAATGAATAGCACAGCTAACTAACAGCACAGTAACTAACTATTTATTCATTATTCTTTAATAAACCCAAAATGGGCTGAAGGCAACAAAGGCTTCATTACGCGCTAAATTTGGCCAATATTAACCCACATATGCCGACCGTACTAAATGTGATTTAAATTTGCCAACCGATACCCTGAAATATTAGTGTGCCGCATATAGGACCTTCGGCATATCTGGGTTAAGCTTCCGTCGTTTTAGAGAACTTTTCTCACTAAAAAGGGGCCCAGAAAAGAACCTTAATTGGTGTTCTCACGGGTCATTGTGTAATTGGCACCCACGCAAAATGGTTGGGTTTGCTTTCGAATGATTTTTTTTCAAACAGCTTCGCGTATGGACGAGGAAGAAAACGCATTTCACCTTCTAAGAATTTGAGCTGCATTATCTACATAGAAAAAAAAAAGAAGATTTTTCTTTGACAATCTATCCGATAGAATTATTCGCCAGTCTACTAGGCTGCAAGAAGCTCAAGCTGGTTTTATAAGTGAGCGAACTGAAGCTCGATTGATTGTGGTATCGCAATGGAACTTTATGGCTTAAGTGGACTCCGCCTGGGAGTTGGAAAGACGCTCCACAGGTCAAGGGTCCAAAATCACACACACAAAAGGCAGATGCCTTAGTCTCGTTAAGGGGCTATTGTGCCAGATATGCATTGTTCACAGTGACGAACCTAAGTGGGGTTTTGCGGGGTTCACACCATGTTTGTTACAAAAGTTTTTGGTGATAAATATAGTTTAAAATGGCATTGGGTAGAAAAGTTGTGTACAAAGCCACAAAAAGATACGTCTATAGTTCATGAATGTTCATGTTCTATATGAAGATTCATGTCTATAATTTGTACGAAATTCTTTAATAAACACATCCAATATATGAAATATATTCATATTCAAAGCGTATATTGAACTTTTAACTTGAGCCTCTTGGAGATTTTTCTTGAAAGAATATCACTAAAATTAAAGTGATGCTTTCCGAAGCACATTTGAAAGCTATGAAATCAATTGTATACTTTACTGTACCGAAAAGCTGTGGATTACGATTTGGGCTTAGGTAAAAAAAATACTCTCTAATCTCTTTGCTTTCAAAATTAAACATATTTTATATTTAATTAATAATCGCCTACAAGTTCTTCCAACTAAAAATTAAAATTGGCATTTCTATCGAAAATTGCTCTCAGAATTGCCATGCTTTTAGACTGTTATCTCTAAAGCTTTCAAAGATTATTTAGAAAAACAAATTCAACTACTTATGCCATTTTCATAAACAACTTGAAAAATATTTCCGCACTACTTTTTGCGCCAAAAATTCGTTTGTACAATTAAGCAAATTACGATTTCTTGCCAATTCCAACAGTTGGCACTACAAAATCATTTTCACTTGGCTCTGCTTTCATTGAGTAATGATTAATTGTTGACGCAATCCGTCGCTCTAACTGGCGATTTGCCTATCTGTCTGTCTGTGTGTCTGCCTGTATGCTGTCCGGCTGTTCATGGCTGCCTCCAATTGTAAAATTCGCTAGCTGCATGCAAGATTTTACAATTAGCCACCTTTCTGCCCACATTGGTGTTGGTTGAAAGATTTACAACGCAGCATTCAACAAGACATCAAATGAACAAAATTTAATGCCAAACAAAAAATGAAAAAAGAAAGCAAGAAATTGCCATCAAGTGCCTTTTTCCACCACCCACGCCGAACAACAATGACGACGCAACTGAGCACCAAAACTAATGATCTCTAGTGGCATGAATACAACAACTACCACTCTTTGTAGGTGTGCGTGTGTGTGTGCATGTCCGAGTTTTAAATTAACAAACGAGACAGCTACAAAATGGAAGACAGAAAGCAACTGGCATGACATGGCACACACACAACAGACACAGCCGTCAGCCGGTGTCTGGCGCTTTAATATGATTTTTCGATTGATTAGTGCAATCATTGCGGCAGCGTCGACATTTCCCCATTTCTAATGGCCAATAATTCATAAATTTGAACAGCGCGATCATATTTATTACTTGCAGTCCCTGTACAATCACCACTAATTGCCGAAAACTCTGTGTTTTTATGGCCAAACCATAATTTGTAACTTCGCTGAAGAGATCAATGGATCAGCTGTTAAAATTTATCTTCACAACTCTAAGAGTTAAAGTCTTTTGTAGAAAATTCGAACAAAGTGTAAACACATTCAGCATCTTTCCTCTTGCCAACATTCTGACAAAGTGTTCAATGAATCGCTCAGACAAGGAAACTTTGTTTATTATAAGAAAAATCGCATTAACATTTCATTATACAAAACTGCCCATTGGATTTTTAGATATTCTACAACTAAGGTTATACTGGCTGCCAATAAGGTCATGCATAGATCTTATTGGGTCCTTAGCGATGCCAGTCGGAGTTCGAGGTGTAGGTGTGATTGAGAGGTTTGACGCCTTGCTTTGAGACCTGTTCGAGTTCTGCAAAGGTCGGCGGTCCTGAGCACATCAGACGAGTTCTAGAGATTTTGGATTTTTATAAAATGTATGGAAATATTCTCTGGTCTTACCATTATCTATACAACTTAACAATAAGTAAAAAGGTTGTTTAACCCTTTCGGGACGGAGTTTAATTTTGAAATCCAAAATACTCTCAGTAGAAATATTCTCATGCTATGCATTTTGGGGTTAGAAAATTAAATTGGATGCTCACAAATTCTGAAATCACCCTTTTATGCGGGAACACCGAAATCGAAAAAAATATTTTGCGTGGGTCGTAAGATTTGATTAATTGTTTTGAGGGGCATTAAAAGCTTGCTGGGACGTATTATCCCAGTAGTCCCGAAAAGGATAACTGGCTGAGATGATCACACATGAACCTCTATTGGGCGTTGAGTGATACCAGATGAAGATCTGTTCATTAATTGTAAAAGTGATTTATTAGAACCCGAGTATTTTTGGCAATCATAAGGAGAGATCCTTAGTCTGTGTCTGTTAGTCTCTAGTCCTGTCAGCTAGAGCGCCCCCAGGGTTGCCAGGCCTAGTCTTAACGTAGCGGGACAGAAGTAGAAAAGTGCTCCAATGTACTTTAAGTACGTCATATTCCTCACACATGGTACACACTTTACTTTCTGACAAACCCATCCTATGCGCATAAGCAGCTAGGTGGAGTATCCTGTTAATATGCCTGTGATGGTTCTCCACTCTTAACGAGACAATCTAATCGCGAAATTCCGAAGATTTACGAATTGACATGAGTCTGGTAGCTCGGCAGGTCCTTAAATTCCTTCACCTGGCCTTTGCCTTCCTTTTCATATTATTCTCCTGAAGTTCTGAACTTTAAAATCAGCATATCAGATCATAAAAATATTGTCATGCTCAAGCAATGACAATATCAATAAGTCTCTCCAAGAGTTAGGTTAGGTTATGGTGGCTGCCTCTATAAGAGACACAATCGGAGGCCTATTATGAGGCCCATTGTGATACCACATATTTCACCCGTTTTTTAAATGTGTATGCAACACTGTCTTTCCAACATATGTTACAGCACACATTTCAAGCGGATGGGGAAAGGGAGGGGGGATCTACAGTTTAACGCCGAATCCGAACGGCGATTGGCAGTTTTTCTTTCACACTTGGAGGTTTTGCCATGCCAAGAGCGCACTTGTGCGATTCTTGTAATTCTCATCTGCTTCATGTGGATAGCGGTAGAAGTAGATGAGCATTTTACCAGCCCGGGCCTCGGTACGAGAAGCCAGCGCACTACCCGCTGGACTATCGAGGCCGGCGTATCCAAGAGTTACTTTCATCTACCGACATATTTAATGATATGGGTCCCCGAAGCAGGTTTTGACCTATCTACATAAGTAGAGAAGAGTGATTGCGATAGCATAGCATCACCTATCTTTTTATTTTTGGGGTCTTAAACCTATCATAACAATTAATGAAGCATATTAGAGCTTTGCTGTCTGATATGTCGGCCATATTTAAGATTACATACTGAAAGCCGTATTGTCATCATTTACCCTACTGTTGCTTATTGTTCGCGCAGGTCTATTGTATTGTTCGACGTAAACATTTCAAAGATTTCCTCAGCGCAGAAGCAATTTAAGTATGCTAGATGCTTCCGACTTTAACGCGCTTTGTATTTATTTATTGGTATTTATTTACTTCTATATAAATAATGTTTTTTATATTATGCCAATGATTGACAAAAACTATTTATTGCTTAATCGTCGGTTCAGGTGTACGTTGTTGCTATATTGCTATCAAAATAATTTTAATTCATTTAAGGCGGTTAATTTACGTGCATGTTTTTACAATAGTTTCATGACTCATGGATTATATATAACACAAGTTCAGTAATTTCAAGTGGTCTCAAGTTTGAATCTATGCTTCCTGTTCAGTTGAGTTGCCTTAGTGTCAACTCAATCTAGCTCGAAGCTATCCATCCCGATTACGATCGTAATTGTTCTTTTCAGTCGCACCACATCAAAATCTTACGCGCTACTTGAAATCTACGAGCATTTAATGTTAGACACGATATTGCCGAAGCATGTCCAAAGCAACGCATCGCAACCGAATCACAATAGATTTCGGAGCTAAGCACCGCTCCAGCCTAGACATCACATTCAAGCAATTCACAAAATATCGCCGGAGATAAAGACGTCCAACGGCTGCGTCCAGCGGCACATTTCGAGAGGGGGAGCTCGCTGTCACTGGGGAAAATGCCCACACGTCGCAGCTCATACCGGAGACGAGAAAAAACAGCCTTCGAACGCTTCAAGGACCACTTTCGCGCATTCACCGCGTTTATGTTCAGCAATGTCGGCATCATACTGCTTGTAATATTCTACACGATCGGAGGTGGGTGCCTCGACATTCGAATGCCGCATGCAGCGCCTCAAATGTGCCACTTGTTTTTGCAGGTGCCTTCATTTTCCAAGCCATCGAAATATTCGAGTACGAAAGACTCAAAACGGCCAAGCCGCACAAGTACATTGTACGCAACTACACCGGCGAGTGTCTGGAGCGCATCTGGGACGTGACGGTGCAGAATATCAGCTTCTACGACAACGCCGACTACAAGCGCAGGTGAGTCCATGGTTTTGCCGTTTGCAGAATTAATGGCGAACGTTTGAACATTTTGCAGAGTGGACCAAATATTGATCGAGTATCAGCGCGCTGTCATTCGAAAGAATTTGGTTGAACAGGACGTGGAGAAGCAATGGAGTTTCTCGGGCGCCTTTCTCTACTCGCTGACTGTCATCACAACCATAGGTGCGTCATGGATTGGGGAAGAGGGAGATGATTTGAAAAGACTTCTGCATACATAATGCCATGTTTCAGGTTATGGCAACATTTCACCAAAGTCCGACTGGGGCAAGTTGGCGACCATACTGTACGCCATCATTGGCATGCCGCTCTTTCTGCTGTACCTGTCGAATATCGGCGACGTGCTGGCCAAGTCGTTCAAGTGGATCTACTCGAAGGTCTGTCTGTGTCGCATCTGCCCGGGTGTGGCGCGCCGACGCATCGTCCGCGAGCGCCGCAAATTGCGACATATGATGGCCATGTCGAAGGCGGTATGTGTGTCGGCCGCGAACCGCAAACACATCTACGCTCCAATGCAATTATGAAATTTGTAATTTTCATTTTCTTGTCGGTCAATAAATTTCGTTTACGACGAGCAGCTGCGCGAGATGGAGGATGGACGCAGCAGCAACAGCAGCACCAGCAACAGTTACAGCTCTGCGCTCAGCGAGTGCAGCGAGGAAACCGAAAGCTCCACGCAGTCGACAAGCGCGCCCGAAATAAACGACGAGGAGGATGACACGGACATTGAGCGTGAAATACGCGGCAGCACCGACGAAATAACGGTGCCGCTGACGGTCTGCATTGTGATTATGATTAGGTGAGTGCTGCTGGCGGGCCTTGCGTTCGGCTATGTCAAGTGAAAATATTAAAGTGGGCGTCTGTTAAAGTTATATATTATCTGGCGCCATACTGTTCGGCCGCTGGGAGGCCTGGGACTACCTGGACGGCAGCTACTTCTGCTTCATCTCGCTGAGCAGCATCGGCTTCGGCGACCTGGTGCCCGGCGATCGTGTGGTTTGTCGCTGCGTAGTCTTAGTTTCTGACCCGCCGACCTGAGCTTTGCTTTTGCTTGCAGATCACTGCCGATAAAGACAAGGTCGAAGTGAGTTTTATACTGTGCGCCGTTTATCTGCTGCTCGGCATGGCGCTGATTGCAATGTGCTTCAATCTGATGCAGGTGAGTGGCTGATTTTGGCGCTGTTGTGCGCTGGCAGTTTGACTCATTATTGGTTCGCTTGGCAGGAGCAAGTCGTACACAATGTGCGCGCCATCAAGAAGGCGTTCAAGGCCTGCTTCCGCTGCCGCAGATGACAACAGCGTCAGGCGGCGCAAAGCCGCACCAAATGCAGCAAATATATGAAATAGCCACAACCGCTCTGTGGCCATGTGGGGGCGTGCGGCTTCACACATGGAGCTACAAGGTTTTTCCAATTCTGCGCGTTCGCGTCAAATATAAGTCGCATTAAATTGTTTTTCTTCTATTACGTTGAATTTTTTATATAATTTTCTTTGACTACTTTTGTTAAGTAGTAAATTTTCTAAATATTTTCTACATAATTTTATATAAATATGCTTAATTAATTGTAGGTTTTTATTTCTTTTATATTTTAATTAAATTTGTTTTGTATTGTTATGATTTGTTTGCTTGCAAGTCATTGCTGCATATCGAAAAGTCCAACTTAGCTATAGAAATCCCAATGTGTTCCATCTCTTGGTTGCAACGACATGTTCTTTGACTTAAGTTTAAGTTAACAATTAATTTTAAATTTTACAATTTTAGCTAAATGTAAATTTTTGTATAGACCTATTTTTATAGTAGCATTCAATTTTTTGTAACACATGAAGTTTGTTATGTACAAAAAGTATTAATATTTAAACTTGTATAAAATGTGTAGAATGAAAAGTTAACATTGACTTATGTTACGTCTATATTACATTAAATATTTAGGAAGAAACAATAATCTGGGGCTCATGATCTAAATAAATCTAAAAATAAACAACACTCAACTTTTTGTTTGAACAATAAAAGTGAATCAACGCGATTTGGTTAATGACGAAACGTCGAATAACACGTCGTAAGTAAAAACAACAAAACCAATCAACTACTTCTTTAAGCAATAAAAATGGCAACAACTCAATTTGGTATACGCAAATGTCTCTGGGTCATATAGACCCTTACTCCTAGTTTAAGCGGCAATAATTGTTCCAAAACAAGTTTTTTCGCGAATTTGTTTAGTATGTTACAAACTTTAGAGGTACCTATAATATTTATAAATTGTTAAAACAATGTTTAAATTATACCCCAGAATTTTTTTTAAGTCAAAAGGTTCCACAATTGTGGAATTATAGGCGATCAAAAAAGAACAAGATCTCATTGACCAAAAGTGTTCCTGATGGTTGAAAAAAAGGGTATGTTCTGTGAGGTTGAACAACAACCTTTTACTTTTTGGTTTGAACACTAAAACCGAAACAACACTGTTTGGCATACGAAAAAACGTTTCCTGATTACATGAATGTCGTATGTAACAAAAACAAAAAAAAATCACTCAACTATTTCTCTAACAAACCGAGTCCCCGGAATAAATTAATATCGTATGTAAGAACAACAACAAAATCATTCAAGCATGAATTTCTCCAACAAACAGGGACAACGCGATTTAGGTACAACAAGCGGTCATAGGTACACCAAAAGTGTTCTGAATAAATAAGTGTCGTATGCAGCAACAACAAAAATATTTAACTAAACGACAAAACGTATATACTCAAAAATGAAATCGAGCATATGAGAAACATTTCTCTGGCGCAGAAAGTGGCATCAATTAAAAAAAAAATGAAACAATCCATGTTCTCAAAAGTTGTAGGTACCTACTATTGAGCCAAGCTGAAGCTGGATTGATGTGAATCCAGTAAATCCTTCTCCAACTGTCTTAAACCATCAGTTCATCTAGAATCAGGTGTTGAGTCTAAGTGAAAAAGCACAATTATGCAGTTCGATCTGAAAGCTTACTCCTGTAGCTGGTCAGACTTTATTGTGCGTAAAATTATCAACTTAAATAAAGCCAAGAAAAGGTATTTTCTGGGGTCGCCAAATTTACTTAAACCCCTTCAGGTGCTTTGCTTTATATGTTAAATCTCCTTTCTCCCTTTTTCAGAACAAGAATTAGTTTTAACAGAAAGAATATATTCGACATTTATGCGTCGAATTACAGGCTCACAGCTTCAAAGCACAAGAGCTTAAAAAATGCTCCGACACAATATTGACTGAAAATTTTAGGCACACAAAAATACAAAAACAATGCAACTCACTAACAACTAACAGCGCTTCGCTAAAAATTGAAACTACGAATATTAGCCAACGCAATCGAGGCGTATAATAGAACATAAAACCCCTTAATCGGCAGCTTAATGTGCTTCGTTGATGGCAGCTAATCAAGATAACAACTCAATGATAGTTCAATTAAATTCAATTCAAATAAAATAAAATTCCAACAAACATAGCAAATAACACGAACGAACAGCATTTAAAAGCCGCGCTGGCAAAAGTAAGCTTTCGGAGTGAAATCCACTGAATAACAGTCGGCGACAATTAAACGAGAGGCAACTTTTGGCGACATGTTACGACTCCTTAGCGAACTGGCCGTGTTGCTGACGCTGCTTAGCCTAATCGATGGCGCACAAGTCAACTGCAAAGACCCGCCAGTGGAACTAGACCCGGTAGGCCGACAGTCAGCCATCTGACTACGAGCAGCCAACTGGCCCAAGTGTTGTCTAAAAGTTTGTTTAACGTAACAATGTTGCAGGCGTTTATTAGCTGCTGCGATGGCAAACCGTCCTTTGTGTCGCAGCGCTGCCTAGACGAAATGGTCGGAAAGAACACGTTTACAGAGGTGGTAAGTGTGTTTGATGGCTGAAAGTTGAAGGGTGCCGAATTACTGAAGTTCAAGATTGACGCATTTTCTAGTGTATTGTCGACTGTCTGTACAGGGACATCAAGATCTATGACGGCGTCAAAATCGACCTAAAGGCAGTGGAGCATTTTTTCAATACCAATGTTACAAATCCGGTCGTGCGTGCCATGTTCACGAGCGCCTTTGATTATTGCACCAAAATCGGCGAGTGCTGCAGTACTCAAGTCATGTGCGTGGCGACTTAATTTTGAATAAATTTGTTTTTTGTGGATGTTTGTGATGGGATTTGGTGTGGTGCTGACAGATCGCGCCAAGCTGCAACAATTGTTCGCTTTCGCTGAGGTGTCGGACGAGCGCGGTTGCGACTTGTATCCCACTTACATGGATCTGTGCATTTGGTATCACACGATCGGCAATTGCCCAGAGTCGATGGCCAGCACCAGTCAGCAGTGCATCGAGCAGATGCAGTGGGTACAGCGGTGCTTGCTGAAGTGAACTCGAGCGGTGTGCACTGTGGCTGTGTTTCTACTATTCGTTATTCTTAAATTAGGTGGATCAAAGATAATAAAAGTGTGTCCTTAATTCTTTAAATTTATTCAACTTAAAGTTTTACTAAATTGCATTATTGTACTATGAACAAAACAGCTAAATCTAAAAAATTTTTGTGTATTTACAAGTAATGTGTAATGTGCTAAATTAATTTGACAATTTGATTACAATTGACAATTTGTGCTTAGAAAATGTGGATTGCTTTTTCGTTTACGAAATTTTATTATATTTGGATTGATGTGCAGTAACTGAATCTGACTGAGTAACACTTTTTTTTTAATATTAAACAAAGAGAAAAGTAATATTATTTGACTTAAAAACTTCAGCCTAACGTTCCTGACTAGGCTGTGGTTCAATGTATTTTCGTTCCATCTGATTATGTAAACAGTTTTGTTAGATGATTTTTAAAATTATTTTGCTTTATTTTTTATGTTAAAATTTTGCGGACTACTCTGTTCACAGCTTTTAAATTTAGTTGTACAATATTGCAGTGGTACTTCTTAAAATTTTGACATAAAAAATGAAACCAGATTACTGTGTAGACAAGAAGACTACCAACACATACATGTGAAGCGGTGAGAATATTGCCAATGATTCACTTTGAGCCATTGTTCAAAGTGTGCCTTTTCAATATTTTCACCGCGGCCATGTGGGAACATTGAATTTTGCTTGCGAATAAGTTGAAATGACTCAGAGAGAAACTGAAACTGCGGCAAACACTGCTGTACAGGAAACGCAGCGCAGGCGCCTTGTTTCTTCAACCTATTCTCCGCACACACGAACATATACAGTTATTGGAACTGTCTGTCGTTAGGTCCAGTTGTTACGCGGTTGGGGTGGGGCTACGGTTGTAACGCTGCTATTGTTGTTACTATTTGTTGTTCGCTGCACCTTATCCATCATAGCAGCAGCAGTGATCGCACTGACCGGAGATAGCGGTCGCTGCTGAATTGCGGTTTTGGACTTTTTACTACACGGCGGCGGTATGGTGCAGAGTATCTTGTATTTGGGGCAGGTGGAGGTGGCCTTGTTGACACAGTTCTTTTTGAATTGCTGGTCCAGTTTGGTGGACATGTTGCGCGCCCGATTGGAACGTGTTAGCATATCGAAGGCGGATGCCTTGTTGTCAAAGTTTTTGGAACTGCGATGTGCATGACGTGAGGGACTCTTTCGCGGAGTGGAACGATGCTTTTGCTGTTGCTGCTTGAAGCTGGTGGGCGAGATCGTCACTTTTGGGTCAATGAGTAGCTTACGCTTGCGCACTTCCACTTTCTGTGTGCCCTTAATGCCCTGCGTCGCGTTGCTTGCGCTTGACGGCACCAACCTTAGAGCATTGCGCAACTTCTTGATGCTGCTCGCCGACGACTGCCGCTGCACGGGAATGGCACGGCGCGAGTATGTGCGCACCGGAGTCAGACACTTGCGCCATTTGGTGATGGAGCCCGGTGTGGCGATTTTCGCCGAATCCGGCGATGCGTCCCTCGCTTCCATCGGATTGATTCTGCGCCTATTGGGTGTGACCGACATTGCGGGCGTCGGAGGCAACTGATAACTTGAGTTGTTCAAAGCGGACATACTCCCTTTGCCACCTTGGGAGCGGTAGAGTCGGATAACTTTTATGCCGCTGGGAATTTGCACCCTTCCCTCTTTCAACACTTGGTTGGCCGTGGCCACATTGGAACGTAACAAGTCAGAGGTTTTGTAAAACTGTGAATTTACGCGAGAACGCGGCGTAAAGTTCTCCTTGTTCCTGGTGTGGTTATAAAGGTCGGAAGTGACAGGCGAAGGCGCCGGAGCGGGCGTGCTACGGGCAATAGGCGGAGAAATCCGGCTGTCATTACCAGCGTTCAGTCGCCACACTTTCGTTGAGTTGCTCATTGTGAGGAACGCCTTGTCGCTCGATTCTTCTGGTTGCTGCTCGTCCGAAGTCAATCCACGGCGTTTTTTCAATCGGGAGCAATTAGTCCCAATTGTTTTTGTGTTACAACACGAGTTGCTAATATAACAACATCGTCGATTCGGTATAATGTTCTGAAAACTGATGCGACCATTCAGTATTTCGGGCATGAAGATCTCCGACTCGAAGCCATTGGCTTCCACCAGCACAACATTGTTGCCTGACAACAGTTTGATTCGATAGTCCAATTTCCCTGTTTTTTTGAACATACTTAACTATTAATTTTGAACTTTATGATTATTGACAATTTTGTGTCGGGAGATATTTTTTTTTACTTATGTAGAGGTGATAACTGCGCACAAGAAATATTCAGAACAGCTTATGGTACGAAAATAAATAACAAATTTGAATGAATAACGACAGAAAAAAGCATCTTGCTGCTGGCTGTCAAAATGTACTTCACAATCAACGTTGCCAGATTGTGAGCACAGCTCAACGCAGCAGCGTTACCAACACAACATTATTTCAACATACATGATTGTCACAATTTTTAAGCAAATTGGATTGTATAAAAAGATTTGCAATTGGAAAAATTTCGAATTGTGCTAGAAATAAGTGTTGGAAACTTTTGTTTCGTTTGATACTCATTATTGTAGTATATTTTGCTCGAAATCTGTCGAGTAGATAACTGGGACTTCAATAAAAAAACAATTTGCGATTACGGAATAATTTGTAAAATTAATTGAAATCAACAAATTTTCCGACATTTTGCATCAAATCTCTTCAAGTGGGAGTAATTTTCCTGCTGAGTGTGACAAATACTGTTGAATGTAATCTTGCTTGCTTGGCAACGCTGTTCTAAGTTGCACGTGCCGCTGCAGAAGTACAACAAAACAATTGGATTTTCTACTGCACCACGTTTCGGCAGTCACAATCTTGCAGATTGCTCAAGAGGCGTAAATTCAAATACCGGCAAAAACAATGGATAACGAGGAACTGGAAATGGAGTATGTGGAAGCTGACGATGATGAGGAGGAGTGCATGGAGAGCAATGACGACGACGACGAAACGACGACAGCTGAAGGTTCTGGCGCTGGCGATGCCGCAAAAAAATCAAAAGAAGTCTATCTGCCGGGTAAACCATTAGAAGAGGGCGAGGAACTGGTGTGCGATGAATCGGCCTACATTATGTTGCACCAGGCCTCCACCGGTGCCCCCTGCCTGAGCTTCGACATTATCCCCGATGAATTGGGCAGCGGCCGAGAAAAGTTCCCGCTGACCGCATATCTGGTGGCAGGCACACAGGCGGCGCGTACGCATGTCAACAATTTGATTGTGATGAAGATGCAAAATTTGCACAGGACGCAAGAAGGTGATGCGGACAATGAGGAGGACGAAGCAGATGAGTTGGACGACGACGAGGACGATGTGAACGATGCTGAAGAGCGAAAGAAGCCACAAATGAGTTGCGCTCTGATCAAGCATCAGGGTTGTGTGAATCGCGTACGTGCGCGCCGTCTGGGCGATGCAGTGTTTGCAGCTTCGTGGAGCGAATTGGGACGTGTGAATATCTGGGACATGTCACGGCAGCTGCAGGCGGTCGAGGACGCGCAGCTTCTGAAGCAGTACGAACGCGAGGTTGCAACGGAGCCGGTGCGGCCCGTATACACATTCAGCGGACACCAACAGGAGGGCTTTGCAATCGATTGGAGCCCTTGTGCGGATGGTGTGCTAGCCACAGGCGATTGCAAGTGCGTTCAAACATCACCATTCCATATATTCATAGCTAATATAATTTTTTGTATTACTAATTTGACACTTTCAGACGCGATATACACATTTGGTCGCCGTTAGAGAGTGGCAGCTGGAAAGTGGATCAACGACCATTAGTGGGTCACACCGCCTCCGTCGAGGATCTACAATGGAGTCCGAATGAGGCGAGTGTGCTCGCCTCTTGTTCTGTGGACAAAACGATACGAATATGGGACTGTCGTGCACCCCCGCAAAAGGCCTGCATGCTTACCTGTGAGGACGCGCACCAGAGTGACATCAACGTGCTGTCGTGGAATCGCAGTGAGCCTTTCATAGCCAGCGGCGGTGACGATGGCTTCCTGCACATTTGGGACTTGCGACAATTTCAGACGAAGAAGCCCATTGCCACCTTTAAGCACCACACCGATCACATTAGCACGGTCGAGTGGAATCCATGCGATGCGACAGTGTTGGCTTCGGGCGGCGACGATGATCAGATTGCGTTGTGGGACTTGGCCGTAGAGAAGGACAGTGATCAGGAGGGCACAGCGGTGCAGTCGCAAAACGAGGATGAGCTGGGCAAGCTGCCGCCACAGTTGCTGTTTATACATCAGGGTCAGAAGGAGATTAAGGAGTTGCATTGGCATCCACAGCTGCCCGGCGTCATACTTTCAACGGCACATAGCGGCTTCAACATCTTTCGAACGATTAGCGTGTAAAGTCTGTGAATGGCTTCTTTTTTTTTTTAATTGTAGAAGAGAATTTGTGCTTAAAAATAAAAGTGCATTTTCCAGCAGTGAAGTTTGTGGCTAATTTGGTTAAATTTGCGTAGTTAAAGTTGACGAATTGCTTTCGTCCTCTTGAAACATGGCCAAGTTGATTAGGTGGCGCATTGTTGGTCTACCGTGTGGACAATTCTGCAAAAGAAAGAGCACAACTTAGTCAAAGAGATATTAGCAGGATGATTATACATGAGAAGTGAAAACAGATAATATATATTTTATATTCATAACTGACAGATGTAATGCAAATACTGAAGCTATAAAGAAATCATGAACAAAAATCAACCAACATAGTAAATTTCGTTCAATGCTTTGGTTGGAGACGCACGTGTAGACTTAGGGCAATTTTTTAAATTACAATCTATAAACGTTGAGTGAAGGGAAGGGTTACAAATTAGGATGTAATGCAAATACTGACACGTTACATAAATTCCAAGCAAGTCAATCAAGACCGTAAATTTTGTGCTCTAAACAATGGTTAACGAAGCAGGTATAGACTATGAGTAATTTATTAATTACAATCTATAAACAACGGATTGATGGTTACAGTTTGAATACAATTTGCGGTTGTTCCTTATCTGCTTGCACTATTTAAATGTGTCGCTGATAGTGAAAGATTAATTTTTTATTTTATATTTAATCTATCATTTGCACCGCTCAACAGTCGGGCGCTTTTGTTTTCCGGCAGTAGTAGCCGCCCCCGCCGTTTGCATAATGCAGTTTTTTTTACCAAATATTTGCACTGGTCGTAAAGCAGAATTGTAGCTCACTTATCGCCGACTGGTCGTTCGGCCTACCCGCTCTGCGTGATAGCAAAAATATGCATAATAAGAATGCGCATGTGGGCACAAAAGTGTTTTCGACTGTTTTGATGCGAGGGGAATAGCGAAGCGTAGTCATTTGCGCATGTTAAATTCATAACATTTTCTGTTAGATTTGCGTAGCAAAACAGCAAATAGCAATGTTCAATAACATCAAATGGCTTCACTCGTATACATTGAAATGGTGGCTGTTTTGGTGTACTGATCATTCAATCATTTTTTGCATGTATGTTTATTGAACTTGTTTGTCGAAACGCAAGCGGAGAGCAAACAACGAAAATGATTCGGGGTTTGCTAGTGTGTTTGTTGCTGTGTGTATGCTTTTTGTGTTGTTGATTGGTCTTGCTGCCCAAATTGCGGTAATGTCCCAATCAATCGAATCTTTGTGGCGCGTTTTTGCTGGCTAATGGTGCGCTTTGATTGATTTAAAAATTTGCAAATATTTAGACGTAGTGGATCCCAATTTAAAATGTTTACTATATATTACAACTAGCTGACCCGGCGAACTTCGTCTCGCACAACATTTTTTTATAATAAAATACGCGAGATGTCGAATCTATGGCGATGCAAATTGACGAAGAAAACAAACTAAAGAAAGAGGAAGAGCTACTGATTAACGCAATCGAGGCCCACAAATCAGCAATGTTGCTGCTAAGTTTCAGTAACAAAATGGACTGCGCTTGAAGCAGATTTAAATTATATGGGCGGTGCCACGCCCTCTTATTCAATACCCGCACAATGCCCTTTGTCGAAAGAGAAAATGGTAGGTTCGTACTAAGTTTCATTGCTGAGCGACTTATAGTTCAGCGAAATATTTGGGTCACAAAAAAAGTGCCACGCCCCTTGTCCAATGCCCATCAAATCTTACCAGTAGAATTACTCATCTACGGGACGACGGTGTTGTACGACTTACAATTTCGAAGATATTCTATATTAAAGATTTGGCTTGTATGGGCGGTGCCACGCCCCCTTGTTCAATACCCGCCCCATTACCTCTGTCGAAGGACATGCCTAAATAGTAAGTTCGTAGTGAATTTAATTGATGTGTGACTTATATGTAGTTCCAAAATTATCGTCTGAATCTGTATCCGTAATATTCTTTTCGCATAAACCTGAACTGACTGAATCCAACAAAAAACCCCTTGGAAATCGGCCGGTCCATTTGAGTGTGATGCGCTTACACACATACATCCACTTTCTTTTATATATATAGAAGATAAGATATTTTCGCGCGGCGAGTTCCAAGCAAAATTATTTGTTTTTATTTTGACATGATTGATTACAATTTTGAAGAATACGGGAAAACTACGAAAAAAAATGAACCGAAATGAAATGAAATGACTTCAAAATTGGTGAAAACACTTGAAATCAAAAATAATTAGACACGTGTTTTTCATTTTTTTGAAAATCGAAATCTAACGGGGAAACCAAAGGTTAAAAGTTTGTCTGGAGAAACATGATTTACTTAATAGGTCAATTGATTGCAAATATGGTGAAAGCACTACAAATGAGAAATAATTAGACAAGTGTTTTGACATAAAAATCTGACGGGGTCAACAAAGGGTAAAGAAACGTGATTTATTGGGCCCATTGATTTCAAACATGCAAGCAGAGCCACCGGGCCCTGTTATTGAGGCATATCACTGTAAATAATATATAATAAGCCGTCGGCGGAGCGATTAAAAAATGAGAAATTCGCGGGGTTGCGTTTTTGGTTTGGTTTATTCGTTGGTTAAAACACGAATGACAATAAAAAAAATGCATTGGACGACACAAACGGCCGGAGCCGGTGGACTGGAAGGGTGGAACATGAGTACAAAAAAGGGGCTTGGCAGGGCAGATTGGAAGATTGCAGGATTCACAGATCACTGGAACGATACATTTAGCCACCTACGTTTTAGAATAATGTAAATATTCTGCACCTGAATGGTTCCATGGCGAATGCTGTGACCATCAAGCTACGATATTTGATTTTCTTATTATTTCGTAGGAGTACGAAAACACTGCCTGTGGGCTGTATAAAAAGAATGATTGAAAAACGAAAACTAAAAATAATTGCTGGCCAGTAAAAACGTATGCATTTCAGAAAGGATACATTAAAACAAACTTAATAACAACAACAGGCAACAACATCCATGCTTTTCCCGCCTACACGGTACAGCGCAAAAACAGTACACCGCCGACTTTTTTTTTCGTTTATCAATAATATTAATGCTGCTCTCGCGAAAAATAAAAGCAGCGTTCATTGTCATGTTTATCAACTGGCACAGTGGCGCACATAGGATTTCATTTTGATGGGCGCTTACGTCCACAACTTTCAAGCCCAATGCCAGTTGAAATAATTTTTGGTAACTAAAATGTCTGCAAGGTACAAATATTTGGGAGGGGTTTGAACCCAAAATCTCCACCCTTGCGTGTGCCACTGAACTGGCGCAACAACAGCGAGAATATGAATGAGTATCGAAGCGACTTCTACTCACATATTAGGCTGAAGTTACAGAGAGTTCTGCTGTTAGTACTACTGCTGTCAATAACAGAGGGTTCTACCAGCAGTATCCGCGTTTGCTTGTATGAGATGCGCGTGCTATATTACTTCATGTTCGTTGGTCATACACATGCCTCACAATGCGGCCGGCGGCAGTTCAACACTTGGGCACATCACGGACAGCTAATCGTGCGCTCAGTAGCAGTTTACCTATCAGCACGAACGCAACCAGTCGAATGTCAAGTGCACGCCGCAGCACAGATTAGCTTCGCGTCGCAAGTCAGTGGAGTGCAAACTTAACAAGGATAATTACCGGCGGGAAAGCTCTTTCATTTGCGCTCAACTATTGGCTGTGTGCTTTGAATCTGCCAAACACAATGAGCGACACACCTGCAATGCGCAAGTCCGGTACGCATGAGCAGTTGGAACTGATGAAGCAGCGACCGGAGGCACAGCTGTTAGACGATGAGCCGCCAAACGAAGTAAATTACGCTGACGTTATAACGAAACGTATTTAATTGACCAAACAGAGAGCATTATATGTATGTATGTATATTTCTAATGCTTATGCTATGTTGGCATTTGTAAGGCGCAATAGCTCCGAATTTTCCAACCCATATACGCTCAAATTGCTATACACTTTTTTTGTCCGCTCAAAGCTCGAATGTGCGTCATTCATTTGGGGGGCCTTATCATGTGTGTTACATTAATCGCATTGAGCGCCTTCAGAAAGTTTTTCTACGCTTCGCTTTGCGCTTCCTTCGTTTCGTGGATCCTATACCTGTATAGCGCGGCTTAAGCTCATCAATTTAAAATCTCTTCAAAGCAGTACTGGTAGTGATAATTGTTTTAATTCGCCGATAAGATTCCTTCGGAACCCTGTGCCGTTTTCTGTTAGCTTCGTGAGGACGACTTACGCGCTGAATGCTCCTCTTGGACTTTTATTTTGCGCTTCCTAAATCAGTCTTCTTAGAGTCTCTAAACCTCGCCCTTAATTAAGTTAGTTTGAATTTCCGTCAGAGGCTTTTATTTTAGTGTTTAGCGCCTTACTGTGTAAGGTCACTGTGTTATTGTTATAGTCTGTACGAACTGTTATTCATAGACCGAACAAAAAAATAATAATATATTTAAATTCACTGTTAATTATGTAAGAAAGTTTAATCCGACTTTGTCTGTTTGCTTTGCAGAAGCCCAAATGGACCAAAGTGTTGACCTTTGCCGGCTATGGCGCTACGGTGGGTTCGGCCGTGCCGACCGGCTACTGCGTGGGTGTTCTAAACAGCCCCGCTGTGGTAAGCAATTGAGTTGTGAATGACACGACAGCCTGTGCGCCTAAAAGCAAAATGTATTTTTGTAAATTTATGTGTTCGCACGAAACATACCGGCACGCCCGCTCTACATATAGTCTATCTCTCGAACAACAACTCAATTCGATGACGACTACCGTGCCGGTGTGCTACGAATGTAGGTGCACAAGTGATACGGGATTTTTATCATGGATTGCTCACGAATATAAGTTTACAAGTCTATATTCTACAGTATCTTTTCCTTTAGCAGTATTGTCTTTTGCTTCCAGCATATACGCGCCTGGTGCAATGAAACGCTCATTGCGCGCTACGATCTGCATTTGAGTGCCTCAGCCAGTGATGTTCTGTGGTCGGCAATAGTGTCGATATTTTTGGTAGGTGGCGTCATTGGTTCTCTGAGTGGCGCGTGGGCAGCAAATAAATATGGCAGGTAATAGTTTCATACGCAAAAAATCACAAATCATAAGCAATTTTCCTTACTTTTGTCTATGATTTAAAATTTTTCAAACAGCATTAAATTTAACATTACAAAAATGCATGCAGTTTCGAATCTTTATAAAATCTTTTTTATAAATTTAGTTTGCTGCACTGCTAATCATTTCAATTGTCTTTGCTTCCTTTCAAGAAAGGGCACCTTCACATTGTGCGGCATACTGTTCATCATCGGCGCTGTGCTGTTCTACAGCTGCCGCTGGCTGGGCTCCGTCGAGCTGTTGCTGCTTGGCCGTTTTGTGGTAGGCCTGGCTGCCGGCTTTACCACTGCCTGCCTGCCCATGTACCTCAGCGAAATGGCTCCGCTTTCGCTGCGTGGCGCGCTGGGTGTTTACTGTCCCATGGGTCTCACTGCCGGCCTCGTGGTGGGTCAGATTTTCAGCTTGGGAAGTGTTTTCGGCACGGCCGAGAACTGGCACCTGGCCATCAGCTTCTATGTTATCTTCGTTGTTCTCTGCTATGCGCCACTCAGTCAGTATCCTGAGAGTCCCAAGTGGCTGTACATAGTTAAGAACGAGAAGGAGTTGGCGCGTCAGCAACTGAAGATTTTGCGCGGCAACGTCAGCGCCGCAAGCATTGCCCGGGAAATTGTCGAGATGGACACGGAGGCAAATTTGAAGAAAAAAACGAGCAGTTTCGGCGAAGTGTTGTGTGATCCCAAACTATTTTTGCCACTTGTCATTGTGTGCGTTTATCAGGGTGGACAGCAGCTGTCTGGCATCAATGCGGTAAAAAGACAAAATTTGCGCCAAAAATAAACAAGAAATACTTCAATAATTTTGCAGATTTTTTACTACTCAGTGTCGATTTTCCTGAAAGCTGGCCTATCGGCAGCGACAGCCGAGTGGGCGAACTTGGGTGCCGGTTGTCTTAATTTTGCCACATCACTGCTAGGGCCTGTGCTCATGGCGAAGGTCAATCGCCGTCCACTGATGCTCTTCTCTACGTCGTGCTGTGCAGTGTGTTTGCTGTCGTTTGCGCTCATGTTGTACTACATTGTAAGATCAAGTGGACTCCCCTTAAACATGCCAACATTTATCACATTTTACTTTTACAGGAGAGTGTGTCCTGGTTTCCCATGGGCTGCATTGCCTGCATATTTCTTTACATATTCTTCTTCCAGTTTGGCGTGGGTCCGATACCTTTCTTCATTGGGTCTGGTAAGTTTGGACTTTCATTATTAAATGTTTTGTTATACTTCACTAAAAAAGAATCGCTCTATTTTCAGAACTTTTCGAGGTAGCGCCACGGCCCGTGGCCATGGCTCTGGGCAGCGTGTCCTCCTGGCTATGTAACTTCATCGTCGGCATGACATTTCCCACCCTACAAAATGCCTGGGGCTCTATGGTCTTTCTGCCATTCTCCATCACGTGCGTGCTTATGTTTTTGTTGACCAAGCGCTACGTGCCCGAGACCCGCGGACGCCATCCCGTGCAAGTGGCACCGCTAGTAGCCAACGGCTTTAAGTCAGTAGTGCACTAGTTGCATTCGTGCATTTATTTCTATCGTCTAGTGTGTAAGCTTAATAAAGGATATTTTTCAACGCTCAAGACTTACCCACGGCTGTGCGATTTCGCCCATGTGTGTTACGAGCGTTTTCATGACGCGTCTGGGCAGCGCTTTGCCCACCATTACGGACTTGCGGCAGGCGCGCGACGCAAACATGGCGCGTATGCGAGATGGCCGGCATACGGTGCCTTCCGGTGCATCCTGCAGCATGAAAATCAGTTCGTCAATGTCCTCCTTGCCAAATTCCCAATTTCTACTGCATGGTTTGCCCAGGAGGCGCACTTTCTTGGTAACAGGCGCTGTATAGTAAAGTATACAAATTTTAACAATAAACAAAATCGAACAGCATCTCGCACTCACCGCTTTCATTTATTTCAAACTTGAAACCGTTCTGCTCAAACAGCGCCAAGTGATCTAGCAGTACCATCTCGTTGACGGCGGTCAATTCCAGCTGTTGCGGCACCGCAAGCGGCTGTGTTTGCAGCACTGTGCTGCTCTGGAGCATCTCAAAGTTGTACTTTTCGTCGGTGGCATGCTGGTCGACTATGAAGAGGTCAGTGCCCAGTCTGACTATGATGAAGCCCAAATTGAACTGTCCAATGATTTCCATCTGCGCAAAATTTTGCTTGGAGATTTCGCGCTGCAGCTCGGCCTCGGCGTTTTTATTCTGACTGGGATTGATTTCGCTTTTGAACCGTAAGCGATCCAATTTCGCTTTACTGCGCTCATCCTGTAGCAACCGCTCCTCGGCGTTGATATTCAAAGCAATTTCCGCCAGTGATGTGCGCAAGAAGCCACAGGAGAAATACTTGCCGTCTGCAGACTCCTCGTCTGAAGCGCTGTTATCCAGTTCGATGGTCTTGGCAAATGTTGGCTGCGAGGTAGGCGGGATTGGCACATCGTCTTCAACATCAGTGTCCGCCGTTGCAGCATCCACCATAGAAGTTTGTATGTATTGCAACCGTGTGGGCGTGGCTGTGTCGACTTTACAGTCAATGCGTTGTATTGTCTTAGGAGACGAGGAATTGAGGTGTTTACCAGTGGTTAGTGCATCATACTCTGAAAAATATGGACTGTTTTAGCAAAAACATACAAAGCCAGTTACGAATAGACAAACCAGCAGATTCTTTAATCAATTTTTCTACATCTAAAGTACTTTTATTTAACATGCTGCGCTGCTTAGGCTCCTCATCCTCATCTTCCGTATCAGACTTACAAGAGCCTATGGACACTTTGCTAGCATCGAGTGCACTCTCTCTGCTCAAGTATTCTTGTATTTTCTTCAACTTTAGAGTGCGTACTTCCACTTCATCGGAGCATTTGCGTTTAACACTCGCTCGTGGCGCCGTACCCTGCGTATTGCCCGTGTTTTTCCATTGCGACAAAACGTCCATGAAACGCTGCGATGAGCTTATGGGCACCAGGTCTGCAATTTGTTCACTGTCAGCGCAGTCTGGTGGCTCCACTTTTGTGGCATTGCCATCTACATTTGCTGCATCCTTCACTTCCTTATTGAACATGCTGGTTATGGTGGTGTTTTGCACCTTATACGTGGATGGTATGTTGCCGTAGGTGTTGTGTAGAGCCTGCTTTATGGTAAGCAGCAAAATCTTTTCGTTGATGAGCAGCAGCTGCCGCTTGTCTGGCGTTAAATTCACATCAACATCACTGCGTGCCGTGATCACATTCAAATACACGAACGGATACTGTTGCGCATTGTAGCGATGATAGACATCGTTCACTACTTTTGATATCTGCAACAAAGCAAATCAAAATATAACTAAGAAGCCTAATCACAAATGCTTCGAAAACGCACATTTTTTGGGTCGCACGGACGCGAGTTAACATAAAAGTACTGTCTGTCCTTTGACGAACGCCCGGCGCCATGCCGACAGTTCGACACGTATCCCTCCAGCTCAAACTGAGCCGCATTGAGTCGCTCCACATCGTCCGGCGTGATCTGCATGCTCTCGTTCGCCGTCTCATCGTGCAGCGCCGCATGCAAGCCCTCCACGGTCAGCTGACCATCAGCAATGGGCGATTTCAACGGCAGCAAATCTTCCAGCTGCCTGTGGCCAAATACAGCCGTAATGTTCGACTGCAGCTCCGTGGCGCCGTGCGTCTGCATCACTACCATCTTGGCGCCCTTTGTCGACTGATTACTGCAAATGATGCGCACGCCGCGCGACACCAGGCAGTACGCCTGCAGCATATGGCACATTTTATTGAACTCCTTCTTGATGTTGCGCACAAAGTCGCGCTTTCGCACAGGCAACGTGGAGAACAGATTGCTTAGCGAAACGGTGGTGCCGGGAGAGCGCGCACAAGGCACACGTTTCTTAATTTTACCCTCATGATCCAATTCGATTTTGGTGGCTGTTGGCGACAAACGAAACGATTAGTTACTATTGCTACTATGTAGTAGTGAATATGAGACAAACAGCGCACCCACTTCGGTGGACTTATGGCGCGTCACTATGCACATGTCGGCCAACGCACATAGGGAGCTCAATGCTTCGCCACGGAAGCCAAACGTCTCCACGCATTGCAAGTCTAGGAATTCGCGTATCTTTGAGGTGTGATACTTGGCCGCTGCAAGGGAAACAATTTATGTTAAAATTGAAATTGCGGGCGCACTAAAACAGCAACAACAATTTCTTACTCATGCCCACCAGATTGTGCTCTTCAACGCCGCTTCCATTGTCGCTTACTTCCACTGATTCCAAGCCTTGTTCGCGCAATTTGACTTCTACCAGCGTGGCACCTGCATCGATGGCATTCTCCACCAGCTCTTTGACGGCCACAGCCAAGCTCAGTACAACCTGATTGTTTTTAAGTTTTAATGCAATTTATGCAAAATTTTAATACATACTTGTCCAGAGCATATTCTATGCACGGTGTCCTTGGAAATGGCTTTGATGGAGGCGGACTGCACTTTTGTGGGTTCTGGCAAGACCTCGAAATCTTGCACGGCATCCATTTCTTCTTTCATGTTTTACAAGTTTTTGGAGGACAATTTGTCATTTCTTAACAAAATACAACACAAATTTTACTTTATTTATGGGTTTAATGTTACTCCTTTTGCGTTCTTTCTCTTTGGGATAGAGCTGGTGATTTATTTGCCCTAACACAAATTTCAGATGTAAACAAATTTTGGCGGCAAGGGTGGGAAATGTAGGATTTGGCGTTGCCAACTATAAAAAAAATGGGCGAATAATTCTGCAGTACGAGTGAGTAGCACAGTATTTTTTAGGGCACGTAAAATATAGCTGAAATATTTCCCATTCCATTTCTACATATTTAGAAAAATCGTGAAAATTTTGAATATTGTTCTCAGAAATAGGAAAACTACCACTTTCCTTTCCTTTCATCCTCTTCACCCCGTTAGCATGAAATGAATAAGTTTTCATATCCGAACCAAACAATTTTCGCAATGTTTTGCTGTTCACTCATCAAACAGGTCCCTTTCATTCCCACATCTTTTGCAAATCCAATGCAAAGCACAACAAAACACAACTAACCACTAGGAGTACACATGATATAAGACAAGGCGAATATATAAGACTTCCCAATCACTTTGTTTTCGTTCACAATAACAACTTAATTATTTTGATTTTATTGTTTATTTAACAAATAATTACGGTATAAACTTCTAATGAATAATTGATAGCGGAACTGGTAAAAATGTCAAATGAATGCAAATATTTAGTCGAGTATTGAATAATCTTCAAAAATAAATAAATTCAATCCACTCAAATGAGTAATTACGCTGCGCACAAACGCAAACTACTCGTTTGAATTGTCAACATTATAAGTCAAAATGTTCTAACAAAAATCAAGTTCTGAACAATACAAACAAAACAAGCGGTCCTTTAAATGTGCAAATAATTTATAAATTTTGCAGGCGGGTCGCTCTTCTAGTTTCATCAATATTAACGACAAAAATTGCAATCAAACGTAAATGACAAGTTAGTGTGAACCTTCAAGCAATTAGCAAATTAAATCAATGCATGATCAAGTTGTACATTTGGCTAAACAAAAATTGAAATGCGTTTGTGATTTAGGCAATGCAGAAAACGTTACATCTGTGTTCACGTGAATTGAATGAAAAGAGTTCTCTAGTGCATCATTTGCTTTTCTCATTCGCCACAGCTTCCAGCTTGGCAATGACCTTGGCCAGCTCCATTTCGCGGTTGATTTTCAGATACATTGTGTTGCGCACCTCGTGGAAGGACACCCAAGCGGGCACCTCCCTGGCCATAAGCTTCAGATGTGTCTCTACCTCCTGCGTGGTCAGGCAAGCGCGATAGCTGTTCTGTATCTTCTTGATGACAAGCTCCAGCATGAGGACGCCTTTGCGTTCGGAGATGAAAACGTTTCGCAGATGTCGCGCCAGCTCGGGTAGACGGGAATACTTGGCGGCTTCTTGGTCCTGAGATGGGCGCCGTGTCATGGCATCGAGTGCCTTCGCTGCCTGCTTGGCACGTATCTTCTCCAGTAGCGACTTGGGTACACCTCTTAACAGCATTGAAGTGGCATCGCCTTGAGATGTAGTGGCCGTACTTGTTGCATCAGTCGTTGTGGCAGTGGAAAGCGATGCCAAAGGTTCTTTTTTGCCTGTGCCGGCCTTAGTTTGAGTGTCTTTTAAGCTATCGCCGCTGGTGTTGGCTTCTATTGTGATTTTGGGCGTGTTCTTGGCGTTTTCGGCGACCACACGATCAGCCTCCAATTTTGCTTCGTAGCGCTCGATTGCACGCTCCATGGGAGTGGCACAGTTGAAGAGATTGCGTGCCGTGGAGAGTATGTCGCGTGCCGACGAGTACTTTTCAACGTTCGGCGGCTGCGGCAGGTGCGCGCACTCAATGTCCGGGCAATGCTCCAAATCAAAGTCCGGATGCCAACGGGTAACCTTCGCTTTCGCTATGGAAAGCGGTGGATCCAGCGTCTTGAGGAACTTTTCGTGTTCATTCATGACACGCAGCAGCAGCATGTGCTGGAAGCGTTGCAGACGCTCGGTCATTACGTGCGGATTCATGGCATTCGATTGTGCTGCGGACAAAACATTGTCGTCCGCTTCAGACGCTTTCGACGTAGGCGGCGGCATTGGTTTGTCCGTGGCAATGCCGTCCACATTCGGACAAATAACCAGCTGAAAGTAGTCTGCCTTCGAGGTCGAGCCGTAGTTGCGCATTTTCATTTGTGAGAAGATGAAAGCATCGGGGTAGATGTGCTTGATTTGCGCCAAGTGCTTTTCGGTGAAGTTCTTGCGAACCATGCGCTGCACGGCGGGCTTCAGCTTCTTAAAGGTGATGCACTCTTTACGGTTGTGGAACATGGCACAAACCGAGTCTAGGCCCTTGAAGATCTCAATGAGGTGACGGTACTTGTAAGGCAGCGGCAGCTGACCGGCTTTGGTCTTCTCCACGAGCGTCATGAAGCGCTGATAGGCGGGTGGCTCGATCAGCTTGGAGGGCGAGCCGCTCTTGGCCGGGCTGAAGAGCAAACGCTTCGAGGTGTTGGTGTGGCGTGGCGACATGAGCTCATTTTTGTCCGGCGTGGGTGGCGGTAATTTGGTGGGTGTCTTGAAGGTTTTAGCCGGACTGCAAGCAAGATAATTTAAGGATTGATTTTTATACAAAATAAATAAATGTGGGAACAAAAATCAGAGATGCTGGGAACAATTTAATAATCTTAGCTTAAAGATTATTGCAAAATTATTTTCTACGAAAATTCATAAAATAATTTTTACTTGTACTCATTGTAGGAAACGGAAAGTTGCTTGAACCCATGGAATTGCTTCTAAAAGGAAAGTTTTTATGACAAAGGGTCGTTATCAAAATTTCAAGCCATTATTGACACATTGTTTATTGGACTCTTGTTGTTGTTGTTGTTATAAAAAGTCCGTTACGAGCTCAAATGCACACACTGCGGCACGAAACATAAACGACGCCGGCTGTGTGTCAACATGTTTGCTACCTGCGCTCGACGACTTCTCACGAATTCCACAACTGATTACGAAAACAACCCCTACAGCATGCTGCATGCAAGGAGGAAAGTAGGGAAAGGATATTTGGGATATTTTCCCAAGCCCCCTCAGTAATGATTTACAATGAAAGTGATCAGCTTTCCTACAAACGCTGCGTCTGTGACGGAATGTAACTGAAGGGCTGTGATAGGAAAAAATGCGATAAAAACGAATGTAAAATGTAAACAGCGCATTTGCAGTCGTAAGCAAAGTTACATCGAGTGAATAATGAAAAGAACAAAAATGCATTGAATGGTTGGTGACGTTGTTGAGTAGGAATCATCGCGTGCGACGGCCAGCTATTGCAGCGCCAGCACTTTGGCATATACGCCGCTCGATGGCGCTGCAAGAGAGGTAGTGGCAGCGGTTGCGGCTGGCCAACCGCCGTCAGTAAGATAAAAAAATAACAAAACATGACCTCAATTGCTGCTGAAGTGGTCAAAAACGCTTAGTGTTACCGGGTTGGCGTTTTGTAGGCCATTCGGCAAGCTGGCCGCCGAGCCAAGGGAAACTCATATCAGAATAGGCAAGTAAGAACAGGCAGCGATAAGTGGGCGAACAGCTGTTGGAGGTGCGTGCGCTTGCTCACCTTGTCAGCACTTCCAATTCGATAGTGTGGAATTCCTTCAGTTGCACTGCGGCTTGCTTGGCCGGCGATACGCTCAGACCCTCGCGCAGCCTACGGTTGCGTTCTTCCTGTGCCTTGCGCGTCTTCTCCAGCTCCTGTATGCGTCCGAGTGAGGCCTTCAGCTCCTGCAGCTTGGCGCTGCGCGTCAGCTTTGTCTTGACCTCGTCAAAGTTGAGCTCTTTGCGCACCAGACTTTTGATCTCGCCGTGCTTGAGTGGCGTGGCGCCCGAGCCTTTGATGATCTGCTTGGTGGGCGTCTTGAGACCGCGCTCAATATTGGTGGCGCTATTCTTGGCGGCGAAGAGCGTCACATTGGTGGTGGGCGTCTCCTCGTTTGCCTTTTGCAATTGGACGGTTGAAAGCTTTTTGCGTGGCGACAGCGGACCCTTCTTGATGAATTCCACTAACTTTTGTTGATGTGGCTTCGATGCTTCCGGTTGTGCCTTTGCAAGTTTTGTGGGGGGTGCCGCTTCCGGCTGCTGCACACCAATGCGTTTGACGGTGCGACTAGACCGAGTGCGCAAGCCACTGGAGGCAGCGGCTTTAAGGCTGACCAGATTGTCGGCGTCATCTTGGTTGATGGACGGAGGAGGTGTGCCACAGCGACTGGGGGTTGCATCAGAAGAATCTGTTAGGCGCTGCAACGAAAGAATAGATACGTCAAGAATTAACAAAAAATGTTATAAAATTTCAATAAAAAAATTAAGTTTAGCAGATATCGTATTGGGTACACCTATGGCCCAGTTATATTTAAAGCAGACATTGCTGATGAAAGATGCGACTTATATGGAAAGTTGATCGTTCTATATATAACTTCACTGTGCCTTATGGCGCCAGTAGCTTCTGTACTCAGCTTGGTTGAGACATCCAAGTATCCGCGTTAGTTAACAATCAACAGACAGGGCGTTTGCTTGACATTTGATCGGGAAAATTACACAAGTACTTACAATACTCGCAACTAACTACAATTCATGTGACCTTGACATGGAGCACCCCTTAGAAGTACGCCGGCCAGCTCCTTTACTCACCGCCTAAACGATGAACCAACGCGGCCAGTTAAAACCTTTTTTCTACTTAGCACAAGGACGCGAATGCAGAAGGACGCCGCAGGATATTTGCATAGACAGGCTGCGAGTACTCACCCTGTTCTTTATGCTGGCGACGTCATCGGTGGCGAGACGTTTTCTTGTGTTGAAAAAGGAGGCAATCGATGGCTGAGACATTTCAATTTGACTTCCTTCTCTTAAACTTGATAATGACAATGTAAAATTGCCTCACTGATATTCCTTTGTTAATTAGTTTAGTGAATTTGGCGGTAGCACACGTCTAACTAAAGTCTTTTCATTCAATTTGGTGCACACGTCTTCTCATGCTTCCGCTCAATTCTAGACTGACGTTAATTTTCCCTCCAAAAGTGCGCCAAGTGTCAGTTGCACAGTGTGTGTGCGTGCCGTGTTGGTACTGCAAGCGTAAATTGTCACCGTCGAATTAGCAAAAGGACCTAATTTTGCAGTAATTTCACACACTTTGCACAAAATGAACTTTTAAAGATGTTAAGATATATTAATTAATTTCTATTGAGGTGGTTTCACGTTGCCAACGTTGACGGCAAATAGTTTCACTCAACTGCGCTGCCCGGCTGAATGCAGAAAGACGCGCGTAATTTCCCCTACCTGCAGTTGTTTGGCGCGCTTTTGTTTTGGGAAATTTTCGTTGAGCAGTTTTGTCACACATGAATATTCGTAGAATGCGAAAATCGGTGCGAGATTGTGGAAGTATTGGCCGTTTGTCAATTTACCCACATTCGCAGATTGTGTTAAGCACGTTTTACGTCATTCTCCCCACATCCGTAGGGAAATCATTGACCGCTCACAATTGCCCATGGAGCATTCACAATAGTTCATTTCAGTTAAATGTGTGCGTTTCTATTTTTCTACCCACTGCTATCAATAGTTGTTACGTTATAAATTGACTAGTAATAGTTCTGCACTTTATGCCACCACTGCACATCATTTTGAAGCCCTGCTGAACGCAATTCTACATTTGCGGTGTCCGATTTTTGCACCCGGTCGCAATAGTCAGATTGATCGTGAACGATTGTCCGCGTGGTGAGCACGCGAATGACAGCGCAAAATATGGTGAATTCGAGCAAAAACGTCGATTCTTTAGAAATTTCCAATTGGAAGTTTTCTCTGCGTTTTGTCAAATTCTTTTTCTACCACGAGCTTGGACGGAAAAAAATCTTTTCGTTGCAGTAAAAAAATTGTGTAAATCTATTTTCGAAGCATAGAAATTTGTGAAAAAATTGTCACAGTGAAAAATTTAAAAGACGCTTTAAGAGTAGACGTTCGTACTTCCGGCGAACGCAACACAAGCGAACCAAATTGGAAACGAAAAGACGAAAAGAATCTTGAAAACTTTTCTTCCATTAATTTCAATAATTTGTAGCAGTGCAAAAAGCGATTAGCAGCAAGTTGTACTGGCAGGCGGCTGGTAAGCAATATCGGCAGCTGCAGACACGCAGCGCGACAATAGACGAAACTGCGGTCGTAGCGTATTGAGCAGACGTTCCGCCTGTGGCATAGTTTTCTGGCAGCAGTGGCTTCCAGTCGCCACCACCACTAGAACCATCAGGCAGTGGTGCGAGCGCAGTGCCACTAGTTACAACAACAGCAAGAACAAATACAAGCACACCAGCAGCCACAGCCACAGCAGCGGCGGCGGCAACAACAACAGGCACAATTGAAATGAACACAAAGGCTGACGTCAACAGACGAGTTTTGGCCATTCAAGCCAAGAAGAAACGTCACAAGCCGAACAAGAAGCGCGGCAAGCCTGCGAACGGGGTCGCTGGCGGCCAGCCACAGACACCGGGCAATCCTAATAATAGCAGTAGCGGCGGTGGCGGTGGCAGCAATGTGCCACCAACATCTCCACTTGCGCCCGAAGGCGACGCGATGCCGAAAACGTCAAAGTCGTTTAGCGGTGCTCCGTCGTCCAGCGGCACTGGCTCGCTGTCCGGCAACACGCCAGCCACCGGCTCTGCCAATAATCTGGACGATATTGTCGCTTATCCAAAAGCCGCCGCAAACGCCAACATGCCGCCCAGTGGCAAGAAGTATTATGCGAATAATCAACAACAGTCTCAGCAGCATCAGCAATCGCAGCAAAAATATCAGAACAATCAGCAGTACCATCACAATGCCCAACACCAGCAGCAGCAGTACTATTACCAACAACAGCAGCATCAACATCAGCAGCAGCAACAACAACAACAACAACAATATCAGTACCCGCCGCGTAGCTCATCCAATGATTCAGACGAATCGGAATTAAACAGCGAGAACGAGGAACAGGAACTGAAGGAAGACTATTGCAAGGGTGGCTACCATCCGGTCAACATAGGCGATCTCTTCCAAGGTAAGTGGGCGCCACAATTAGCATATCTTTATTTTTTCTATTTTTTTTTGCAGCAATACAAAATGTAGAAAATGTGAGGTTAGAATTGCTGCTGAAATAATGAAATGGATTTTTTTTTCAATTTTGAATTGCATTGGCCTCACTCACGCGGTGCGCGTTCAAGCGAAGTTACGCATTTTTCCGCATGCGATCGGCATACCAACCCCTCCCCCTTAGTTGCCCCAATTGGTGCGTTGCCCCCTTCCGCTGCCCTGTTTGGTGCCAACGGCAGCCTGTTACAAAATGTCAAACGTTTTGTTGTTTGTCGCAACGTTATTCATTGCCCCGAAAACGTTGCCCTGACGTTGCCTCCCCCTGCCATTCCCGTTAAACTGTGCTCCGTCCGTTAAGCACTCAGCCGATGGTGGTTGTTGTTGTTGTTGTCTTTGCTCACGTTTACGGCGTGTTATCATCGAATTGTGAAAATCGATGGCAACCAGAAAACCGCAAAACAATCAATAATGATTGCCGCTGCTGCCTTCACACCCCGCTGCTGCTGGTCTTTTGTCTTGTTTTCCATATGTGTGTGTTTGCATGGGTTTTGATTTGCTGCTTTTAGGCAAACCTCAAGTCGCACTTTTGGCTCCCCCTCTTCGATTTGCATTGCCCAATAGTCGCTGCCCCTCCGCCGCCCATCTTGCCACCGGCATTTAGCCTACCGCTGACACACCATTTGGTACATTGGTGACTCTGCGTTATGACGTAAATAAACAAATTATTTTCACATTTTATTGCATTATTTCTGTTCCGCTGATGCCTTTGCTGGCTTTGTTATTTTTGCATCGATTCGTTTCGATAGTTTTGTTTGTTGGTTGTTGGTGTTGCTGATAAAACATATGCACTTATGTTTTGTGCTGCGAGTCCGAAGTCTGCTGTTTTAGTTCTTGTATTGCTGAGCCTTAATCCAGCTGTTACTGTCGCCACTTGCCGAGTGTAGTATGGCACGGCTCAATACAGCTTTTACTGCTGCCTGCGCCTTCGCTCGTTGTTGCTGGCTTCTATGCTAAATCGCCTAAATGGTTATAAGTGCTTCAAGGGAAGTCTCACAATCTTATGATTTCCATTCTATGTCTACTATCAGTCTCAGCGTATCTACTTTGTTAGTACTTTTTATAGCTAGAAGCAACAACAGGTTGTTGCTGTCTCATGCTCTCGGAAACATTGAATGGGATCTGATGTGGAACGAAAGTTTATTTTAATAAAACTTTTTTAAAATTTAATATATTAATATATATATATATATATATATTTAATATATATATTAATATATTAAATATTTTTTGTGCAAATGTTTTGGTATACTTGATTTTTAATATGTTGATTTTTAATTTAATTTTTATTTGTTTGATGAGATTTTAGTTTTATTTTGTTACGTATAGTTTATCTGTCAGTTTATTGAATTCTTAATTGTTTAATTTTTTTACAAATAATTTTATTTAATATAAAAAGGAAAAAAAATGCTTATTAATTTTCAAAAGTTTTCAACAGTTAAAATTTTTATTTTTTTAATTTATAAAAAAAGTTGGTTTTTAATTTTCAAAAGCTTTTAACAGTTAAACACATTTTTTATTTCTAAAAATTAAGGTTTTAAATATCTTTTGATTTTAATTTTTTCTTTTTTAGTTTTAAATTTTTTAAATTTTATTTGAACTTTTTTAAATTTCATGAAGTTTTAACATTTTTTTTAATTCCTATAAATAAATTAAAAATTAAAATAAATCTTTTTAACCTTAATGTATGTATTTTAAAAAATTTTTCAAAAACCTTCAAAAGTTATAAATTTTTTTTTCAAATCTCTAATAAGTAATTTTATAAGTTTAGTTTGTTTCAAAAGTCGTTAATGTTTAAAAAATTTTAGAAATGTTTGAGTAAATTTTAAATTGTACAGATTTTTAGATATTAACCCTTTGCACTCGAGCGGCGCCCGGCCGATTTGAATTGTCAAATCGCGCGGCGCGGTAATATTTATCAAACATTGTTGTTTTCGACATATAAATGAATAAACTGGTGAGATTTTATTATTTGTATACGTTTGTTTGTTTATAAATGTTTTTAAAGTACTTTTGTAATGTGTTTACCGAATTTGGCCGAAATCTTCTCGAGTTGCTGATTCGCGCAAGCGAAAAAGGCATCGAGTGCAAAGGGTTAACATTTTAAATAAAAATTCGAATATATCGCATTTGCACTTTTATTTTGCTTGCAATTTATTTAAAAATAAAAAAAAAATTATTTTTTAGAAATGTCTATTACTACGATTTAATTGACCATTTTTGTTATTTAATTTATTACATTTTAGTTTTTATATATATTTTATTATATTATTTATATTTTTATTATTATATAATTTATTACATTTTATATTAGTTATATTTTATTTATAAAGCTGCACACAATTTTAGTTTATTGAATAATTAGTATTTTAGTTTTGTATAATTAAGGGAACTTTCAAATTGATGTCTAGACAAGCTTTATCTCCATATTTGTTGTTGACATTATTTTCGGACTTTGTTTGCCCATGCAGAAAAGGTCATTCCATAAACAAAAGAGTAACAACTACATCAGTGGCGCACACAGGATTTCATTGGTGGGGAGGGGAAGGGTTTGCGTACAACTTTTCAGCCCAATACCATTTGAAATAATATTTTTCACCAGCAATTTTATGTTTGGGGGGTTTGAACCTCCAACCTCCCCTTCCACCGTGTGCGCCAGTGAACTACATACATACAACATTTTCCACCGAAAGAAGTCTGAACTATGTTTCAATTGGTTTTCGATTTGAATAATTTTTTTCACCATTTGACTTTATAGAAATAATTTGTGGGTATATATTTTTACAATGTCAGTGGTCAGTCAGTTAATTCAAAATAAACACAAAAATTGTTGCATATTGTTGCCATGATGCACCAATATGATTTTTCACTAATACAGCAGTTTTTCTCATATTCACAAAATTTTGACCAGCTAAATGAATTTTATGAGTTGCATTGCCTCGAAATGAGCCGCCAGCTCGTTTTCGCTTGTCAGCACTTGTGGCAATTTTCGTGCTCGACCATTTTCTGTCCAACTTTTCGCCGTAATCCCGCTATCCATATCAGGGATTTGCGCACACTGCGGCTGCACTGTTTCGGTTGCTGTCGCCGGGCGCACTGCGTGCTGTGGCCATTGTTCTATTATTGCTTGTCGTGCGGCTGCCAGCGGCCGTCTGCCGTTGCCGCTGATAACGCACCACATTCCGCACAGCACGGCACACAGCTGACGCAGCGCTTTCATTTTTCGTTCTCTCTATTTAAAAATGTCTCGAAATTTGCTTTTCCTTTTATAAATTTCTTTTGTGCCTTTTGCATTTCGCACTTTTGCATTATGTCACAATTAGCAAATGTTGGCGTTAATTGTTCAACAATAAAGTGCTGTTGCGAGAGTAGCAACAATTGTTGTGATGTCTACCAGCGATTGTGTGTTGTGTAGCTACGGCAGAGAATCGATTTTAAATCCTTGACAAATCGCCGTAAACTGCGTCTTTGCCTAAACTGAGCGCACATTGGCGAAACCGAAAAAGAATACAAAACTCGAAGGTAAATAAAGCTTCTGCGGCCATGTGGTGGTGAATTAGGGTGACGCGCGTACGCGTGCAGTTTGCCGTCACAACTGCTTGTCGAGCGGCACTTTATGCGCTTTCGTGTAATTGTGATTTTAATAATTCATGCCTAAACTACATTCGGCCCAGTGCGGCGCCTTCTTCAACTTTTTTCGTTCGCATTCGCGTTTTCTCGTTTGCTGGTTTGCTTGCTGGGTTGTTGGGCTAATCTGCCGGCTCGATTGCATGTGCGGTGCAATCGAGCCCTACAGACATTCCGGGACAGGCACGCAGCTTTTGAGTTACGACTGCCCGATTGACGTTAAGGTCTGTGCAAGGTTTGGCCTTTTTTGCTGTTGTATATGTATTCGTTAAAATTATTTGCGACTAGTTAGTTGTGGCGTTTGTGCGTGCAAGTTCAAAGCACTAATCTAAATGTTTGCAATGTGTACTGAACACTGTTTTTTGGTAATTTAGAAACGTTGGAGTTTATTAAATGAAACTTATCATTTTAGTTTTGGCTGCTTTTTCACATTAATGCTACGAAGAAATCCCATCAAATGACCAAAAAAATAAAAGTTTTGAACCATTTCTGCATTGATTTATGAATTTTGTTCTTGCATTTTTGATCTATTTTGTATTATTCGTCTTGTCTCCTATACAGCCCGAAGGAGATTTTACTGTAAACGCGCGTGGCAGTCAACGTGTTAATTGATTTATGACGAATTGAATTGAATTTTTCCACAAATTTTGTTTCGGGCATAAGGGGGTTCGTAAGTGATTAATGTTTCAGCCTTTGGAGTTCAGAATTTTAAATATTTTAAATACAAATTTTTAATCAAATATTGTGGCTCTGATGCGATCAACTAAGAAAGTTTTTCAGAATAACTCATCAATTTTTTAACTGTTTCAAGTCGTATAAACTATTCAAGACAGCAGCCTAGACACTTCTTAAACCCTTAAACAGTATTTCACATTAACCCTAATTCCCAGAAATGAGTCTCTCAGTCTCACTAAATATTTCAAATGGTGATAAATCCTATACTAAAAGATTTTCGATTCAAATTTTTTATGTAATCCTCTAATGGAATGTTAGAATTATATTTCATTTATAAATTTTACTTTTTAGACAGTTTTTCTACTTTTTTTAAACAATTTTTGAAAAATGCAACGTAACCTCAGAAGTGAGCATCAGAAGGTCATTTCAACAAAAACTCAAATTTACTCAGAATTCCTTGACTTTTTGTCCACCATATGGAAGAATATTTATATCTTTCATGTTTAGGTGCATTTTTATCGTATCAAGTTCAAAGTTTTTGAGCCTAGCACTCATCTAGTCGGCATGGGATGAAGTCAATTAAAAATTTAAAAAATACTGCAATCTACGACATAATATGAAGAATTTATGCCATTGTCGAAGTTGATGTTAGTTCATACAATTTATGTCTTCCAATCCAATAAATATGTAATCAGAATATGGAAGTGCGATGGTGCTAATACCTCCTGAAATGCCATACACATGCAAATACGGTAATCAAGGAGCTTTGGGTCCTGCGAAAAAGGTGTTGAAAAACTGTTTGAGACTTACAAACTCAAATGTAATAAATTACCAGATAGTTCTCAATAGACAACAGACAACAATAGATGCTGTATTACTGCAAAAGGTCAGTTCGCAGGCGCCAAATTCTGGTACACGTAAACAAAGTCGGTGTCATATTTGTCCACCACACATCTCCAAAACGCAGGAACATGTTTACAATAAACTAAACAAATCTCCATTCCACTTCCACCCAAATTTGACAAAGATGTGAATATCTGGATTAATTAATTATACTTTTACAGTAGCAATTGTTTACCAGTGGACCCTGTATTCACAAGTTCTTTACTAAAAATATATAACTTAAATAAAATCGTCTTTAAGTAGTAATTGTATTGGGAAAAGTAAAATAAATTGAGTTTTCAGTTGTTTTGCTCATGTGCGCCTGACAGTCTCACTTCTGGGTTTACGTTACATTTAAAATTCTGGGAATTAGGGTTAACAATTCAGTCTTACGATATGAAAATGTTAGAACTTATTCCATTTACTGTTGCTTTCGTATAGTTTTGTATTCAAAAGTCCCAAAAGTTCTAAACACGTTTTCATTTTCAAGCAAAAGCAGCCTTTTTCAATAACACATTTTGATGCATGCTTTTAGGCAGTGATTTTATTTATAAACCCATGTACTCCTTAATCAAAATTTAACTTCTTTTTCCCCACTTTATTCCAAACTTTCAACCGCATTTAAGCATCAGCAAACCATTAAATTAAATGCGTTTCAAATTGCATTTAAATTGGAAGCCTTCTAAGCAACTCAGTCAGACAGCCTGCCTGCCAGCCAGCTAGTCAGTCAGCCAGCCAGTCAGTCAGTCAACCCCAGTCAGTCGCTCAGCGCTTAATCGCACAGTGTCGTCGCTTGCAATGGCTGACCGGCGATTTTCGTTTGTAGTTTTGCAGCAAACACAGCCCACAGTCGGCCGCCACTCACCGGCCTGGACGAATGTTTCCCTTTCACAATTTAATTCGCAGTTTGTCAAGTTAATTAAATTTGCCGCTGTCGCTGGCCGTGTTGTCCACTGTTCGCTGTTGCTGCAACAGCGGCTGGATTTTTGTACTGTCCGTGACGCGCATCGCTGCAGCGCCCGAAGAGGTTTTGAGTGCAGCACACAAATGCCTCAGTTGCAAAGTGGCATTGAAATGTACAAGTCAGACAATAATTGCCGTGCAGCACAAAAGTCAATAAAACGCGCCAAATAAAATCAAGCAAAATACGCGCTTTTGTAGTGGCATAAAATAAAATAATAAACGAGAATAAGTGGTGGCGACACATCGAATTAGGCACAGACAGAGCGCTGCTTGAAGCGGCAGCTAGCGAAATGGACTTGTTGGCCGATTACACTGATTTCTATGACTGCATTTACCTGCTGGGTACAAATAGTTTAAAGTAACATTAAACGCCCAAATGTATGCCACGCCAAGTTATGCCAACGCTGTATTCATATAACTTGTAGAATTGCCAAACCGTTGCATACTTTTGTGCTGATTTGGTTAATAATGATGGGTTTTCTTGAATGTTTTCCTAAAGCTTTAGATTTTCTTAAACATTTTTGTTTTATTTGCACTTCCAGGTCGCTATCACGTTGTCCGCAAGCTGGGCTGGGGCCATTTTTCCACCGTCTGGTTGTGCTGGGATCTGCAGGAGAAGCGCTACGTCGCCATAAAAATTGTCAAATCGGCACCTCACTTCGCCGAGACGGCCAAAGATGAAATCAAGATACTCAAATCGGTGCGCGACTCGGAGCCGAGCAATCCGCGTCGCCAGAAGACGGTACAACTGCTGGACGACTTCAAGATTACCGGCGTGAATGGCACGCACATTTGCATGGTGTTCGAGGTGCTCGGGGACAATCTGCTCAAGCTCATACGCAAGTCCAACTATCGCGGCATTCCCATTGAGAATGTCAAGTCGATAACGCGCCAGGTGCTGGAGGGGCTGGACTATCTGCATAGCTGTTGCAAGATCATACACACCGACATCAAGCCGGAGAACGTGCTGCTGTGCGTCGACGAGCAGTACATCCGATCGCTGGCCAACGAGGCTACTGAGTTGTACGTGATGAATTTCAAGATGTTTCCGTCGTTTGTGAGTCGTGCGCCCAAGGAGTACCGTGAGCCGCAGATCACGGGCAAGATGAGCAAGAACAAGAAGAAGAAATTGAAAAAGAAGGCCAAGAAACGACTGGAGCTGTTCAAGAAGCAGTGGGACTATTTGGAGCAGAGTGGCGGCGTGCAGGGCGGTGAGACGGCAGGCGAGCCTTCGGCTGGGGCCGCTTCGACTGCGGACACACTGCGCGATTGCAACATCGAGGTGGGCACAGGCGGCGAGAATAACAGTGGCCGCTTGAAGGGCGGCATGCTGATGAATGGCGATGCTTCGGAAGCGGAGGAGGACGAGGAGGAAGACGAGGACGAAGTGGAACGCGACGCGGTAGCCGAAGAAAATGCCGCCGATGGCGACGCCGATGACGATGACGAAGATGAGCGAGCCGAGTCGAATACGAAGTCGCCACAGAAGCAGCAGCACATTGCGGATCAGGTGTTGGACGAAGTTGTGGCCAACAGCAGCTCCGGTGGTGCCAGCGAGAAGAAGAAGAAGAAAAAGAAGAACAAGAGTAAGTGCGACGAGTGGCGTAGTAGTGCGAAAATAATTGCAAACACTGCTTTGCTTGACTTTGCTATTTCAGAGAATTCCAGCCAGAATGCGCAAGTTGCGTCGTCGAACCAGCAAAAGCAGCAGCAGCAGCATGACAACAAATCGACTTCGAGCAGTGGCAGCAATACCATCAAGGATGAGCCCAATGATTCCGGCAGCTCCTCACCCACACTCAAAGGACAATCAGCGTCGGCCGCTGCTGCTAAAGCGGCCAAAACGCAGCAAAATAACATGAAAAACAACAACAGTTCCAGCATCATCACAAAACAAAACTCGAACAACAATGAGAAGAACTCCAATGCGAACGTGCCGGTGCAACACATGAAAACGGAGAACGCCGTGTATTCGCCGCTGTCGTCGCCGCCCGCTGCCAAGCAGATATCGCGCAAAGATCCCGCCCTGGAGCCGTGCAAGTTCGATGTGAAGATAGCCGATCTGGGCAATGCCTGCTGGGTGGACAAACACTTTACGGAGGACATTCAGACACGACAGTATCGCTCTCTGGAGGTGATACTCGGCGCCGGCTACGACACGTCGGCGGACATCTGGAGCACCGCGTGCATGGCCTTCGAGCTGGCCACGGGCGATTACCTGTTCGAGCCGCACTCGGGCGAGAACTACTCGCGCGACGAGGATCACATCGCACACATCATCGAGCTGCTGGGAAACATACCGTGCAACATCATCTTCCGCGGTGCCTACGCTTCGCACGCCTTCAATCGCAAGGGCGAGCTGCGGAACATTACCGGCCTAAAGCCGTGGGGACTCGTGGATGTGCTGGCGGAAAAGTACGAGTGGGCGCGCGAGGAGGCTGAGGCGTTTGCCGATTTTCTCAAACCGATGCTGGAGTTCGATCCGGCCAAGCGCGCAACGGCTGCGGAGTGCTTGAAGCACGCGTGGCTGAGATAAAATACGATGCACTGCTGCTGCGCCGACGCGCCAGCGCTAGGGCCAGCGTCAGCGTCCACACCATCACCGCCATCGCCGTCGCGACCACTGCTTACGCTGTCACTGACGTTGTCACCATCGCCCAAAACCGCTTCCGAGCCTGCACTGTCGCCGACAACCCCACCAGCAGCCCGAGCGGCGACCCCGGGCGGCCACAACAAGAGCCGAACAAAGACTCCGGCCAAGGCAACGAAGGCGGTGTCCTTGCCGCTGCCCACGGTGCTGTCCACGTCCAAACGCACGGGCACTGTTGCTGGCGACGGCGGCACTTCACCCACGCCCTCGCTGTCAGTGGTGACGCACTCGCTGTGCTGGCGCAACACGCTGCGGCGCATGTTCCAGCGCAAGTGACGTTGGCTGCTGCGTCTCCGGCGCAGGCGCAGGCGATGGTGGGGCGGATGGCGCTGGTGTGGCAGGCGACGCAGACTGGTGGTGCTGGCGTTGGCGCACGCCAGCTACTATTAAGTTCGGCGAAAATCAACACGAACGCGAACGCGAACGCATTACGAGATGGATGAAGTGGAGGTGCAGAAGCAGCCCTAGAGCAGGAAGAAGATTTGTTTTTGTTTTTACTGTTTTACTAGAATTTGCGTGCCCAGGCACTTTTAACACTCAAACTGAACAGAGCAAAGATACGAATATCACTCATTAGAATTCGATTTAGTTAACTGCATATGCTAATTTTGTTATTGTATTGTTGTCACTTTGGTTGTAAGTCGCCCGAACCTCAACAGCAATGACAAAGAGAATTACGGAGCAAAGGAAACGCCATGATGAGTACAAACGCTGGCACGAAACGCAGAGACGACCAGTTGTGTAATAATTTGTTATGCGCAAAACAATTGTGAATGCCGGCGGAACCGAAGCAAAGCAGCGATTTCTGGATTTTCACACAATGAATTTTCTGCAACCTATGTCGCTTCAATACAATTGCGTTAGTTGGCTTTACTTGTGCTATTTTGAATATTGAAAGATAATAAAAAAATATTTTTTTGCAATGATTTTAAATTCAGCTGTGTGACACACCACTGATGCATTCCTAAATTGGGTGAAGAATTCGTGTGAATTCGTGAATTGAGAAACTTTTAAATTTGAATTAATATGCTATTTTAATTTGAAAGATTTTAATTTATTGACTTGGCTATTGAATAATTTTGTAACTGTTTAGTTGTTAATTTAGGAGCGCAAAGTAGCAGAACCACTTTCCATCAAAAGTAACAAGAAATAGATTAAAAAAAATCCACTAAACAAAGAAAAAACTAATTGCAAATTTTCAAACAGAATAAAATGTAAGTGGAGAACCTGCCAAAAGTTAAAACTATAACAACTGAGAAATTACATAAAATAGTCAAACACTTGAAGTATTTATGCGTCGATTTAAACTAAAATACGCGACAAATAGTAAACGTAAAAAGTAACCGTTAACATTTTAAGAGCAACATTTCTTAAAGTTGAGTATTTGCCGACGATGTGTGCGCGCCGAAGGGTGCTGCGTGCTATTTTTAAACAAACAAACTAACAAACAAACAAACACGAAATACGGCGCAAATGTCGAAACATAATGTAAACAATGACATGAAAAATCGAAAGCGAAGAAAGAACGAAACCGTAGAAGCGATGGCAGCGAAACCTTCAGGCCCATACAAAGTATAAATACAAGCAATATTTTTGATGCACATTAAATGGTAAAAGCGAAAATAAACTCAAGTAAAGCGAACAGAGAACTCTGTGCGACTCCCTGCTAAACTGCCTCCCACAAAAACAAAACATAAAATAAAAAAACCAACTTATAAGTAAAACTAAAAACAACCACCACTCACACCCCCCACTCACTGACTGTTCTAACGCGCTAACGCAAAGCTTTACAAATACTATATTTTATTGCTAATTTTATTTAATTGTATTAAACTTTAATTGTATTTTATAAAAAGAATTCTCTATTCAAAACATTTTAATTAATTTAAATTGAACATTTTCCATTTCCATTTAATTTGACAAGAGTTCAGATTGCAGCACCTGTAATTTTGGTCTGTTTGCCTGTCTCTCTCTGTCTCTGCTTGTCTGGTGGCAGACGGTCAGTGGACGCTTTTGGCTGTCGCTCGGCCTGTCCCCTAACTGTGCGGCACGCCGCACAATAACGTTAATGCTAACAAAAAGCAAAAATAATAATTAGAAGAAAACAAGTTAATGAATATTTGAAAATTAATGCAAGTTGCAAGCTAAAACAAACACAAACACAATTATTTATGCTATGATGTAGTGTTATCTAGTATTAGTGTTGAACTGCAGCGAGAATAAGTGCAGAAAACCGAATGTAGTTGTTAATTTATTGAAAATCAACCAACAAGAGAAAGCAAACTAAATGCAAAAGTAAAATTAATACAACATGAAAATGAGCATAGCGCCTACTAAGCAAAAAATTGCGTCTAAACGTTGTTAAGCCAACAGAGCGTAGAGCGTTAAGTGCGAACTGTAACAGGTGCGCGTGCGCTAGGCCGAGGTGATTATTGGGCGCCGGTTCAAACGATAACTGAAATGGCAAAAACAAGTAGCAAAACTGCAAAGCGTAAAAATATTGAAAACGATAACATATAAATATATATATACACACACTTATACATCTACATATATATACATACATATATTTATTGTACATTTAAGCGCCCATGTTATAAAGCGATAAGTGGTAGAAGTGCAAACTTCTAAAAAAAACATGAATACAACATTGCGAAAATGTAAAACGCAGTTGACACCGTGCAGCGCAGACCAGAAGGCGGCTGAAAAATAAAAGTGAAAAAAAGCATAAAACCGGCACATTGATGGTTGTTTGCTGACCAGTTGAAAAGTGTTGAAATGCAGTCGCAGGCGCAGCTAAGCTAAATTCGATTTGGGGTTTTGCAATAACGTGTCAGCCCGAAAGTATGCTAGCAAAATTTACACATATTTTTTGTAGCCAGCGCAATTGCCTTTCAAACTTGCTTTTCGTTAGCATACAATTGGGTTGATTGCGCATTGTGCAAGTTGCGCCTTTGACGGCAACAACTACAGCAACAGCAGCAACAACAACAACAACAGTGTGCGCAAGCCAACACCAACCTCCCCGAAATCCACAGGAGTAGCTAATAGAAATTCTTATCAATGTACGATTACGATCTAAATTTAATGCAAAAACAACAACAACAATAAAAAAATAAATAAAATAAAAATACTGAAACTCTATGTTTGCTTATACATATTTATGTAGTATGAAAATGGTAAAGCGACATGTAACTAAGCAAATAATAAAAACATTCAGCAACAACAACTAAATAAATAAAGCATAAAGAAATAAAAACCCAATTGACTCTTGCCGTAATTTTCTAAAAATAAAGCATAAACATAAATGAAGTGAAATGCATTGCAGCAAAGGTAAATGTTATGATTAGACTAAAATCCACTAAAATGATAGATTTTTAGTAAATTGTTAGCAAAATGAATTGTATGTAATTGGGAAAAAATATGAAATCGAGAACAATTAAATGACACCATAAACTAAAGTTTTTGAGGACATTGTGAAGAAGGCAACAAGTGCGCAACGCTTGGAAATTGCCATCATCGCTCTGACTGTGGCACCAATGGGCGGCAATTGTTGACAGATTGTTTGGGATTTATAATTTTATGGTTTAGCCTTTCCTATGCATGTTTTGTATAAGAAAATAGTTGCATACACATTTCAAAGGTGGTGGAATTGTGGCATCCAAATGAGTCAAATAGGACTAAGTGTGCCTCATACAGAGGCAGCCAACCTGACCTAACCTAAGCCAACCTTTGTGTAGGCAGGAAAGCATTTGTTTTTAAACTAAACACACACTTTGAGGCACAAACCAAGAATAGACAGTGAGCTAAGCGTACAGCAAGCAATCGCAGTGAAATTTACAATTTGCACGTTTTAATAGCTGTTTGCATTGATGTTTGTTGGGGAAGGTGACAATTGAAATGTTTAGAACAACAAGAACAAAAATTAGTTTTGAGCTAAACAGTCATTTCACGAACTTATGTTTATTGTATATTTTTGTTTGGTTTTAGTCGGATTTGGTTTGTGTTTTGTTTGCAGTTTTTATTATGATTTGTAGTTAACACTCAACATTCAACTAAACATTGAACCCTTAAGGCAGGTTTCTACCTTGTGCGGCCGAGAAAACATGTTTTTTTGAAAAATTTTTGATGAGAAGGTTTTTAAGATAAACACTGGAAAATTTTTTCAGATGTAGGTATATGTTTATTGTACAAGTAAAAAGAGTTTCAAGATAAAATATGCAAAGGTGGGGGAGGGGGCCATCGAGCAATGGCGGCAGGACTTCCTTACTCGCGGAAGTCCTGCCGCTGTTTGAGATGACTTGAAACACAAAAATGAAATTTTTTTTATTCTGTATCCTTTTGTCTATGGCTGGAACTAGGATTAAAAAAAAAAAAATGAAAAATGAAGGAAATATGCGATTTTGACTAAAAAACTTAATTTTTACCTACTTTTTTCAATACAAATTTCTATTTTTAATGAGAAAAAATTATTATTTCTTGAAGATCCTAGTTCGTGCCATAGCTAAGACCTTGATAAATGACTGTTTAAAATTTCGTAGCTATTGCTCAACTCGTGTGGCCTAAATCACTTCCGCAAGGTCAAAAAATGTAGTTTTGAGAAAAACGCGTTCAAAGTTTTGCTTCAGCGGCTCGGCGCGCTCGACACCGCTACCTGTTTCGATAAATTGCTTCCGTAATTCGAAAGATTTCAACTTCAAATTTTGGGAGCGTATTCTACAATCATGTATTAATCAAAAAATGCATGAAAAAAAAATCGATTTTTTTGACCGCACAAGGTAGAAACCCCCCTTAAACGTTTATTAATTCCTACTAATTGATTAATTTTTGCACATTTCATTCGTTCTTATGTTTTATTTGCAGCTCATTTGAGTTTATATTCCATTATAAATAAATAAAACAAATATTTTGTTATATTCCTTTCGGTCTTTATGCAAAAAGCAAATCAGGTGTTCAGCAAATGAGCTGCAATTAAAACAAATCCTGTTTCATAGTCAATGTTTCACTATACACATTGCAAGTCAGCAAGAGGCGCATCCTTGTGATCTTTTGTGCAAGTCTTGGTTTCACACACTAGGTTGAAGCTTTTTATTAGTTTCAGCACTCTCCCTGATTTTTCAACTAACTGAAGAAATCCTTTTTCTGCTGGGTGTCGAGCAATCACAGAGAATATGTATAGAAGTTTCTGATTGTTGGCGGCACTTCCTGCAGACTTCTGAAAAGGAAATAGCCATTTTATTGAGTTGATGTCCGAGTGAACAGTGACCTGTCAGGCATCCAGTGTGGCTGTGGAGGTCTGCTTTCTTTTATGAGGCATTTTTTGGAAACTTCTGTCTGGGGTTAAGAACCGTTTCGCCTGGCAAAGTTTCCTATTGTTGGTGTCTACCCATGTCCTTTTCGTTTTCGATTTATAATTTATGTATAATAATTTATATACATATATTTTTTTATTTATACAATATTTTTTAAATTAATTTTTTAAATGTTTAAATTTTTCTTTTTTATTCTTTTATTTTTTGTGATAAAGTGATAACTAAAACATTTTAAAAATTTAAATTTATTCAATTTTAAAATTTAAATAAAAAAGTAATTGCTTTAACTTTTTTCTATATTTATTTAAATTTTTGAAAGTTTTTCATTTTCTATAATATTTGTTTTATTTTTTCATTAATCTCTTTAATTTAATATAATTTAGTTTATAATTCATGTCATGCCTTACTTAATTTAATTTGTAAATGTATTAATATTTCATTTAATTAATTTTTTGTTTTGGTTTTTAGATTAGTTTTAAATGTTTGTTTTTTTCTTTCGTCTTAATTCTGTTTGATTTCTGCATATTTTTTCTGTTTTGTGTATTTTGTTTTAACAAAATTAATAAAAAAATAAAAAAAACAAACTTCAAAGATAAGTTGCAGTTAAATTTTAGTTTTAATTTTTATAAATTCAAATAAAACCTAATTTGTTTGAATTTAGAATTTTTATTTCGCCTGATTTGTTTTGTTTTTGGTATAAAAGTTCATGGTGTAGGTTTATGTTGTTTTAAATAAAATCAAAATAAAAAAATAATTGTTGATTTTGGTGTTTCTACTTATGTTTTTGTTCGGTATGGGTTTCCTTATTTTGAATTCATTTCATTGTTATAAACTAAAATAAAACGAAATTCGCTCAAATCAAATGTTTTAATTTATGTATATTGGTTTGATTTTTATTTAAAGTTATTTTTTATTTAAAGGAATTTAAATTTGAGTTTTTTTAGTTTATGTTTTTGTTTTTAATTCGATATATTTTATTAACAACTTTATGTGTATTAACATTTTAAATAAACTATGTACAAATTAAACTAAAAATTGAAAAAATTATTTGCATTTGTTTTATTTTGTTATCTTATTTTGTTTCATTTAATGAGTTATTTGGTTTGATTTAATTTTTAAATAATAAGAAAAATAATTGAAATTTTTTTTATAAATTTTAGCTTAAAGTAGAAGGTTTTTCTTAAAATAAAAATTATTATTTTTAAATTTTCAATTAATTTTTGTTTTAAATAAATTCAATTGGTTCTTGTAATTTATTTTGTTTGAATTCTAAGTAGTATTTTGTAATTTTATTTTGCTTCATTTATTGTTTTTTAAAATGAAATCTTATATAAAAAATAAAAAAATGAATTACAAGAATATTTTGATATTTACGTTAAAACTGTTTATTTTTACAATAAAACATTTTTAATTTTTTTGCTTTGATACACAATATTTTAAAATTCTTTTAATTTTCATATAATTTCTCCTTAAATATCTTTTCGTTTGAACTAGTTCTTTTTTAAATAAAAAATTAATTTTTTTTTTAAATTTCATTGAATTTATTGCCAAAAATTTTAATCAATTTGTTTTTTTTTAATTGTTCAATATACTTACATCAAAACTTTCAGCTATTTCAATATTTTATTTGAATTTAATGTATTTTGCTTCATTTCATGTTTTTTCAAAACTTTCAGCTATAAAAGAATTTTATTTGAATATAATGTATTTTGCTTCATTTCATGTTTTTTCAAAACTTTCAGCTATAAAAGAATTTTATTTGAATTTAATGTATTTTGCTTCATTTCATGTTTTGTCAAAACTTTCAGCTATAAAAGGATTTTATTTGAATTTAATGTATTTTGGTTCATTTAATGTTTTAGTAGATTTAATTAAAATCGTATACAACAAATAAAAAGAAATGATTACAAAAATATTGTGAACTTCATTTTAGTTAAAACTATTTTTACAAAAACAAATTTTTAGTTATTTTATTTTCAATATTTTGAAAATTATTTTCATACAATATCTTTGTTTTAATTTTATTTAATGTTCTTTTTTTGTTTTTATTCTATTTACTTAATTGCAAAATTTCATCAATTCGGATCAAACATTTTTATTTGTAATTTATTTCGTAACTACATATATTTTGTTTTATTTATTGTTTTTTTTTTCTTTAATTTAAGTTTTAGATTATTATTATTACTATTATTATTATTATTACTATTACTGGGGATTGTATTGCGAAAAAATACAAAAATAGTTTAAATTTGTATTTTACTTTAAACTATTTACAAGAATTACAAAAAATTTTTTCATTGCCATTTTTAATTTGTTTGTAATTATTTTTTGTTTTATTTAACGTTTTATTTGATTTAATTTGAGAAAATAAAAAATAAATTGAAATAAAAGAGAGGCAAAAATAGTTAAAATTTTATGTTTAATTTCCAACAATCTCCAAATTATAATAAATAGAATTTACTTTAAATTATTTACAATAAATTTTTGGTTAATTTTTAAAATTTTAATTTAATTGCTTTTCTTACAGCCATGCAATTCTTTTTTACTTTTGATTTACTTAATTGAAAATATTTCATAAATTCTTCAAACATTTCATTTCTCGCAATTTGTAGTGCGGTTGCTCGACCATCTTTCGCTTCAAAAAAAAAAAAAAAATCATAAATAAAAACTTCAAAAAATTTCGTTTTGTAAACAATACAACCGAAATTTATTACCAAAAACAATACACTTTAAAGGGCCTCACACTCTCTGTGCTCAAGCACCAACAATTTAACACGCAAATGCAAATATTTCAGCTCGGCATATATTTCCAACTGCATGCGGTGATTGCGATTGCAAAATAAAGACAACACACAACAACAAAATACAAGAACACAAAACATAAAAAAGCGATTGCAAAACCCACAAATCTTTGCATAATACATACATACGCTTAAGTAAACAAGATGAATATGAATGAAACACAAAATAAATAAATACAAAAAATGAATCTCGACAAAGGAGCACAAGATGAAAAAACGGAAAGCCGAAAACGAAAACAGTATTTTGATTGATTTATTTGTTTAACGATTGTACGTTTGAACGTCAAGGAATAAATGCCAAGTGGCCTTATGTAATTTGATTTTTTGTACAAGAAAGCAAAACCGACAGAAGCGAGCATTGGCACACACACACACACATACTTTTACATATTAGACATACGCATGTATGCACGTTTGCATTTAGCTTGTACAAGCGAAGCAGCACGCAAACAACAAAAGCAAACAAATAACACTTACACATGCGTAGTAGAGTTTATTTACGATTCTTGTAAGATTTTCTTTTGCGCACTGTTTGAAGTGTGGCTGAGAATGAAGCGGAAGAAAGCTAAAGTAAAAGTTGATAAAGGCGTTAAAAATTCCAATGCAAAGCGCAGAAAAAACAACCAAAAACCAATAACACAGACATGCATGCATTAAATAAGAAATAAATTAAAAAAAACAAAAATAATAGAAAAGTTAATGATGGAATCGGAGGCAGTCAGTGACAATTGACTAAACAAAATAAATAATCCGTAATAATAGAGAATCCATAAATATTAATATGATTAAGACAAACAACAACAACAAGAAAAACTGCAAGAATTTATCATTAAATGCAATTCACAAAAAGTAGCGAAAGAAATCTAATAATAAGAATACAATAACAAAACTCAATATGCAAACAAGTAGCAAACGAGCGTTGGGCCACAAGTTATGCCGCAGCAGCGGAAAATCATTGTGGCACCGAATTTAAAATGAGTACGAATGAAATTTAATTGAAATTGCTACTGAAAAGCAACAAACAAATAATCCAGCAAAGCGAAAATTGCGTCAATGGCGCTGTGACTGCGATCGCGGCAGACGCAAACGACAAAACAACACAACACAACACAACACTGACGCTGGCCACAGCTATGCAAAATAACTGAATGATTAACAAATATATATATATAAATATATATATATATAGCGTATACATATGGGCCACGTGAGGTGGCTAAATGAAAATAAATGAGATATAACTACGGAAAATGAAATAAATGAAATGACGAGAGAACAAAGCAGAAAACAATGTAAAACAATAAAATGAATTATTAACACAAAAGTGCACTTTAATTTGACGCTGGAAGTTGGGTCGGGTTGAGGCGGTCGTGTTAGTGGGTAATTGGAGCAGTGAATGAAATGACGCTGCAATTTGTAGCCAACCTGAAAAACCCACAACTTTGCATATAAACGAGATCCGTTCAAAGAAAAGGGTGAGTTTTCAAATTTCATGGGCTGCCTATATTAGATTTTCGATCTCTTTCGATTTTCTTTATACAATATATGTTGTCACTATCAGATATAAAGGTAAGACAGGTTGGTTGTCGATGGTTTGCTATCGAAAAAAAATGAACAAAGGATCTTCCATTGCACAGTGATTCGTTCCATAGACAAAATTAAAAAAATTTATAGTCTCAGAATTTAATGATTTTGATGTCATTTGAACGGTAAAACTCCAACTATGAAAACCCCAAAAAATCTGTGCAAAAAATTAATTAGTGTGTGTGCAAAAGCTGCTCAAAGTTGAAACTTTTTTCGCAAAAAAATTTAAACACATATTTTCTGTTTTTTAGTCTATTGAGTAAAAAAAATTTTAAAAATACATGGTTTCAAAGAAGGTGCTAAAACTTTGAATATAAATTAAGAAATAATGTGGCCATTTTCGCTTTCAATGTTTGGTCAAAATTTGCTAAGCTCAGGCTTTTAAATCACTTTAAATTAAAAATATATTTCTAAATTAAAAATCTGAAAATTGGCAAAACTTAGCGGAAAATATCTATATTAAAAAGTATGTGAAAGTATGTTCCTGGATTTTTTTTATTTTAAGAAGCACTCTTTCTTTGTCGGATAATGTAATTACATCCTCCGTTATCTTCCGATCTCAGAAAATAATTCTATTTGAAAAGTGGTCTAAACACCTATTTTTCGACAAAATTTATTTGTTTCATCCCTAAAAGTATGCAATCAGCATGAAAAATTGAGAAAACTGCAAAAAAGCAAAACAACCGTCTATTATTATAGTTTTTATTGCAAAACTAAAGGGTCCTTAGACAATTTCTGTTACTTTTTGCAATTATCAATGTTGACGTTACCGATTGAATGTAAAATCTGAAAACTCTGGCACACTTGGTGCTATAGCTCTCGAAAAGCGTAAAACAATACATGATGAAATTGCAAACTACACTAAATATTTTGACATTTACACGTCATCTTTGACAGTTGCTAAGACATCCCTATTTTAAAAACTGTTACTGCTATCTGGTCGCCTTCTATTTGTATAAACCGAAATGACTTTCTTGCCAACCTGGACATTGATGCAGCAGAGGTTTAAAATTTTTGTCCTCGAAACATTTATAAAAAAATTTGCTTTTAAAATTATCCCAAGAAGTCTTATGATGACTTATTTCTGGCGTTCAAGTTAAATTTTGAGCTTTGGGGTATTTAGAGACTTATGGTAGAATTTCATGGTGAATATTTTCGTGGTACATTTCTTACTTAAAAGTTCTGTTTTAAACGACTTTGTTTGGCATTCTAGGAAGAAAGCGTCAAATTGACCCATAAAAATAGGAGCTAGAGGGTTAAAATGTTTCACAAAAATGTTCCTCGTAGTATTTTACATCAAATTGCTGAACACATCAATGTGTCTAAAATGTAAGGTCACGTGATTTACCAAAAGAATGTACAAAAAGGGAGAAACTTTGAACCCCTTAAAAGAAATTCAGATCTAACTTTTCAAAACGCCGATATACGTATATTGTTTTTTATGTCACTTTGGCACAATTCACTGTCAGAATCTTGTCGATTTGGAAAAGAATTGATTTTGTTTTTCAGTGTAAAATAACAACAAAACTATTCAAATGTAGCTGTGAGCATGTTTCAAATTCTTTGAGACTGTTCCCACAAACAAAAAAAGGTTCTTCGTTCCTCCCAACCAAAGTAGGCCCACGATCTAGAATTTTCTTTAACCCTTTCGACCCCAAAGTTGCCTGCGAGCAACTTCACCTATTTGTCATCGCATAGCAAAAGCTACGATTGATTTATGGGTTTAATTTAAGTGGGCACCAACAAATTAATATTTTAAGAAGTGAATTCAAAGCAAATTACAAAAAATTTACTGTTATCCCCCAAATAATTTCCAATAATTTGAAGCGATATCAGGGAAAGTTTGTGTTCTAATTGAAGTCTACGAATTGGGTGCGTTCGATCAAAACCCTGTTTCTATAATAATGGTTAAATAAAATCAAAAAGTGGCAATTTTATATTTTTCCATAAATATTAAATAATTTTTCTGTAATTAAAAAATATTGATACAAAATTTATTTAACCCGTTTTAAGCTAAAATTGTTCAACAGTAAACTAGCTCTAGAACTCTAACAAAGAGGCGTGGCGACTTAGAAGAAGAGCCAAATGTGCTTCAATGATTTTTCAACTGCACAGACATGGCATGATGGAAAAAAGTTCTCCTCGATGCTGTCATTACTGTCATAAACTCAGAGTTAGAGAATTGCTAGGGAGTGGAACATCGTTTGAAAATGATTTTATGGGCATCAAAGTTGCCAGACAAGCAATTTCAAGTCCAGTCACAAATGACTACTGATTATTTGCAATCAAATGAATTGGGTGTATTTAATTTCTTCATTTTCAGTTTTATTTTCAGCTAATACTATACATTACATATAGTAGATATAGTATATAGAATGAAAGTCGCGTGCCCAAGGATGACTGCAGAATGCATATTTGCGCTAGAAATTGTAACAGTGAGTGGTAAATGCGGCTGCTAGCGACGCCATTAATTGTGCAGCTATTTTGGTTGGCACATTACTTATACGCGCCGTACGCCGTGCTGCTACTTTGGTCATCATAACTAATACAGTCAGACATATTGACTGCAATGGTGTTCTGACTGAATGAACTGAGGGGGCGATGAGCGCACTGCTAACAATAAAAAGTTAGCTGAGTATTTTATTGATCTGTGTTAAGTTGATGACCCACCTTCACTGGTCTACTTGCAACTTACAACAAAGCTTGTACCACAAAAACCAACAACAACAATTTGTCGCTCAGTGAGAATGTTTTTAGTATTTGTTTTTAGTTATGGAACCACACTGAAAATGTTTAAATTGTGCTGCAAGCGAATTTAATGCCAAACACATACTCACACACATACACACACAAAATAAGACACCGGGTAAAGCGGCTTATGTGGCGGATGGGAGCCGGCGGTAGTGCTTGATGGTTGATGTTCGTATCTATGCCGCTCATATTTAATTCATCGATTCGAGCGTGCAATATGCGGCCAACTTGCTGCGGAAGCGCTTCCATTTTGGGTTCACCTTTCTCCGGCCTCCGGCGTTATTGCGTTCCATACATGTTGTGTGCGCTTTCTTGTTCTGTGTGCATGTGTGTGTGTGTAGTTTGTTGATTTTGCAATTTTTATGCTTTTGCTGTGACACTGAATTTTAAGTGCGCGTATTGGCGTATTGGGCGCGCATTTGAAATGGACACGATTTCCTGTGCTCGGCCGGCATTCGATTGCCGCTTACATGGCCGTTGCCTGGCTTCGCTTTGCCGAGTGCCTGCATTTTAAAGTGAATACGAAATTGTTTCGAGTGCACGTTTGACATTTTTTATATATAAAATTGCGTGCAGGTTGTGCCAACCGCAATTGGACATTCAATTTATCGGCTATTGGCAATTTTGTGGTTATTTCTTTCTAGTTTGATTCGAGTTGTTGTTGTGTGGACTACATAAACGGTCAGTAGGTAGAAACAAAGCGTAGTCAAAAATGCTGTGTGAAAACATTGTGTCAAGTGTGTAGCTGTCGTTTACGAAACGATTGCGAATGCCACTTGAAATAGAAAATCATTGTATAGCAGTGACAATAAGCAGATCACAAGCGTTCTATTGTCTTTGTGTTGGGCACTGCGTGTTGGGCACAAGTGCCTCTGTCTGGCCAACTGGTAGTGAATGACTTGGCTGAGTTGCAGTACAATTGGCAGTGCAATTTCTAAGGATTCTCTAATATCCAGGCCACTGCACGTAGACTCGTTGAATGGAATAATTGAATGCCTTAGCCTGAAGGTATGCAATAATATTGGCATTTAAAAATTGCAGTAACACAGTTACTCGTATTGATCACAATATGACTTACATATAGCATAGGTTTAGGCGTGCTTTTTAGTTTTTTCTACTAGCAATGCAATGCATCGAATTATAACATTTCCTTGTAAATCACAAAAAATAAGCTCAAACAAAAATTTTCTTTTCACACATTATTTCTTCACTCTCTGCACCCATTTGCCACTTGTCATCACTTGAATGTTTTTATTGTAAATTTATTTTAGTTGCTCTTCCTCTTCTTACTTACATGCCACTATTAGCTGCACTTCAATGTTTGCCTTTGCAAAATCATTAATAATTTTCCTTGCAACACTTTGACTTTCCTTCAACATTTTGCACTCTTTTTCCACTTTGCAGTTATGAAAATATTTGGTTCAACATCTCAACGTGCAGTGCGTCGAAAAGTGCTTGAACGTTTTGGTACGTGATTGCATTAAAATTGCATTTCGAGCTTTTAGTAATTTATCAGCGGCGCACAAAAATGGTTTTTACAATTTAACTCAATTTGACGACGCAGAAAGTCACTTTAAATCAAGTTGCAATCGAATTGAAAAATTTGATTTTTTAGAAAATTTTCCATGGGTTTTACTATATTTTGAAACCAAATTAAATACAAAATTTGAAAATATTCTACAAAATAGTTTACTCTATTTTGTAACCAGGAATTATAGGTTTTCAGCCACAATTAGCTAATGTGGCAATATTTGGAGCTGATCTGCCCAGACGCGCACAATTTGGGTTCTTAGAGTCACTATCTGTTCTGAGAAGTTCGAAATTTTTGATTAAAATCACTATTTGGGCGCTCGCTGAAAAGCCAAAAGCAGTACCATACCATCTAAAAAATACTTCTGTAGTAGTTGTACAAAGTGCCTTCTAAACTAAACAGGAACTGCTTAACTATTTGAAATAGGACATTCTGCTTGCGCATGCCTTTTCCAGTTGGCCACACCAATAGATGAAAGGGCCTCCTCAACGTGGTCCATCCACCGGAAACACGGTCTCCTTCTTCGCCATCGATCACCAACTACCGCATCGAACACCTTTTTCGTCGGAGCTTCATCGTCCATACTTCAGACAATGTTTCATACGCCTCATATAAGTTCTAAATGGTTTGAGTTTTAGGGAAGACTAAGTCTTGAGGTAAAATCGAATCATAATTTTCAATATCCATGTCCAAGGCTACCATCGATGCAACTCAAGTAGTGTATTTGTGGAGTTTACACTTTCTCATAGACCTAACAGAGTGGGCAGGTAGGTAGGTTCAGTGATTGTCTCATGACTTGACAGGCCTAGTGCCTCATTGTGTGATAAACACAGAGTTGTCCTCCTTATCATATTCGACAACCAGTGAGTGGTTCTTGGAAAAGATAACAGACATTTTTTTTCCTTATTTACACTGCTTGGGAGCATAGGACCTCAACAAGTTAATACCTCGTGTTGGTTATGTTAATCGATATGGTTGGTGTCTACGATCAGCACTGCGTTATTTTTCGCTAGTCCGTACTGGCATCGTGTTGTTGTTGCGCTTGGATGGCTGCGAGCTTCTCTTCACAACTGATTCTAGTATGAAGGTCAGGAAGTTTTCTTGGATTGAACTGGATAATAATAATGTTGAAGGGATGGTAAATTATAAGAAAGAGAAATTTAAAAAAATTGCAAATGTTCGGAAAACAAGTCTTAAACCAATAAAAAAAGTCTTTAATGGAAATCGAATCCACGATGGTAGGAAGGTAGGATTTAGATAACAGAGTTAAGCTAAGTAAAGATATTGTATCTTTTCTTCAATTTCATGTAGAAGAGTGAATGGCTTAACACAAATAGTTCGTTGATGACAGAAACAGGCTATTCAGATTGTGTATCTCCGATTGAAAGTATGGTTTCTCATACACGCTCTCCAAACCTTATCGTAACTAAGTCCTGAAATACGACAACGAGCCAAATTGGCCTAAGTATTTACACCTACTTTGACTAAAAGTAGCCGCTTGCACAATCAAAATTACGTTATTATTCGAGAAAAGAAGCTACGTTTTTAATACAAATAAAATGTCATAATATAAAATGCAGATGTCTATTTTTGGGTTTTACCATTTCATTTAGGAATATGAAGTAATTTTCATATCTTTGTCTATGGATAACGAGAGAAGAGCATTAAGGGGATAGTCAGGTAGATTTTTTTTCAAAAAATCGAAAATTTTTTCTTTGCAGTTTTGGTTTATTTAAACCCTTAGGAATCATGTAGAAACCTTCCTTTACCTCGGATAGTATCCGAAAGCGATTGAAAATGAGATTAGCTGTAAGGGCTCGCGCGCTCGAATCGCACACCTGGCGCGTGAAGTAGATGCTGTTGTTTTGAGCTGGCTGACACGATTACGGCCGATCTACTGCACCGATTTGCTTAAACTTTTTTTTTTATATTTTCAGAAAAGGTTCGGCTATCGCATGAACTACGATCATTATTGTCCATTTCTATGTAACAAAGTTATGACACAATTATTAACAAAAACCAAGCAAAACCAAGAGAAAACAACTTTACAATTGCAGTAAATGTTTTTTTATTAATATTTTTTACCGTTGTAGTTTAAACGAGAGCCATTCATTTGTACTTCAAAATGAAATTTGTTTGGTATGTTTCAGATCATCGAAAATGGAGAAATCGTGTCAGCCAGATTTCAAAATGGCGTCTTCCGGTCGCCCATATCTCCCCCGGATATAAACGAAAATTTATAAAAAAAATGTTTTCAGTACTCAAAACTATGTACAATAACATATAAAAAAATTGTTAAATTTGGAATAAAAATTTGTATGAAAAAAAATTATTTAAAAATATGGTCGATTCTACCTGACTACCCCCTTAAGTCTGCTTTGGACTATGGTGCTTGTAAAATAGTGTCAAGTCTTAAATAGTCAATAAGAATGAAGAGAAAAACTGCTTTCAATTGTTGCTAGTAAGTAGCAAACTTTGAAAGGTCTTTTTGCTAGTTTGGCAACTAAGAATATAAAGTGATTGAAAATTGTAATTAATGGGAGTTTTTAATACCCAATTCCTCCTTGGCTATGCCGCCGCTATCATCTTGAAGTGATAATCATATTGTTTAGATGGAATGACAATAAATTTTAAACTTTGGAAACCGTCTTTAAAACTCCAAAAATGGATGTGATAATTATTAACTTTGAACTTTGGAAAACGTTTCCTTAAAACTTCAAGACTGCATTACAATGTTTAAATTAAAAAGATTTCCTTCTAGATTCAGGAAATTCTTGGTCTTTTAGGAGGAAGAACTGTTTAGGAGAAAGTTTAGGAGACTTTGATGGTGACACATTTGACATCATTAGTGGCACTGAAGCCTTCAATATTGAAAGCTGAAGTGTCTAATTTAGTTTAATTTAATTTTATGCTTGAAATGTATAATTTATGTAATGAATGAAGGAAGTTTATAAAAGCGAATTTCATATGGATCCAATTTTTTAAATGTTTTGTTTGTGTTAAGTTCTTAGATTGTTGTTAAGCTGAATCTGAATGAATGAATGAATGAATATATTTTTATTTTTTAATGAGAAGTTTTATTGAAAATTTTTGGGCAGTTGGAAATTTAAGTTTTTTTTTCCAGGTATCTGGCAACACTTACAGTTGTCAGGTTTTCTTCGATAGTCACAGACGTCAGTGATCATAGATCTTAATTGGGTTTTGAGACTATTTCCAGAATTTTTCTTAGTTAAACAAAAAAAATGTTCTTGATGTTAAGCATCACCCTGCCAAATGTGTGTTCTCTAAGTCGGGTCTTTACTGTATTTTGGAGTGCTCAGTTTATTCCGAACGCATGCGCACTACGCCAAACTCTCTGGAATTCATTTGCGCTTATTTAACACAAATTCCAGCAGTTAAAAACTGCTAGAATGCATTTGTTGTTGTGGTTTTTTTCGGAATGAATTTGAATTCAAATGTAAAGTCGTTAAATTGCCGTGTCTGTCTTTAGGGCGTCATGAATTACAATCTAACCGAAATGAAAATGCCATGAAAATAGAGAATTGCGAGCCGCTGGCGTTAATGATTTGCACAATTAAAAGCGCCACAAATGCGCTGTAAGCTAACGTGGTTAACACATACATACATAGGGCTGCGTTTGTGTGTGTGTGTGTGTGAATATGTTAAACGTAGTCAAAGTGAAAGAAATTATAAACGGAAATGACAGCACATGCTGGCCAAGTGAAAGCGGTGAAGCAAGTTGTTGCATTGACTGGTGTGCGTTGTTGTGTGTTGCTAACGTCAGTTGGCTTTGTAGTTTATTGATTTGCTTTATAATTTGAAATTTAATTACAAAGCAATGTGGCAATTTTGAGTGTGTGGTGGGCTTTTAATTGGATTTGAAGTGGTTGAGTGGTTATTTACATATTTGTGTTTATTTGTGTTTGTGCCTACAAGTATGCCACATCAAGCGACAACAACTCCACTGGTCACTTACTTGAGTCCCAGCTGAATTCTTGAAACCTAAGCGAAAACGCTTTGTGTCAGTTTCAGCCATCAACGCAAAACGTCAACGATTAAAAAAAAGGTAGCAGTATTTTGCTGGCGGGTATTTGAAAAGCAAACAATTGCTTTAATTCATGCTTTGATGGGGGCGGAAACCGGGGTGGGAGAACACAAAGTGTATTGTGCAAGGGACAAAGGGTGAAAAGTGCGTTCAAACAAATGGAAAATGTCGAAAACAACAAACGACAAACTATGCGACGGTGGGGGCGCGTGAAAGAGCGCAAGAAAATTTGTTCGCATGCGAGGTATGTGTGTGAATAATTCATTTCTCTGCGAAGTAGGAACAGACAAAAAGGTTGAGAAAAACAGCAAAAGCAAAAATTGTAAATGAAGGAAAAAAAGGATACGATCCAAAGCTGGACGCATATGCAAATTTCATTAAAAAAAATTAAATTATTTATGCAAGTTAAAGTTGGAGTGTCAAGGAGCGGCGGATTAGCTTAGCGCAGCGAAAGAGCATATGCGAGTGTCTGTGCGTATGTAAATGTGACGCAAAATTAGGCAGCACTTTGGCAAGCAGTAAATGTTAATTTCGCGCATAAACAGCTGCAATAGAAAAACGTACGCATGTATGTGTGCAGCGACTGTGTGCTGCCAGTGTGTGGGGTGAGAATTCCAAAAGATGAGAAAAATGCTCAGTTGAAAGGAAAAATGCGCATCAATATTTGCATATAAGTACGAGTAGGTTTGTATGTTGCTAGCAATTTCTGTTTGGTACACTTCTCTTTGAGTGTGTTGGTGTTGTTGCATAAAAGAAAGTCACTGATGGCACGCTTACAAGTGGCCAATGTGCATTCAGTTTGGCTGACAAATTGCCGGCAAAATTAGTCAATAGCATTCAATCGATTGAGTGCTGTTTTATTATCGAGCAACATGAAAAGGTTCAATGTACTTGTGTACTCAAATAAGTATTTACTTGCGTTACAGGTTATATAATGTTCACATATGTATGTATGTTTTTATGTTATTCCTTTGGATGCAGAATGCAATCAACTTGAAGGTCAGAGTTAATGTTGAAGTCTTTGTTGTGGTTAATTACAGGTAATTTGGTCAATGGCGAGTTGGAAATGTGATGGCAGCAGATTTTACCAACAAACTGATGCTGTAGTTGAAGCTGGAAACAAACTGGATAAACCTTACTTATGAATTTCCTAACTTATGAATTATGAGTTAATTTCCCAGTTCTAAAATTGGTTAGATTATAGACTGCAGATAAGATTAGATTAGATTAGATTAGATTAGATTAGATTAGATTAGATTCGATTCGATTCGATTAGATTAGATTAGATTAGATTAGATTAGATTAGATTAGATTAGATTAGATTAGATTAGATTAGATTAGATTAGATTCGATTCGATTAGATTAGATTAGATTAGATTAGATTAGATTAGATTAGATTAGATTAGATTAGATTAGATTAGATTAGATTAGATTAGATTAGATTAGATTAGATTAGATTAGATTAGATTAGATTAGATTAGATTAGATTCGATTCGATTCGATTCGATTCGATTCGATTCGATTCGATTCGATTCGATTCGATTCGATTCGATTCGATTCGATTCGATTCGATTCGATTCGATTCGATTCGATTCGATTCGATTCGATTCGATTCGATTCGATTCGATTCGATTCGATTCGATTCGATTCGATTCGATTCGATTCGATTCGATTCGATTCGATTCGATTAGATTAGATTAGATTAGATTAGATTAGATTAGATTAGATTAGATTAGATTAGATTAGATTAGATTAGATTAGATTAGATTAGATTAGATTAGATTAGATTAGATTAGATTAGATTAGATTAGATTAGATTAGATTAGGTTAGATTCGATTAGATTCGATTAGATTCGATTAGATTAGATTAGATTAGATTAGATTCGATTAGATTCGAATAGATTCGATTAGATTCGATTAGATTAGATTAGATTAGATTCGATTAGATTAGATTCGATTAGATTCGATTAGATTCGATTAGATTCGATTAGATTCGATTAGATTCGATTAGATTCGATTAGATTAGATTAGATTAGATTAGATTCGATTCGATTCGATTAGATTAGATTCGATTCGATTAGATTAGATTAGATTAGATTAGATTAGATTAGATTAGATTAGATTAGATTAGATTAGATTAGATTAGATTAGATTAGATTAGATTAGATTAGATTAGATTAGATTAGATTAGATTAGATTAGATTAGATTAGATTAGATTAGATTAGATTAGATTAGATTAGATTAGATTAGATTAGATTAGATTAGATTAGATTAGATTAGATTAGATTAGATTAGATTAGATTAGATTAGATTAGATTAGATTAGATTCGATTAGATTCGATTAGATTCGATTAGATTCGATTAGATTCGATTAGATTCGATTAGATTCGATTAGATTCGATTAGATTCGATTAGATTCGATTAGATTCATTGACTTAATTTAACTAAATGCAGCAAGTTGGCAACTTGAAACTGCAACGGTCAGCTGACTTATGCTATATTTTCTCACAAACCTTCGTACATAAGTATGCAAACATGCCGTTTTCTTTCACATTTTCATAGATAATTATGTATGCAAGCATGTTCGTATGTATATGCAGCGATTTAAGTACGTGTGCCATTGTGTTGGACGAGTTGCATTCACAAATGTAGAACTGGGTCACCAATTTTCGGTGTCACGAATGCACTAATGGAAAATGTCAAAGTTCAAATGCACACCAGACTCAATGTGCTTATGTATGTATGTATACAATTACAGAATATATGTATTTATATGAGACCCTGCGCCGGTACGAGTTGCTCATATCAGTTGCTCGTATCACCGTTGCGAATGTGACACTTACACGTAGCACAGCTGTGTGTGTGTGTGTAAGCTATTTGTGTGTGCTTGCGCTCCATTAAAGCCAACACAGGTTAGTGTAATTTTTCGAAAGTGTGATTTTATCTTGAAGTTCAAGACCGACACAATCCAGCGCGCGCAATTAGAGACATTCGAAGTTGAAGCCAAATGTAACCGAACCCAGCGACATATGTACGTAGAAATAACTGCAAACATTATACATAAGTACAATGCCATTCAATGTTGAATGTCAAGCGGCCAAACTGAAATATTCCGACAACATTGTAAATAGTGTCATTAAAATTTGAAACCAACAGCAACATTCACGCCACATTTAGCCACATTGCACAGTACACAAACACACACAAACACAAGTGTGCTCGTACATAGAAGGCAACCGAACACGCTGACTGCGGTGGCCACTGATTTGTGACGGCGAAAGCGTAGTACACGACGCGGTGGAAAAGAGCACTGTGCCGCTTCACATGCAAAGCCATTACCACCGGATGGGGATTTAATGAGCCTGTTAAAATTCCCGAATGTGGCATAAAGCACTCGGCGCGCCGTTAGTCGCCATGAATAGCTGGTACATAAAATTAGGTAAATAATCGAGGAGGCGAACGTTGGCGGAATGCACAATGTGGTTAGTGCTGACGTCTTTGCTGCCTAACGGGCGTATCGGCATTTTACGAGTAATTGAGATGTTGTGCACTTTCGAGTTTTACTTTTATTTTCATTATTTAATGCATGCACATTCGTTACTTTACTAAGGTATATGGAAATTTATAGTGCGATTTTGGCATTTGCTAATGTTTGCTTAGATGCATAATAAACACTTTTCTGGGGAGTAAACCAGAAGAATGTAGTGTTTATTTTATTTCTATTATATTCTATCAAGATAGCAACACTCGTCAATGAAAGGTCGGGAATCTGTTTGCGAATCTACTAGACTAGACTAGACTAGACTAGACTAGACTAGACTAGACTAGACTAGACTAGACTAGACTAGACTAGACTAGACTAGACTAGACTAGACTAGACTAGACTAGACTAGACTAGACTAGACTAGACTAGACTAGACTAGACTAGACTAGACTAGACTAGACTAGACTAGACTAGACTAGACTAGACTAGACTAGACTAGACTAGACTAGCTGCAAATTCTTGCTAGTAAAAATTTCACTAGCAGAAACTTGCAGCTGCTTTTTTCTCTCTGGCGTTGTTACGCTCCCGTTTCTGCTCTCTTCTGTTAGTTTTTTGAGTTCGTGAACGCTTTACCAGTTAAAACTTTTGATAATTATCAAAAACTATTTGATAATGAACAGACCTTATATGTGTAGAAACATAGTACGTAGACTTTTAAGTATTTAAAGTTATTCAAATCAACTCTACAATCAATTTCACGCATCGATGGCTCACATTTACTTCAGTTGTCTGTCTAACTAGAAGATTCTCGTATATTTGAGTCCTTTCCCTGAACCTTTACACTTTACACTTCTTCTTCTATTATCGTACTTCAAAGACGATATTTCAAGTTCACTTGCACTACTGTAGAACACAGTACGGCTTTAATTTTCAAAAACTTTCTTCAATATAAATTCAATCATTGGCGCCTTTTTCATTTAGTAAATGGATCTCTGCGCTTTGTTGAATTTAATTGAATTGCATTTTTTTCAAGTCGGCAGGCAGGCATGACTGCAGTGTATTTAATTTAATTTCAGCGTCAATTCAATTGAATTGAGTTTATTTTCAATTCCAAGTGTTTTCTTTACGCAGCAGGCACAACGTTATCAATTTACTTGACATTGCCATTCATTATTATTTTACGCTCATTGTTGGCATCATTCAGAGCATTGTTGTTACTTTTGTTGTTGTGTTGACAGTACTTTGATACGTAATGTCAAAAATTAGAGTGCAAAGTGTAATTTTAGCAGTGTAAGCTTGAAATGAAGGGAAAAGCAAATTGAAAGGAATGCAAAGAAATATGTGGCCGACAGCTGTAATGACAGTCGGTGTGATTTAGCGGAAATGTTGCTTAGAGCAATTTGTAAAAATATAATTTTCAGTTAGACGGCTTTTGTGGTCAATTGAAATGCTTTTGCGTTAATAGAACTCATGGTTTTTATGAGCAAATTACTGAATGCTTTTGAAAATGTGTAATGTCTGTTGAAGCACTCACAGCATAGATTTAAATATTTCATTTCAATCGCATTTAGGGCTCATGACTGAACTTTTATGGCGAACTTTGTGTTGCCACTTTGGAATTGCATTTCAATAAATATAATGTAACCTGGCTGTAGCCAATTTAACTTCTCTGGCAGCGCAGCATTTGTACTTCTTGGCGCATCGTTTTACGACGGTGTGCTACATTGCAGCGAGAAGTTATTTATAACGCGTGCAGTTTTCCTGTCATTCCGGATTCACGCATACAACACCCTCGTTCTACGTTTCGCGGCATAATGCTGTATTGAAAGGTTGGTTAGGTGTGCGCTGAATTGCCACGGCACAGGGCTCCAACAGAAACGTACAAATTACCATCGAGCCATAAACTTGGCGATGCCAATTTCAGCTCGCTTTCGCGTCTTTTCTCTCACTCTTTCTTTCTCAGGTTAACTAGTGCTGTTAGTATTTGCCAGTAATGCGACGACTGCTGTCTTTCTCGTTTATGCTGTGCATCTGCCGCTGACGCTGCTGTAACTTTCATATTTACGTCGAGCGCCAAAAGCGCACGAAACGTTTCTGTGCCTTGACTCGAGCCTGTTCGTCTCATTCTTCTATGTAATCATGCTACGTATTTAATAAATGTTGTTGTTCATTTTGTTATTGTTATTGCTACTGTAATTGTTTTGTTTTACTGACTTGTGTTGGTTTGATAACCAACGCGTTATTCGAGCATACTTTGCGCTATGTGGAAATGTCCATATTGCGTGTTATTGTTGTAATTTGTTTTCTATATTTTTTTGTGGGCTATGTTTTTGTATTTATTGCTGTTGTTGTTGCTGTTGCTTGGCAAATGATTGGTATGCGAAATCGATAAAGTTGTCGCCTTGAACAGATTCCCTACTAATCAAGGTTGCGTATACGCCCCGATGCGCTGTGACATTTTGGCACAAAGTAAATTAAAGTCAAAGAGATTTTGTATTTGTAGTTAGAGTTTTAAGCTCCTTGCTATGGCAATTAATATAAGAAACACGATGAGTGCAGCAATTTTTTACCAAGGACAGCAGTTGAAAATGATTGTACGGAAATTATTAAAGGAATTATAAAAAGTGTCTGGAGTATTGAAATGCAAAAAATATGGGAAGATATTTAAAGATCTGACCATAGACAGCAGTTGAAGAAGATTAGAAATGAGTTATGAGTAGTTAGTAATTTATGAAATTGACAAAAAGAAAATATAGAAAAATATTTTAAGGCTAACTTACAAGCACCAGTTTAAATTGCAAATAATATTGAGTTGCGTTGGTTATACAAATTTTTTCCACATTTGTACCGCACACATAACCTAGAAAAAAGTTTTAAATTTAATTAAATATTTTTTAGGTACCACGCAGGTGGAAAAAAATCTAGCAAAAATATAAATAAGTATATTTTAAAACATTATGTTAGAAATATGTAACAGTTGGGCTGAAAAGTTCGTATCGTTTCTATGAGATGGCACCACTGGAATAAAATCCGTATAATTTTTACGTAGTACCAACCTTCAAAAGAAACGTGTATAAATTTGACGGCTGTCTGATTATTAGTTTGTCAGATACAGCATTTTGAGTGAAGCAACTTTTGTTATTTTGAGAAAATGGATAAAAAGGAATTTCGTGTTTTAATGAAACACTATTTTTTGATGAAAAAAAGTGCTACTGATACCAAAAAGTGGTGTGATGAGTGTTATCCGGACTCTGCGCCGGGCGAAGCAACCATTCGTAAGTGGTTTGCTAAATTCCGTACAGGCCATATGAGCACCGAAGACGATGAACGTAGTGGACGGAGTGTAGTGGAAAAGAGGCTGTTACGGACGAAAACATAAAAAAATCCAAAAAAATGATTTTGGAAGATCGTAAATTGAGGTTGATTTGTATAGCTGACACTCTAAAGATATCAAAGGAACGTGTTGGACATATCGTTCATGAATATTTGGGTATGCGAAAGCTATGTGCAAAGTGGGTGCCGCGCGAGCTCACAATCGACCAAAAACAATGAACAGAACAATGAAAAAACAAGAAACAGTCGATGTTCCAGAGCAATGTTTGCTCTGCTTGCTTGCACTCCGGAGTGCAGTCGGCAGTCATCTGAGTGGTCTGCACGCGATGAACCGAATCCAATGCGTGCAAAAACTCAACAGTCGGCCGGTAAGGTTATGGCGTCCGTATTTTGGGATGCACATGGAATAATTGTCATCGACTATCTTGGAAAGGGAAAAACCATCAACAGCGACTATTATATAGCGTTATTGGAGCGTTTGAAGGACGAAATCGCGAAAAAACGGCCCCATTTGAAGAGAAGAAGAAGAAAGTGTTGTTTCATCAAGACAATGCGCCGTGTCACAAATCGGGGAAAACGATGCTAAAATTGCATGAATTGGGCTTCGAATTGCTTCTGCATCGACCGTATTCTCCAGATTTGGCCCCCAGCGACTATTTTCTGTTCTAAGATCTCAAGAGAATGCTCGCTGAAAATAAATTTAAAGCCTAAGAAACAGAGGCCTATTTTGAGGCTAAACACAAATCGTACTACAAAAATGGTATTGAAAAGTTGGAAGATCGCTTTAATCGGTGTATCGCCCTCGATGGCAACTATGTTGAATAATAAAATCGAATTTTGCCAACAAAATGTGTTTTTCTATAAAACGATACGAAATTTTCAGCCCAACTGTTATATAGAAGAGAGTACGGCAAATATGACCTAAAAACGAATTAAAAAAATTTAATTTTATTGTGGAAAAAAAGGGAAAAAATATCTGTTGTTAAACATTACATGAGAAATATATACAAAAAATTTAGTGATTGTACCGCACACATAACCTAACAAATTAAAATATTAAATTTAAAAAATTAAAATATAATATAAAAAAATATAAAATAAAATTAAAATATTACATTTTCATTTTTTTCTTTTTGTTACTTTATCATTTTTTTAAAAAGCTAATCAAGTATGATGCTTTAAATTAAATATGAAGCCATATGTTTCTCTTTCCTTTTGAAAAACTTTGCAACTCATTAACAACGCTCCAACTCATTGATGCAGCGGTCAGAGACTTTTAACAAATTAGCTTCAACAATGTACTAAGAGTTTTGTTGTATTTCCAAAAATATGTTAATTGAATTGATGGGGTTACCAGCTCTGTGCCATCCAACTAATAAATATTCATTAATTGACACACACAAACATTCGCCCAGACAACCAACAATGCGCAGACACTACGCCAGACAAGAAAGACTGACGTCTTATGCGGCGGCTGAACATCAGATGAAATTGCAAAATACGAACGCAATTTGCCCCTTTTGCTCCTTACAAAAAGAAATTTGCACTTTGTACTTGGCTGTCGCATTTATCTGTAAGCAAGCGCACGCGCCTTCAAGATAAACATCCGCTTAAATTGTACGCCATTTGCATTTTGACAGGTGACTGCATAATTTTTGATAAATAAATTACAAACGTTACAACGCATACATTATTCGTTTTTGCCTGTTTACACGTTTTTTATTGTGCAATTGCAATTTTTTGTTGTAGTTTTTTGTTGTCCTCCAAGAAGATAAATAAAAGCACATTTCTCATGTTGTAGAGAGAGAACAAAAAACGATATGACGGGTTAGTACCTGAATCGAGAGTGCAAAGAAGGAAAAGAAGTAAAAAGCAAAGACTGTTTTTAGGCGCATCAACTTCTCTTTAAATTATGGGCGCTGCTCAAGTTGGTTGCACGTGGCTGCGATGCACAGTGTCACGATCCCATATAAGCCGTGGCCAAAAATACTTCGCGTTGTCCTATTTCAATGAAACTTGGTGAGATTATTTTCGTGGTGGAAAATAAGAAATTCACAAAAAATCATTAAAATTGGACCACTGGGCGTGGCACCTCCCATACGAAAGGAACTGTAATATTGAAATAACTTTCTTAATATTAGTGATAGAATTATGAAATTTTGTATTTGAGCTTAAAATGATGATTTAAAAGCTCACACTAAAAAAATGGGCGGTCTGCCACGCCCACTTTCAAAAATATTCGTATTTTACTACAACCAAAACTGTATTTTTAGAAGGCTGTTTGCGATACTCGTTCCACGATGTAATTTTAATTCGTAAGCTTTCTAAAACCTTAAAGTGGGCGTGGCAGCTGAAGCATATATATAAAGTGGCCAAAACTTTTCCTGTATGAATTCATGTTTAATTTTTTCAGCTTGTGATAACATATTTTGGTATAAATGTTTAAATTTTTAAAGTGGGCGTGGCATTCTGCCTACTTTTGATGATACGAACAATGTGCTAACCTTGTCCTTTATACAGCTCATCACTTCAGCAGCTGCTTTGCCGCTACTTTCATTGAACGTCGGAAGCCATACTTCGAAAAAATCACAATTTTTGACTGTAGGCGCCACTGCAAAAAGTAAATGTTTAGGTGGAGACGCAAACTTTCATGATTAACATCAACGCCCGTCTTATCTTTAAGTAAATTTATAAGAAAATCAAGTTTTATTGAGCGCTTTCTGGATTCAGCTTTACGCCACACTTCGAAGAAATCACATATTTTTAGTGGAGGTGTCATTAGAAAAATGTGAATAACAACTGTTGATTCGGCAAATAACTTACAAACTTGTTGACTCGGCAAATAAAAACAGAACAAAACAGAACACTTATAAATTTTGTTTGGTTTATTTAAATTGTTTAAAATTATTTGAAATCGTTTGAACTTGTTTGAAATTGTTGCGCCTTGGTACGCTGTCGGTCGTCAAGTAAAAAAGAAAATGACCGCTGTCCTTTTCTGCAGCGCTGCATGTGCCACACGCGTGGCCCAGGGCTGCATGCGCGAGGCATGACTCGGATATTTACATTCTCTCCCCTGGTGGATCCTTGGGATCCGCAAAACGTAAAGCGGCTAGCTTGCTGGCAGGGCGCCTTATGCGACCATGTTTGGTGAGGACTTCTGCGCTGCGGACTTGCCCGTCTTTGGCTGTGAATACCTCCACAATCTTTCCTTTCTCCCAGCGGCTTCTCGGAAGGCTCGGATCGCAAATAACCACTAACTGGCCAAGCTGTAACGGTCTGACCTCATGCTTCCACTTCGTACGCCTTAACAGTTGCGGCAAGTATTCTACCGTCCATCTTCTCCAAAATCGATCTTTTAAGTTCTGCGCGATCCGCCACTGTTTGCGCAAGCATACTTCACTTTCAGGTAGCGCCGGCGTTTGCGTTGAATTTAAACATCCCAACAGGAAATGATTGGGTGTTAATGGCTCCTCGTCTTCAAGCGTCATAGGCAGGTCCGTCAAAGGGCGGCTGTTTATAATATTTTCCGCCTCGATCACTACGCTCCGGAATGTCTCCAACTTTGGTGCTTCTTCCTTCAGGACTCTGCTCAGCACACGCTTAACGCATTGCACCAAGCGCTCCCAGCAACCCCCACTACTTGGATTGGCGGGACAGTTAAATACCCATTCAATCCTCTCCTTTGCCATATAACGCGACAGCTCTTCCACGTCAAACAAACGGTTTTGCGTCGTTAGCTCTTTTTGTGCCCCGACAAAATTCGTGCCGTTGTCGCTACGCATACGTACCGGCGTGCCCCGCCGGTTCATGAAATTTCGGAGGCAAAGTAGAAACGCACTGGTTGATAGTTCATCGGCAATTTCCAAATGCACGGCTCGCGTTGTTAAGCACGTGAAGAGTGCTATCCAGCGCTTTTCCCTCCGGCGTCCAACCGCCACCGAAAAGGGGCCACAGTAATCCACACCAGCATAGGTGAACGGACGGACGAATGGCGTCAAACGATCCGATGGCAACTGGCCCATCAACGGCGTAGCAGGTCGAGCCTTGGCCATAATACACACCGGACATCTTTTCTTGACCTCGTTCAGCAAAGTGCGAGCACGAGGGACCCAGAATTTTTGGCGCATTTCGTTAATGATGAGGCAATCGTTCTGGTGATGTCTTTTTTGATGATAATGTTCCATCACCATCCCAGAAACTCGGTGATGCTGCGGCAAGATGATCGGTTGTCGGGCTGTGATTGGCAAACAATACGCCGCGTCAATTCTCCCCCGGAGCTTCAGCAAACCATCATCGTCGAGGAATGGTGAAAGCAGGTACAAACTGCTCGATTTCGGCACTCGCCCATCGGTCTGTATGGACCGGATCTCACTCGTGTATGCCTCTTCCTGACATCGGCGGCATATCAGCTTTTCAGCGGCATCAATTTCAGCTGATGTCAACTCTCTTTTGTAGGGGACGTGTAGTGCGGACCTTGTGTTATTGATGAACCTCAGCACCCAGGCCAGAACTCGTAGCATCTTCCAATAAGAAGAAAATTTCGTAAATTCAATACAAAACTCACCCTCCGTTGATATTAGAACGAATTGAGTTTCTTCGTCACCGCAATGTTCTGACTGTAGCTGTGTAGGCTCTTGGGGCCATTGCTCCTCTCCAAGGTGCAAGAACGTAGGGCCCATTAGCCAACGGGAAACCGAGTCGACGTCTATGGGCAGTTTCGCCCTCGTGGCATCATCCGCAGCATTAAGCGTTGTTGGTATCCAGCGCCACTGTGCTGGTTCTGTAGCGGCTAGCAGCTCGGCAATTCTACAAGCCACAAATTGTTTGTACTGTCGTGTTGTAGAGCGGACCCAAAGCAATACTGTCTGGGAATCGCTCCAATAGGTGACTTTATCAATGTGGAACTCGTGACATTTTTCGATTGATGCACTCAATCGGCTCCCCAACACAGCAGCCTGCAACTCAAGCCTTGTAATGGTCATGCCTTTAATAGGGGCGCATCTTGTTTTGGCGGCGACAAATGCGACGTCAACTTGATCGTTCGCCTTTATGCGCAAATACGCTACGGATGCGTATGCCTTGGAACTAGCGTCTACAAATACGTGTAGTTGAATTTCGTTAGCAATCGGCAAATTTTCCGAATAGCATCGGGGCACGGTAATATGCTTGACACGTTGGAACTCATTCCACCAGGTGAACCATTGCTTCTTCAAATCGTCCGGTAAAACATCATCCCATTGGATCTGCCGTTTCCAGGTCACTTGCACCAGTAACTTCGTGAATAGTGTCACATTTGCGAGGAATCCAAATGGGTCGTAAATGGACATGACGATGCCCAGCATCTCTCTCTTGGTCGGCGATCGCTTTCCCACCAGAACGTCTTGGGGAATCTTGTGGAATTTGAACAGAAATTCAAACGTGTCGCTGTTGGAGTTCCAGTACAACCCCAACACCTTATCTGTAGAGGGCTGATACTCCATACTGATGACGTTTGCCTGCACTTGACCATCTCCATTTAATTTTAGCTGCAATTCTTTGCAATTAGACACAAATCTTCGCAGCGTGAACCCCGCAGCTGCGTTGATTTTGACGGCTTCAATTGAGACGGTTTCGGCCTCTGCTGCGCTGTCGAAACTGATGACCAAGTCGTCTACGTACGTTTTCTCGATAACGGCCTTCGCCCCTGCCGGCATTAGTGAAGCCAACTGCGACGCGTTCAAATTTTTGATGTATTCGGCACAACACGGGGAGCAGGCCGCCCCAAATATCATGGACGTCATAACGTACACTCGAACCGGCTTCTCTGACTTCCCGTCTCTCCACAGGAAACGCTGGGCATTTTGATCAGCGGGTCTAACTTTTACCTGCGAAAACATTTCCTTGATATCCGCACTAACGGCGATTTGACCTTGTCGAAACTTGTGCATTATAGCCAAGAGTGGCTGAGCGTGATCTGGCCCTTTGAGTAGCACCGAATTTAGCGACACATTCGATGCCTTTGCTGCCGCATCAAACACAATGCGCAGTTTTTGTGGTTTGTGCGGGTTGACAACCCCAAAGTGCGGAAGATACCATGTCGGATGTTCCCGTTCATCTGCCTCTTCCGGGGAAAGCAGCCGTGCGTAGCCTTCGTTGATGTATTTGGCCATTTCGGCTTGGTAGGCCGCAGCAAATTTAGCGTTTCTCCCCATCTTTCCTTCAATACCACGAAGACGTTGATGAGCCATGGCATAGCTATCGGGCAACTCGACTTTGTCCTGGCGCCATAATAGTCCCACTTCAAATCTCCGCCCAACATCCTTTGTAGTGCTTGACAGAATGTGGCGTGCGCGTTTGTCCTCATCAGACTCCATGATGACACCCGTGCTGCGTACTCCGAAATTTTCGGTCGACAAAAAATCATCAACTATTTTGTTGAGCTGTTTCAACGTATGAGCTTCAGTCACATGAAGAAGCCTTGGTTCCGTGTGACCTTTATGACTGAGGGGTCCATAGACCACCCAACCCAGTTTCGTTTCGGCGGCGATTGGCTGGTCGGGCCCGTTCTGAACTATGTTGTTACATGCGCTCAAGTAGCTGTTGTCCAGCCCTAGTAGCAGGACTGGTTTGGCTTCTGTATACTCAGTAATTGGTAGTGACTTCAAATGACGGAATTGTTTCGTGCGCAGCGACTGAACAGGCAAATTAAGATGACGCACAGTGCGTACATTCTTTAGCGCGAATTCTGCCGCAAGCCCTTTTACTGTGAGGGCGACCTTTCGTGAGTTTTCAGTCGTCTTTTTCTGCCCATACCACTGTAGTGTCAATGGCATGGTGCGTCCCTTCAGGCCCAACTTCTTGGCGACTTCCTCCTGAAGCAGTGACACCGATGACCCTTCGTCCAGCATGGCGTAAACCGGCAAACTACCTTGCGGTCCACAGATAGTTACGGGCAATATCTTAAACAGCGTTGATTGATGTTGACGATGGCAATTAAGGACGTGGCCCACCTCGTTACTCGGAGGCGGCGTCGTTTGTGTTGGCGCTGCAGCATTCTGGTGTAGTAATTGGTGGTGGCAGCGACTGCACCCATTAATGCCGCACGCCTTCTTCTCTGGGCACGTCGTCAGATTGTGGCCCTGCTGAAGACACGCGAAACAGAGCTTATGACGCTTCACGACCTCCCATTTGGCATTGGTTTTGAGCGCCTTAAATTGGCGACAAGTACTCAAACCATGACATTGACTGCACTGCAAGCATGTGTCGGGTTGCTGCCGCACAGCCGACTCTGAGCTATGCAGCACTCTACGGGCACCACCTCCTGCTGCTGTAGCTTGACGATTCGCGCTTGGCTGTTGAACTCCCTGGGAGGTTCTTCCCGCTGGTGTTTGACTGGTGCGCCACGACGCGGTAGCAATGGACGGCATTAGTGCCACTACCTTGGCCAGGTCGCTAATCCAATTAGAAAAGGTCTCCAGCGTCGGGAATGGTTTAATATTGGCGGCGTGGCGGCTCCAATCAAATTGTTTTGACGGCGGCAGCTTCCCAATCAGCTGCTCCAGTAGTATTGGATTCGTTAAATGGTGCTCACATTGGGCAGATTTGAAGAAGGCCACAATGTTGCGCACCCGATTTGCGAAGTCCAACACGTGCTCCAATCGGTTCTCGTATATCGATGGAAATTGTTGCACTTTCTGCAGCTGAGACTTTATTAGCAAATCCGGCCGCCCAAAATTAAACTCCAATTCCTCCATCACTTTCGGTACATCATCTGAGTAGATGAGTAACGATGTCACGGCGTCCTTGGCACTGCCGTGCAGAGCTTTGTGCAGCCGCATCAAATTTTGGCGGTGATTGTATCCAAACTCCGCCGTTGTGTCCCGAAAATTTACTTGGAAAAGCGGCCAGTCCTCCGGGTTCCCACCGAAGGCCGGCAATGGGTACAATTTTGACGAGGCGTTGTCCCCCATCGAGAGTGCCCCATTGTACCGCAGAGAACTTGGCACATTCTGCGGAGGTAGCGGAGAAGGATCACTTGGCACCAGCTGCTGCACCAGTCCTGTTGACCTACGTGGTGGCGGAGACAATTGATGATTGTTCGCGCTAGCTCCGTCAGCGACTTGTGCTCGGAGCTGTTGTATTTCGGCTTGACCACGGCTGGTCTCCTTGCGCAGCTCCTCTACCGACTCACGCAGCGTGTTGAGGCTCGCTAACAGCGCAGAGACTTGCCCCGCATTTAGAGCGGCATCCTGCTGCCCCGGATTAGGAACTGTATTTTCCGCGTTTAACATTTCCGACGAATTGTAGCTGTCCGAGTCGGACAATTCTCCTTCTGTCTGTTTTGCCCTTGCTCTCGTGAACATTCAGAAAACCGAGCAGCGTTGCCAGCTACGAAAGTTTCGCAACTTCACTAGGGCTTCAATGCACTAACAAGATGGCGGCAGCGTGACGAGGGCGCGCTAGACAGCGACAGCGGCAGCGTGACTAGGGCGCGTGCGAGACAGCGATGGCGGCAGACTGTTCGCCGGAGCGCTAGGGCTTCAATGCGCTAAAACTCCGATTGGCTGGTTGGCGGCAGCGTGACGAGGGCGCGCTAGACAGCGACAGCGGCAGCGTGACTAGGGCGCGTGCGAGACAGCAATGGCGGCAGACTGTTCGCCGGAGCGCTAGGGCTTCAATGCGCTAGAACTCCGATTGGCAAGATGGCGGCAGCGTGACGAGGGCGCGCTAGACAGCGACAGCGGCAGCGTGACTAGGGCGCGTGCGAGACAGCAATGGCGGCAGACTGTTCGCCGGAGCGCTAGGGCTTCAATGCGCTAGAACTCCGATTGGCAAGATGGCGGCAGCGTGACGAGGGCGCGCTAGACAGCGACAGCGGCAGCGTGACTAGGGCGCGTGCGAGACAGCAATGGCGGCAGACTGTTCGCCGGAGCGCTAGGGCTTCAATGCGCTAGAACTCCGATTGGCAAGATGGCGGCAGCGTGACGAGGGCGCGCTAGACAGCGACAGCGGCAGCGTGACTAGGGCGCGTGCGAGACAGCAATGGCGGCAGACTGTTCGCCGGAGCGCTAGGGCTTCAATGCGCTAGAACTCCGATTGGCAAGATGGCGGCAGCGTGACGAGGGCGCGCTAGACAGCGACAGCGGCAGCGTGACTAGGGCGCGTGCGAGACAGCAATGGCGGCAGACTGTTCGCCGGAGCGCTAGGGCTTCAATGCGCTAAAACTCCGATTGGCCTTCAAGGCACCTGTACTTCGATGGCGTTGCGTGCAGCGTACACAAAGCAATTTCAAAACTTGTTGATTCGGCAAATAACTTACAAACTTGTTGACTCGGCAAATAAAAACAGAACAAAACAGAACACTTATAAATTTTGTTTGGTTTATTTAAATTGTTTAAAATTATTTGAAATCGTTTGAACTTGTTTGAAATTGTTGCGCCTTGGTACGCTGTCGGTCGTCAAGTAAAAAAGAAAATGACCGCTGTCCTTTTCTGCAGCGCTGCATGTGCCACACGCGTGGCCCAGGGCTGCATGCGCGAGGCATGACTCGGATATTTACAACAACCAAATAAGCACTTATAAGAAAAAAATTACTCCGGATTATGTTAACACATACTTTTTTGAGTAATTTAGGGTTAGAACTAAAAAAGTATTTTTTGACGTTTTTTAAACTTTTTTCCACCAAACTTTTGGTTCTTTGTTAGAAGCAAACCGAAAAACGTAATTTTTCAATGTAACGGGATTTCACAGCTATTTCAAAGCACAAACCAAAAAATAGTACTGCCATACAGGAAAAACCTCAAAGTTTTATTTAAAATATAACATGACTATCTATATATATAAAAATGAAACGTGGTTCGTTCGTCCGCTTAAAACTCGAAAACGACTGGACCAACTTGAATACTTCCTTCGGCGGGTTTGTTCAAAATGTTGACGTGAAGGTTTATAAAAAAGAAATGTCGGGAAAAAGGGGCGTGGCACCACAAGAATACATTTTTAGACAATAACTTTGGAACCATAAGTCACACATCAATTAAATTTGGTACAAACTTTCTATTTAATCATGTCCTTCGACCGAGGGAATGGGGTGGGTATTGGACAAGGGGGTGTGGCACCGCAAATACAACTCAAATCTTTTAAGTAGAATAGCTTCGGAATTGTAAGTCGCACAGCATTGAAATTTGGTGCACCGTCGTTTCATAGATGTGTCATTCTACTGTTAAAATTTTATGCGCGTTGAACAAGGGGCATGGCACATTTTTTATGACACAACATTTCAGCAGAACTGTAAGTCGCACATCAATGAAACTTGGTACGAGCCTACCATTTAGTCATATCTTTCAACAGAGGGAAGGGGGCGGGTATTTAACAAGAGGGCGTGGCTCCGCCCATACAACTCAAATCTTTTATATGGTATAGCTTCGGAATTGTTAGACGCACAGCTTTAAAATTTGGTTTGACATCCTCCCATAGAAGTGTAATTCTACTGTTAAAATTTAATGGACATTGGACAAGGGGCGTGGCACATTTGTTGGGCACAAACTATCCGCATAATTTTCGAACTGTTAATCGCACATCAATGAAACTTAGTACGAACCTACCATTTAGTCATATCTTTCGACAGAGGGAATAAAGCGGGTATTTAACAAGAGGGCGTGGCTCCGCCCATACAACTCAAATCTTTTATATGGAATAGCTTCGGAATTGTAAGCCGCACAGCATTGAAATTTGGTACGAAATCGTCCCATAAAAGTGTCATTCTATTGTTAAAGTTTGATGGGGGTTAGACAAGGGGCGTGGCACATTTGTTTGACCCAAACTGTCAAACAAGTGTTTGACAAAATTTTTCAAAATTTTTAAACTGTTCGTCGCACATCAATGAAACTTAGTACGAATTTACCATTTAGTCATATCTTTCCACAAACGGAATGGGCGGGTATTTAACAAGATTGCGTGGGTCCGGCCATAGAACTTAAATCTTTTATATGGAATAGCTTCGGAGTTGTAAGCCGCACAGCATTGAAATTTGGTGTACCGTCGTTTCATAGATGTGTCATTCTACTGATGAGATTTGATCGGCGTTGGTCAAGGAGCGTGGCACATTTTTTATGATCCAACAGTTATGCAGTACACACACACACACACACCAGTGAAACTTGGTACGAACTTTCCACTTAGTAGCACAATTCGACTAGAAGAAATTTGTGAGCATTGGACAAGGGGCTGTGGTGCCGCCTCCATTTTTATATACATAGATTGTTTGTCCTGACTGACTGACTGACTGATTGATTGATTCATCATCGCTCAGCCCAAACCGCTGAAGCTACAAATATGAAATTTGAACTGTAGGTACATCTTGAAAAATGAACCTCCGCTAAGACGGGATTTTTTGAAATTCGGGGTGTAAAGGGGAAAAAATGTGTTAAGGTGTTGTATGAAGAAACGTGACATATTGATTTCGAGCTTCCTGAAATTGCACACGCGTTTCTCATTATTTTCAAAATCGAAATCTAACTGGATCAACGACGGGTTAAAAGTATGTATGGAGAAACACATTTTTTTGGGCCTTTTGACTTCAAACTTGGTGAAAGTACTTCAAATGTAAAATAACTCGATAGGTGTTTTTCATTTTTTTCGAATATTAAAATCGGACGGGGTTAACGACCGGTTACAATTTTGTATGGCGAAACTGTAAAAAAACATGAATTAATGGGGCCACTGAGATTCAAATTTTGTGAAAGTACTCTTAGTAAGAAATAATTTTAACTTTTTTGAAAATCAAAATCTAACGGGATCAACAATGGGCTAACAGTTTGTATGGAGAACTTAGACAAAAAGCACTTCTATCGGGAAATAATTCAAATGTGCTTTTCATTTTTTGAGAAAATCGAAATCTACCGTGATAAACTTAGGGTTAAGAATTTGTTTAGGGTAAATGTGAAAACCCATGATTTAAAGGGCTTTTGACTTCAAACTTTTTGGAAATACTTGACATCAAAGATAATAGACATATGGTTTTTTTAAATCAAAATCTGACGGGGTCAACAATGGGTTCAGAATTTATATCGGGTGAAACAAGAGAGCTTGCGTGCGAAGCCGCAGGGCCCAGCTAGTATTAGTATATAAATTATATTTTTATTTGATTTTTCATTCAGCATAAAGAATTACCCACGAACTTGGAACGAATGCGTATTTATTAACATCAACTTTGAAGCTACATAAAAATGGAACGGACTAGGATATTGAAGATCGGATAACCGATTTTTCTTAGTTGAGATATTATCTGTCGATTGTCATTATAGTTTTAGTCATTTTGTAACATTGATTTTTACCATTTTTGGCCACACTCGCGACACTGTGCGACGGTCGTCGGTGAGGAGAGGAGTGAGGAAGAAGGTAGGAAGGGGTAAGAAGGTGTGGAGAGGAGTGAATAAGATGATGAAAAGAAGAGCGACAGATAGAGTGTGTTGCCGTTTACAGCAATTTTGATGCGATTGTTGCAGTTGTTGTTGTTGTTACGGTGTTTATGGTTGTCAGTGCTGATGCCAGGCGTGAGTATGGGAGTGTGTGCGTGGATGTATGTGGCTTAATATTAGCGCCAACAAATTTTTATATGCCAGCTGACTGTATGTGTGTGTGTGTGCCACATGTGTACGAGTAAGAACACGTCTTATTGTTGTATTTACTATTGATGTCAAAATGTGTGGCAGTTTAACGTCTGATTAATCCACAGACAGCCGATGTGGGTAAATTATAGTTGAGATGAAAAAGTATTCCATTCGATTTTTTTTAGAAGAAAAAAAATCAAGTTAATGAATTATATAGCGTGGAATTATTTTGTATAAAAAAAATTTTTATGTTATGTTGTTATTTTAAATGTGATGATAATTACCCACAATTTTGACTGCTCTCAACATTCGACTGTCGCGCTGACAACAACATGCTAGCATAATTTTCGATTTAGCAACGGCACTGTCAAGGCCAATGTTGTCACTGCCGCACGGCTCGCGTATATGTCGCCAGACGGTTGACAGCAATTCAATAATGAACGGCCGCAAGCAACATGTTACGCTTCAGCCATCGTACGCCACACTTGAGCTGTTGCCTAAAAGTATGCCACAGCATTAGCTGAACAATTTTTTTGTGGCTTTCAACTTTCACGCGAATTTCATGGAACTTAAGTTGACTATTGCGTGACGTGGCAGGCAACAGAAGGCGACAAAAAAAAACTGTAAAGCAGCGGCAGAAATATGGCAATTTATATTTTTTTTGAATGCCGCTGGCATCGCTCGTCGGTCACGCGAGCTTCAACAGCGACCACACAATATAATTCAACATTAGGAGCAGTTACACTGTGTGTGCATGTGTGCATGAGTGTCTGTGTGTGTGTGTGTGCTGGTGCTACTCAGTCATTAAGTGGGTGAGGCTGTTGCGGCCAAATGTGAAAATTATTTAAAAATCAAGCTTGCTGCAGATAAGCATGACATACTTGTAGGCACTCAAGCGAGAATGCTTTGCATTCGACGAAATCGTCAACTTCCTTCCGTGCGGTCAGCGGCACCGACAAAACAAAACAACGAAAAAAGGCAACTGCACGCGAAAGCGAAAACAAAAACGTGGCGAGCGTATAATTTTTTTGGCACGTGAGCAGCGTAAAAGTGGCGCGAAGCAAAACACATCGTAGACGACTTTTAGGTGTGGAATGGGCGCAGTTTGACGTTTGCTAACATTCGGTCTTTGTGTATTTTGAGTACTGAGGACTTGAACGCTTGTTGGCAATAGCGAACAGCTTAGCCAGATTGCGAGGCTCGAATTGTTTGATGCGCGCGATTATTTACCATGCGGCATTTCTTAAAAGACTTTAGCTGCCAGACTGTATGGAAAATGGTAAAACAAATAGAGAGAGAGAGAAAAAGACAGAATGGGGCATCATTTTTCATCCACGCTTATCGAAAACTAACTAAATGTACGCTGTTGTCGTTATCGTAGTCGGCGTAAGGACTGCGGGTGTTTACAATTCTTACTGACGCCTAAAAGCAGGCAGCGTTTATGCGCTTCGCGACTGTATCGTGTTCGCTGATGGCATTAAATGGATTTAATAGATTGCCGGCTGACGGCGTGCTGATCCAATGAAATTGATTTTGTTGTGGCAAACTGTCGAAAGGCTTCAAAACAAATACTGAGGGATTGTGTGCAAGTAGCTGTGGGCTATTTTCAAATATTTTTTGTGTAGAAAATTGCAAACTTAAAGCTTCAAATATTTAAGAAAATCATTGCCGCAGTCAACTGACATTATTATTGCGCTGACATTATGTCGAGGTTAATCGCATTGCAGCGTAGTTATGGCTTCCGTTGCGCTAATAGCATCGATGTCGCTTAAGTTTACTTAAGTAGCTCTCGGCACTACGACCGCAAAGTGAGGCTGATTGTGCGCTTAATAGCTGTGCATTGCAGTATCGCAGTATCGCAGCATCGCTATTCAATATGAGTGCTCATGCTCACGCTCACCACGCACCCACACAAACACATACACAGACGACGAGCAGGCAAAAGTCTTAAGGCAGCAACATAAGACCGAAAGAAATAAAAGCCTCATGTCGCGTGGGAAAGAAACATTGCTTATGTAAGTGAGTGCACAAAGGGGCAAAGGAAGTTAGTGCCTTCATAAAGCAAAGCGATATATTAATTGACGCATTATGTGTGTTTGTTGTAGTAATGAAGTGGTCTACTTCAATGGCTCAATTATGAGTCGAGGTTTTGAAAGAAAAGGGCACAGCTGACAGTCAAAGTTCAAGGTCTGCGCTGCGAACTGCTCAAAAGTCTCACTCATGTTGGTAATGAAAGTCCAATTGAAATTTGTGATGCCTGGCGCAATTTAACTTAATTAGCTGCAGGCAACATTGGAAACTGTACATTGCAATTGTGGCCAGGGGGGAATTTATAATTAAACAGTTACAGCATAATTGCAGCGTCAAAGTTCGCTTGACTCAATTAATTCATTGTGCGCGTTTAAGTCATCATTGTGCATAATTTTTCGTATTAATAACATTGGTTGTGAGCAGAAGGAATCCGCGCTCGATTTATTAAAGGCAATTTGCCACACACAGCAGAGTTTTTTAATATGAAAGTGGCAAGCTTGAATTTGAAATAGAATTAGCAAGGAGAGGCAGAGAGTTGGCAGAGATTAAAGTTTTTTGCAATAAAATTCCTAATGGGTTATAGATATTAGCTGTGCTCTGGTTTCAAGAGGTGTGAGTTCAAGTGTGGTATGTGCCTTGGAATTCTATGCACAAGAAGTTGTGAAGTTTGGAGGCTGAGAAGTTTTTTGTGGTTTGGGCAAATATGTCTTCTCCATTCTGAATAGAAATTATGAGATAATCAGCGGGAATCAATACTGGAAAAATCAAACAGGATTAGAAAATTTCAAGGCGATTATTGGGTCATACAACAAGAACAGATTCAAGGATTGTATGAGCCTGGGTAAGATGAATTTGAGGGTTATTACAGACATCCTGACAGGGCATTGCAGGCTGAACTACCAATTAGCTAAACTAGGATTTTGTGAAAATGATCGAAAGAAGCGAAGAAGAAAAGAATTCCTGAGGCTTAGGAGATATACACAATGTTTTTTAAGATGCTGAACTCATGGATGAACTGTGAGTCAATGGAGGGGAATCTTTTAGATCGCAGTGCATTATTCCCAGCAATAATAATAATACATGTTGTGAAGTTATAAAGGTTTTACTGGAAGCAATTGAATTCTGGTGCTGAACAGTAGCAGACTTCATAATAGAATTCACTGACTTAAACTTTTGGGTTTCTAGCAGAGATGCTTAAAACTTGTTTGTTGTAATGTAGTGTAAATGTTGCCAGTTGACATTCTATAAATGTTGCCAGCAACATTATTATAAAGCTTAGCAACTTTGTTGCGTTTCGCAAGCATCTGAATCTAAAGTTTCATTAAGCTTCCCATGTAAGATTGATGACATTCATTGTATTGAAGCATTTTAAACTTGAATGGCATCTTATTACATTAGCAGCCATATTTTTAAAGTGACATCTGTCAAATTTGTTGTCAATCAGAAAATCACCATTGATGATTATAGCATCGAATAAAGTCTGCACATCTTCAAATCCTATTTCAAAGTTGTTCAAATGAATGCTGTGTTGTGTGACCCGTCGATTCCAATGTTAATCCCTCCTTTCAATGCAATCCCTCTGTACTCATGCTCGCTATGTTTCTGCTTCCCAACTTTGGCTTTTCGTTTTGTCAAATGTTTACTTTTTACATTTGATATTTCACCTGCGAGAATAAACGACACACCATTACCCGAAACCAAACCACGTTTCATTTATGCGTTATGCCAGCAGTAAATTTATTCAAAAGTCATGGCTTCGTTTGTAAAACTTTCTGCACAATGCGTGATTTCTATCCTTTTCAGCGACGAGGCACATTTTGGCATGAAAAGATATGTAAACAAGCAATTTTTGAAAATGAATGCCCACATAATCATTGCTTGGTGCAGATTTTGATCTGACAGAACCATCTGTCTGTACTTTTTCCAAAACGAAACAGGCAACTTTTTTTAATTGCATTTTCAAATGGTGCATCCTTACTGAAAGACCCTGTAGAACTTTACACTAAACAAGTTGAATTTTTCCGATGTTATAAAGGAAATTAAATTAAAATGAAATCAATGGAAATAAAAAGTTTTTTATATTTTGTTTAAGTTTTTAATCTATTGATGGGAATGAAAACTTTCTGTAATTAGTTTATGTGTAACTGCCCTGTCTCTGTTAAGAGAAGTATCCACTTTCTTAGGTGTCTGATCCTGTCGACCTGCATTAAACCAAACTAAATTCCATTCATCCTTCTATGTTGTCACAAAAGGTCAACTGTGGTCTAAATGCGCTTCTTTGAGATGCAAATCTTAAAACTTAACTACTGAACCCTTTAGTTTCACACTTTCTGTACTCTATGTTCTTGCTTTAGTTCAAAGAAGACGCTTTATCTTAGTTGCATTTAAAGCCCTAACAGCAACCGGCATAAATGACTCGAGGCAGTTTTTTAAGGAATCAAACTGAGTTCCATCTTACGTAGAAGAGATATTAAATCTCTGTTTAATGCTTCTCTGGTACAGAAAGTCACCAAAGTCACAAAAACTCAACTGTGGTCTAAACGCAATTATGTGAACTGCAATTTCTGACATAGATTCAATAACTGAACCCTTAAGATTCAGACGATCTGTACTCTATGAGTTTCTATACTGCTTTAGTTCAAAGAAGACACCGTATCCTTGTCGACCTATTTGGCCCATCAGCGATGTACACAGATCTGCATAGATCTACATAGATGACTTTGCACGGTTCATTCTAGATTCAACAGAGATGCATCTAAAATATGCGGTCAATCCTTCTGAGCCATATAAAAGGATCTACAATTCTGATCTAAGTTCTAATCCAAATGAAACTACTGCAGTCTTCACTCTTAGATGTGGCATTTTCTTAAGGGGCAAAAACTTCAAGGGGCCGAAGAAAAGGTCTAATTCTGATGATTTATTTCGCAATTATGGAAAAAGTGTCAGCTTTTCTTTTCAAAGAATATATTGAGAACATATTGAAGTACATATGTAAAAAATTAGTTTATTATTTTTTTATTCAAAATGGCAGCGGAAGCGTTATGCTTTGAAATCGCCTTATTTTTTAATTCTCAAAAGGATAAATGGAAACAGAGGCCTGGAACAAACAACAAAAACATTTTATAATCCACATTCTATGTTCTGTGGTAGTACTTTGGGGTTTTTTCTAAAAACATTTTTGTAGAAATTGTGCACTTTTGATAAAAAGTGGCTTTAGCCAAAAGTGGTTTTTGGCCAACAAATTGTCAGTTAATTGTTTATAACAAAACAAGTGTTCATCAAATCAAAAAACAGCTACTTACTATCTTAGCGCAGACAATTGTGAAGCTCCTAAAAAAGGAAAAACTCAAATTGATGACCATGCAATGGTCTTCCAGTAATCCGTTTACTGAGTTTTCAAAAAGTGGTTTCGAGAAAAATTCATATTAAAAAATCTAGAATCGAACCTGTCAATTTGTTTCTTAACTAAACAACTGAAGATTGGTTTTATGATTCTAAAGTATTTTTTAACCCTCCATTACTATCGTCTATTTCACTAACGCCATTACTATCGTGGGTGTAATCCACCCACAACTTTGTATTATCCGTTTTACTTATCCATGGAGGTAAAATAAAGAAAAACCAAATTTTTTCATAATCAGAACATCATAGCATGTAAAAACAAAAACAAATTGTTTAATTTTGTTAATTTATTTATTTAATATAAACATTTGTTTATGTGCATCTCATTTCAAGAAAAAAAAAGATGAAATAAAAAGTTGTATTGGGAAAATAGCCACATCTTGCACAATATTTAAGTTATGTTTCTTGGGCTTAGTGATTTAGAAAGCTAAAAAAATAAGTAATAAATATTTACTTAATAATTTTTTTCGGACCGAGGAAAAATTTTGTGTAAAAACTCAAACAAAAATCAACAATATACCTGCTACTTTTTAAGGTTACACCGTGCGACAAAAATTAAAAAATTTCCAAACACACGAAAAAATCGATATACTTGCGAAACTAGGGGCCAAATGTAGTAAAACTGCGTTTTTAGTTTTTCTCTCTGACGTCAGGATTTTTTTTTAAAGGACTTTGAAATTTCAAGGACACGTTTATTTCAAGGAATTATTTCAAAAATTGAGCGCATTGTAGAATAACAATATGGGTATCAAATGAAACAGAAAAATCCTTAGAATCTTACAAAATTTAATGTTTCGGTGCAGAAGGACAAATAGGTATTAAAAATATCCTTTTGAAACTTTATCCTTGAATATCCTTGGAAATTTCCAAAAACTATTGGAAACAAATTTGAAAAAAATGTATCTTAAGGAGTAATATGTATACTACTACATCCTTGAATTTCGTCCTTCTAACTTTATCAGTTTAAGAAATAACAAATTTAATGTTAAACAATTTTTTACTTATCCTAGAGCATAATTTTTAAGGATTTTCTACTAAGTAAATGGTCTATACCTTATTAAAAAAAATTATCGCCAAAAAGTAAATACAAATATATAAATGTAATTTATAAAAAATAAAACTTCATTACTAAAAATGAATGTTAAGCATCCAGCAATTTTATAACGCCACTACTATCGTGGGTGTAATACACCCAGTTACTTTTTAAAAAAATTGTATAAAAGCATCAGCTTTATTTATGCAACTGCAATGTACTCTAAAACCTTCAGAAATATGCAAATGTGGATTACATTATAACTTGATTTTGGTTTTGTTTAAAAAATCTATATTTTACTAAGAAATTGAACTCACAGGGTGGATTCCACCCTGACGATAGTAATGGAGGGTTAAGCTAAAATAAAAAAATCTATTTTTACAAAATCCTAGAGAGGTGTTGCACCTTAAAGCAGAAGTGACAATATCGAAAATATTTAACTATATGAATTATGTTTTATAAGATACGAATTTAATAACGTATGTGTTTTCTTCTGGAATGAATATTGTCGCTTCAATTGTACTTATGACTGCTTTCATTTAACGCTAATGGCAACTCTAATCGCCCAACGCTGCAAATTTGAGTGTTGCCTTATTAACGCTAATTGCCGCAAGCACATAAACGGCAAATCGTTGAGTGTCAGTCAACAAAGCGGCTGCTTTTGCCATTATTAACGCATGATTTTCGGTTGTTGCCATTGTTGCTGTTGGTATTGCTATGGTCGTTGTTGTTGATTGTGCACACAAGTGAAAATTACCAAAAATCCTTGACAATAAAACAGCTAAGCGAAGTGATCCACTCGGCAACGCATTGCCAACGGTGTTAAGTTGTCAATCCACGGACACACGAACACATTAACAATATGTGTGTGTGTGTGCAATAGTGAGTACATATATGAATGCAGAGACGCATACAGGGGATTTTGTGGGTTCAAACTCTCCAAATACAAAAAATGCTAGTGCAAAGTTTGATTTCAAAGGGAATCGAGCTTAAAAGTTGTACGTGAAACCCCGCCGCCCGCCCTAAAATGAAATCCTGTGTGCGCCAATGTGTGAATGTATGTGTTAGTGTTGGTGCTTGCGGCTAAATAAAACCCAAACTGTCGTTCAATGTATGCGCACTGTCTGTCAGTCGGCGCATTAGTCAGTTACTCAGTCAGCTGTTGATTTCAGCAACGGAAATGTAAACGGAAACCTTTAACTCAACGGCAGTCGAAATTTTATTTATTTGCAATATTCAATTTGCAAAAATAAATCAATTTTAATGTTTATCACAGCTAAATGTTTTAAAAAAAGATTTCTTCCAATTTTAATGAAATTCAATTCAATTTTTCAATTAAAAAAAATTAAAATTTTACTAACATTTTTTTTGTATTTATATTATTTTTTATAAATTAAATTAAAATTTATTGCAATTTTAAACTTTGCACTCATTTTGCAATTCTGTTGAAATTGTGTCCAGTTTCCGGCGCAACTTTCTCCAACAATAACGGTTTATTTTTCAGCAACTCAATCGAGCAACAAAAATTTTGTTTATTTGCAATATTCAATTTGCAAAAATAAATCAATTGTAATGTTTATCACATCTAAATGTTTTAAAAAAGATTTATAGCAATTTTAATGAAATTCAATTCAATTTTTAAATTAAAAAAATTAAAATTTGTTTATAATTTCTTTTATTATCTTATATTATTTTTTATAAATGAAATTAAAATTCATTGCAATTGAAACTTTGCACTCATTTTGCAATTCTGTTGAAATTGTGACGCAACATTCTCCAACAATAACGGTTTATTTTTCAGCATCAAATCGCAACTCAATCGAGCAACAAATGAAGAAAGACAAAAAAGTGTGGAAACCAAAAACAAAAAAACCCCAGCGAAAACTTTCCAAACAAAGACAAATAAAGCACAACGCAGAAGGTAAACACCAACCAGCAGCCGAAACGCGGTAAATTCCCAGCTGCCGCTACACTGAAACTTTCCAAATTCCGCACCACATTCCACCGCCTTTACATCGTTGCATTGCCATGACAACGCCTCCATTCCCCCCCTTTGATTGAAACTGCCAGGCGAAGGTGTGCGCGTATCGCACGCCGAGCCGCAGTGCGTGCCGCGGCATTTGGCCGCGTCGAGAGTGAAGCGCCACGTATTTAATTGTAATTGAGAGGATTCTGCCATTGCTGTGGAATGACAACCAGCGTTGCCGTTTTGGTTATTTTTATTTTTGTTCCTGGTTATAAATTTTTTTCTTGTGGCAACGCTGATGACAACATTTCGGCTGTTTATGTAGTCAGGCGACAGCTGTCCGCAATGCTGTTTGATGCGGCCATGCGCCGAATGAACGTCAGAGCGGCGCCTCCTGGCTTGGAATGCGCATGAAATGACACACTGACCCACCTCACGCGCTTACTTGCTTTGAAATCACAGTGCGCGCCCAGCATTCTTGTGGCCGCTTATCGTCACGCATCGAAAACTACGAAAACAATGTGAAATGTCTTTGTGTTAGTGTGGGTGTGAGTAAATGTTTTATTTGCTTTTGTAATGACATATTTGGAATTGTTGGAAATTTGACTGTTTGGTGTGTTTGCGTTCGTTGGTAATTGGAATAATTTTATTGCCTGGCAATATGCCAAATGTAGGCATCAAATTTTTTAGTCAACACATGTAAATGTAAGTGTAGCTGAACAATTATGGTAAGTAAAATTATTATAATTATAATTATTACAAATTATTATTAAATTATTATTTTTATAATTATTATTATAATAATTACAAATAATTTTTTTGTATTTCAGTTATGGGAAATCAGGAAAGTTGAATGGTTTTAATTGATGACTGAAAAAATTAAAGTCATTCAATGATTTTTTTGATGACTTTTAGGCTTTTAGACTTTTGGACTTTAAGTCACTGAATGATTTTTATTGATGACTAAAAAATATAAGTCACCAATAATTGTTATCATAGGGCAACTAAAATAAAAATCGAAATAAAACTGTTATTTGTGGACTAATATGAAAAAAAGCAAAAATAATTGTTATTAAAGGATTTTTAAAATAAAAAAGAATTATTATTTTTTAATTCTTCCGTAAAAATTACAAAAAAAAGGTTTATTGCCAAGTTTGATTCTCCATGCGAAAAGAAATGTATTGGTATATTTTATTTACTTGTATGACATTTCTTTCATAGTACTTTTTTAAAATATAGTTTTCATAAATAACTGTTATTTCCGGTCCCTGGAAAAAACATGAAATATATTTTGTGAAATATTTTGCTAAAAACTAACTCATGAGACAAGAATGAACATAAAACCAGTGCCGAATTTCAAGTACTTCTTTTTAATTTTTTTTACTTTCTTTATTATTTTCTTTACCGTTATAAGTGTGAGGATAGTTTCACAGGGTAGCTGTGAAGGTAGTTTCATAACAATTTATATATTTTTGTGCCAACGCCCTTCAAAGCTTGATTCATTCAATTTATATTTTAGTGTCAAAAAACAGGCTCGCCATTTGGCGTATTCTGTTTCAACTTTTGAGCCCACCAAATGCCACCAAAAATTTCTGTAACAAAGAGATACTTGGGTAGTTTTTAAACTCCAAAAACTCCTCCTTGTGTGCGTGAGTGGCCTAAATTGATATGAATGTATATGTCTCAATGAGCTCATTTGTGGCATAAAAGTGTCTTCCGAATGGGTTGTGAGCCTAATTCAAAAACTCCTCGTTTACCCGTTTTTTGAGGCAATGCCTCGTCTCGTCGTCTCTTTTCAGTGTGCTAACCTATCCTTTCAGTTGCCTAACCTAACTTAACCTAACCTAATCTACCCAAAGAAAAACACATAACTTAACTTAACCTAACCTCATCTCACCTAACCCGACTTGAGCAATTTAACAATTTTAAGCAAAATAACAATTGAAATCTACTTGTTACTCACAATTGTCCTACAAACAGATATTTGGGGAGTTCGAACACCCAAAACCACTCCTCAACCTAACCTACGAGGACAGTTTCAGTAGTCAGTGACTTTTTAAATTTCCCGCGTACTAACTTTAAATGTAACCCTGCTCGAGCAACAACAATTTGCCACAAAATTCAAAGTGAACAGCTGGCGATAGCCAACTGTCGTCGCCCAAAGACGACGGCCAAAATATCTGGCTTGAGGCGCACACACACACACACACATAGCACGACTGCATAGAAGCTACTGTCGCCCTGCTGTCAATGGCAATTTAGCTGCTACTGTCCCGTCATGCGGCGCGCTCTTGTCGTCTACTTTATTGCTGTCTGGCATCTAAACTCATCAACGGCGTTGGCGACTGCCTGTCGGAGGCCTGACAGCGCAACGTGCCCTATCATTTTGCGTTTAATTGTTATCTTTATATGCGTTTTTAATCACAGCGCCCACCTGGGCAGCGCCTGCAGCCCAAACCACACATCGGTCATTATACACACACACACACACACATACATAATTGAACATTAGCTCACACACATAAGCGAAAGACAGGTTAAATAAAGAGCGTCCACAAAAAACAAAACCAAACCAAACAAAGCAAAACCAACAAGAAAAATGCAGAAAATAATGGAAAAATAAATTAAATTGCCACAAATTGCTGTGATATTTGTACAGAATTTCATTTGGTTTGGGTATTTGCTGTGTGGGCCGTCGGGCTGTGTGTTTTGTCTGTTCCTGTAGTTATGTGGAGCGCATTGAATTTACTGCTTTGAGTTAGAAACGCCCACACTGCCGCTGATACGGTGACCTTTGTGTCTGGCCATTGATCAGCGATGGACAGCTCATTTATGTCGCGGCACTGTGGCCGTCCAACAATGGTCGACAATAATGGCCGGTCGGGTGTAATCTTCAATCGTTTGTTTGCGCGAGTCTATGAAGTTAATGGAAAAGTTTTGCACTTGCATTAAGCTTAATGGAATTTCTTGTTGGGCTCATGGCTAATGGTTAATGTGCGTATAATTTGTGTAGGCTACGTTTAGCGCGTTTTTAGGCGCCGCACATTTATTTCCATCAAGATTTATGGTTCTTTTAGCATGCGCGCTAAATTAATGCTTTCTGCGTGTTAATTATGGTTATAGCCAATCAAATAGCCAATCAAAATTATAATCACAACTTTCATTGACACTTTGTGGCCTTGTAGAAACGTCACGTTTGCGTAGTTTTAATACATTTTGGTAGTTTGTTTCTTTCTTTAGAGCAAACAGTGGTGCAAATTTTGATTAGAAGTGCTCAAAAATTGTAAATTGTTAAATTGGATTGAGAGGAATTTTATCACCTTAGTCCCCAAATGAATGGATTCGATTCAAGGCGGAGTAATATTGGTAAGAAAATGAGTTCTCTATAGGCTTATCTCGTCTCTCTGGATTGTGCTTGAAAATAAAAAGACTTCAATTATTCAGCACAAACGCAGTCAAGAACCAGCAATCACTTTATTTACAAATTTACACTTTGCTTATCTTTACACTTGCTACTACTTATTGGACTATTGCATGTTTCCTCTTTACTTGCTCAAATCAGACTCGACTCTCTGCACTGCAGCCGGCTGCCTTTTATACTTGTCTGCTTATCGTGCCAGTTGGACTATCTCCCGATCGTTCTCGCACATTCCATTACCATCGCGAGCCATCCTTGCCATATCGAAATTATAGCAAGTCTGCCGTACTCTAAAGTGCGTGCCTAAAAGTATGCCCGTAAAAGCATTCATGCATAGCACAGCGATAGAGTGCCTCATCGTTACAATATATATTATAGTAGACATGATTTAAATAGTGCACGATTTTTCAATTTTGATACTCCGAAACTTTTAACTCTATGCGGCATGATGAAAAGTGCAGGAGCCAAAAATATAGGGAGCTAAAATGTGGTCCCAATCCTTAATGGGGCTCCCATACCCAATACTTTCGGCAGGTTTTCAGAAACACCCAAAATAAAAGGTTTCAAGTTCAAGTCAAGTTCAAAAAGATTATAGATTAATTCCTTCCTCTTCTTCTTCTTCTGTACTCATGTCCTCCGGCCTCGGCCGTTCGTTTCATGTTAGCTTTTTGTCGAATAAACGATACACTATCCTCCGAAAGCAACCGACGCTTTTTATTTCTCCGCTTCGCCGCGTCAAACACAAATTTATTCAGAAGACCTTACGTACATTTATATGGATGGTTCGATGGATGAAAGAATTAAATTTGAACCAATTTTTACAGCTCCCGAATCTGGGTCGCCTATCTCAAGCAGAAGTAGTAGAAGTAGTAAAGTTTTCTTTTGGCTTAAGATGTGCAGAATACCGGCAAAGATTTCCAAACTCTTGTAATGAAGCTGCTTCTAAGGCCCTGAATTCAGTCTCCTTTAAAGCTCAGACTGGTCTCAGCTGCAGTAGATCTCTCAATTAGATCACCACGAGCCTGAGTTCAGTGTCCTTTACATCTTAGACTGGTTTTAGTTGCAGCAGATATCTCAATGAGATCGGGTACCAGATGTGATCCTGAATTCAGTCTCCTTTACAGCTCAGACTGGTCTCAGCTGCAGTAGATCTCTCAATTAGATCACCACGAGCCTGAGTTCAGTGTCCTTTACATCTTAGACTGGTTTTAGTTGCAGCAGATATCTCAATGAGATCGGGTACCAGATGTGATCCTGAATTCAGTCTCCTTTACAGCTCAGACTGGTCTCAGCTGCAGTAGATCTCTCAATTAGATCACCACAAACAAACACACATTCCATTACCATCGCGAGCCATCCTTGCCATATCGAAATTATAGCAAGTCTGCCGTACTCTAAAGTGCGTGCCTAAAAGTATGCCCGTAAAAGCATTCATGCATAGCACAGCGATAGAGTGCCTCATCGTTACAATATATATTATAGTAGACATGATTTAAATAGTGCACGATTTTTCAATTTTGATACTCCGAAACTTTTAACTCTATGCGGCATGATGAAAAGTGCAGGAGCCAAAAATATAGGGAGCTAAAATGTGGTCCCAATCCTTAATGGGGCTCCCATACCCAATACTTTCGGCAGGTTTTCAGAAACACCCAAAATAAAAGGTTTCAAGTTCAAGTCAAGTTCAAAAAGATTATAGATTAATTCCTTCCTCTTCTTCTTCTTCTGTACTCATGTCCTCCGGCCTCGGCCGTTCGTTTCATGTTAGCTTTTTGTCGAATAAACGATACACTATCCTCCGAAAGCAACCGACGCTTTTTATTTCTCCGCTTCGCCGCGTCAAACACAAATTTATTCAGAAGACCTTACGTACATTTATATGGATGGTTCGATGGATGAAAGAATTAAATTTGAACCAATTTTTACAGCTCCCGAATCTGGGTCGCCTATCTCAAGCAGAAGTAGTAGAAGTAGTAAAGTTTTCTTTTGGCTTAAGATGTGCAGAATACCGGCAAAGATTTCCAAACTCTTGTAATGAAGCTGCTTCTAAGGCCCTGAATTCAGTCTCCTTTAAAGCTCAGACTGGTCTCAGCTGCAGTAGATCTCTCAATTAGATCACCACGAGCCTGAGTTCAGTGTCCTTTACATCTTAGACTGGTTTTAGTTGCAGCAGATATCTCAATGAGATCGGGTACCAGATGTGATCCTGAATTCAGTCTCCTTTACAGCTCAGACTGGTCTCAGCTGCAGTAGATCTCTCAATTAGATCACCACGAGCCTGAGTTCAGTGTCCTTTACATCTTAGACTGGTTTTAGTTGCAGCAGATATCTCAATGAGATCGGGTACCAGATGTGATCCTGAATTCAGTCTCCTTTACAGCTCAGACTGGTCTCAGCTGCAGTAGATCTCTCAATTAGATCACCACGAGCCTGAGTTCAGTGTCCTTTACATCTTAGACTGGTTTTAGTTGCAGCAGATATCTCAATGAGATCGGGTACCAGATGTGATCCTGAATTCAGTCTCCTTTACAGCTCAGACTGGTTTTGGTTGCAGCAGATGTCTTAGCGAGATCGCCAAGCAGCAACGAGCCTGAATTTAGTTTCCTTTACATATCAGAATGTGTTTAGCTGCAGGAGATTTCTCAATGAGATTAGGACCTTTAAGGGGTTATATACAAAGTTAGGGAGAAAAAGTGAGCTAAGTTTGTGATTTTTTAAAAAGGTTTTAAGCAAGTTTTATTGGATAAAGCAAAATACAATGTTCTAGTATTACTATCGAAGAAATAAAAACACTTTAAATTTTGAGAACATTTTGAAAATTGTCGGAGTTATGACATATGCCTCGCAGCGCTTTTTTTTTGCAGAGGCTTGCGGTGAACGTTCTCCAAGGCGAACCGCTCAACTGAAATCAAAAAAGGAAAACAATTATTTAAGAAAAGTGTATTCTGGTGTACTTGAACGATTTGGTTTCCCAAAAAAATTTTTTTTTTAATAAAAAAACCACGCTGACAGGAAAAATTTATTTTTTGGTGGTCAAAATTTCAAAAAAAATTCATTGCAAAAAGTTAAAAATTTTCGGATGGAAAATGAATCGTTCAAGTACACGAGATCGTAAATACAAATATTTGAAAAAAAATTTTTCGAAAATCGGATAAAAAGTGTTTGAGATATCACGTTCACCGCAACAGTACTTTTGAAAACAACGCATTCCGAGATAATCACGTTTAGAGTTTTGTGCGCCAAGTGCCTATGAATAGGACCAGCGCGCTGCAAACGGCTGTAATTTGACAACCAGTGATCCGATCTGGATAAAATTTTGCACAGATATTTTCAAAATTATGTACTTTCGGAAAATGCCAAAAAATTTGTTCGATTTTTCGAGCCCCAATTTTGTATATAACCCCTTAAGAATTTTTTACATCTCTTAATGAGATCCTGAATTTAATCTCCTTTACATCTGAGACTGTTTTTAGCTGCAGTCGACGGCAGCCGCCGTGGCTCAGTTGGTTAGTGCGTTGGACCGCGAGTCGAAGGCAGCGACCCAGGTTCAAATACTGCCTGTAATAACACCTAAAAAAATAACGGGAAAACTCGTTTTCTCTTTCGGTGGCTGTCCTCTCAGCTGGAAATGGCAAACCTCTGAGAGTAAAAATTGCTTATGAAAGAGCTCCTAACCTGCCGTTCGGAACCGGCATAAAACTGTAGGTCCCTTCCACCCACGTACAAATTCACACGCACAACACGGGTGGTTGCGGGAAGCTAGGCCTTAGTCTCGCGTAAGCGGGCTGTCGTGCCAGTCAATTAATTAATTAATGATTATTTAATAAGACTACGACTAACATTTTTAATCACATCACTAACTTAAAATTCTAGTAGCCACATCTAGTCTTCCTCCGTTCAGAATACAAAATATTAGAAGAGTTTGGTAAAATTGAATTCTACGCGCTCAAAAGAACTGATTTTTTTCAAACAAGGGACCAGGGGATCTTAGAGGAAATAAATTTTCCAATTTGCCGGTACTGCAAAACGTGGTTTCGTTGCTTCTCTTTTAGAGTCAACTAATTAAATTAAAATGTTTTTGTTGTTGTTCTGCAGCGCTGCCAGTACCATTTGACTGCTTCTGCTTAGGTACAAGATTTTCTCTAATTATTACTATACAAAATATATGAAAATTTCAGCTAGTTGTTAATTTTAATTTTTGTAACTTAAATTGTTGGCATTCAGAGTCGATATTTAAAATTGAGGTACAAATTAAATGAAACAAAAATTAGAAAAAATATGTAGGGGAATTCTTTGTAAGGTGCCACCCTTTAGCTTTTTTGCGCATAACTCGTTAGAAAATTAACGTATCGCCAATATTAATATACCGTGCGGAAGAGGGTTTAAAGAGCTATGCTCCAAGGTAACACTTCATTTGAATTTTTCGTAAATATGAATTTTACAGCCAATTTCCCAAAGTGTTCAAAATCGACACCCTAAAATTTTTTAATGTAAAGTGCCACCCCCTAAAAAAACCGCTAAAAACGTAAAACACTCAAGTAAAAATGCATGATTTAGAAAAATTACGAAAGATTATTGAATTTAATTTGAATTGAATAGAAAATGACCGAAAGCAAAATGCAAATTGAATGGTAACGAATAAAAGGAATAATTGTATGGAAATTAATAAACAAAACTAAACTCATTTATTCCTCATGGTAGGATTAGAGAAAAATTGACTAAGAACACTTTAAACTCATTTAAATGACGATTCCAAGCAACAAAAAGGCATTTTACCGATATAGGACCACAAAACAATGAAAAAAGGGGGGTGGCACCTTAAAAAGAAAAAAAGGTGGCACTTTACATTTTTATGCCATTTTCGAAATCATGGTATAAATTTTTTCCTTTTACGATATGCTCGGATATCATTTCGGATTATGAAAAACCATTAAAAATTAAGTCCAACACTGATATTTACCTTAGTTTTTTTTAAGTTTTTGGTTACTTTTTCACCGCAACAAAAAGCTTACTTTTTTATTTTTAAGTTTTTTTTTACTGAACTTTACACTTTTTTCTACCCACACTGTGTTTTCGCGTCTGTTCCATAAAAAACCACATTAAATATGATGTTGACATATATACCTTAGATGACGGTAGGAATTTTTTTGCTTGGATTGCTAGAACATCAAAATCGAGCAGGGGTGGCACCTTACAAAGAGTGGCACCTTACAAAGAATTCCCCTACACAAATAAACCCGATTTTTTCACACAAGAAAATGGAGCAACAATTGCTGATAAATAAAACAATAAAAAATATAAATAAGTAAAATATAAAGTAATATAATAAAATATAAATAAATAAAATACTAAAAAATTAAATTGATAAATCAACCGATAAATTTGGGTATCGTCCAAAATTTTTTTATTTGGCATCACTTCGGCATTGCCCACTGCCCCATAGTTGGCCCACTTTTTTTTTTGAAAAATTATTCAAACAAAAAGCACATTCCAGCATTGCCTAAGTTCAGAGTGAAGCGTTTTGTTGTCTTAATTCTATGTGATTTTCAAGTTTGTTTTTATTTCTATAAAAAATGTAAGAAAAATTTCAAATGCTGCTTATAAATAACAAAAAGATGTTTAATATTTGCTTTGAAAGTTTTTATATTTGCATTAAACTTCGATAATTGGTATCTAAGTATATGAGAAGTTATGATGTACAATAATTTTGTGTCTGATTTTTATTTGTAACTATTAACTTAACTATTTAAAAAGAGATTTAAGTATTTGAGTAAAAATTTTAATAATTTTCCTTATTGGTTTCGTTATTTGCTCACCACTGCAAAACTATGCGATTTTCATTCCACATTCTTCACTACGCTTTCTTTGCTGCTACAGCAAACTTTAAGTTCGTTGGCTGTCTTGACTTTTTGTCTTAATTGCAGGCAAATAAACTTAACTTTAATGAAACCCATCAAATACGTGCTGCACTGCGAGCGACGCAAGCACAGCTACACTCAGATACACACACACACATATGTACACATGCATACATACAGAACGCCGCAGTTGGCTGTGCCAGGCAGCCACCTGTCCATACAGAAGTTAACAAAAATGTTGCTTTTCAGCAGCGTTGAAAAGTCTTTGCCTTGGTTTATTCTATCGACACACCAGTCACCATACACACACACACACACAGCCAAACTGCTGCCGCCACTCGGTATAAACAAGGAAGGCCAACTGCCGCGGGCCAACGTTGCCACTTGACCTCGAGCCAGTGCGGACACGCTGCTTTTCATGCCACTAAGATAACATTCATCAAGCAAGGAGCAGCAGGAGCAGTGAGTGCCGCGCTGCAGACGCTGAGACTGTTGTGGCTGTTTGCTGTGCTTGCAAGTAGAATTTATTGTGCGCACAACGGAAGCGGAAGTTAAATTATTATACGTACTGGCTGTTGTTGCGGTAATTGTTGTTGTTGCCTCTGCGACTACTACTCGCACTGCCACTGGCACTGCTACGGTTGCTGTTGTTGTTAGTGTTGTTGTGGCTATTGCAACTGTTGTCGACGCTATTACTGTCGTAGTTATGGCGACAATAACAACGACATCAGCGACACCAGGCGACAAGGCACAGTGCGAAGCACTGTCAGCGTGCAGCACAATTTTGCGTAAATCGTTGCAACATTAAATGCGCATAAGCGTGAGGTTGCAAGTGTTGATAATGTTTTCAAATTAAATTTAATTGCTTTGCACAATTTCTGCTTGAACGCAAATTAGTAAACGTTCGCTAAATGGACTCGCAGCGCTGTTGTCGTTTTGTTGGCGCTATATTATTTTATATGTCAAATATTTTCGTATGTCATGAATTTTAATTAAAAAGCGCATAAATTTGTGCCAATTTGTGCAGAGAACTGCAGCTCATTGCCAAAAGGAGGCGTATGAGTGATATTTAATTGCATGCAAATGTCAAGCGAAAAAAAATATCACTCATACGCCAACGCTTACCAAACACAAATTACTTGTACATAGTGTCCGACCGAAACCACTTTTTTGGGCCGAAACCGAAACCGAATATTCGGTTTTTTTTTTTAATATTCGGCCGAAACCAAAACTTTCTAGTTGAAATAAAAATCACCATATCAAGCACTTTTTTCAACAAACGAATTTTACATTAAGTAAATAAAGAACAAACAAACAAACACAGCATAAATAAATAAATACTTATTAACAAAAACAATTTATTCATTTTTTAAAAACGTAAACAAGAAGAAATCACCCTTTCCTACATTACTCGATAATATTCAAAATTAAATATTTTAATATTATATGCTAAAAAAAGAAGTTTCTTTACATTGCTGGCATCTAAATTACTCCTCCTTTTACTATATATCTGCTACACAATAAAATGTAAAAAATATTCCAGAAAGTTTCGGTTTCGGCTATTCGGCCATTTTTTGGCCGAAACCGAAACCGAAACCACTTATTTGGGCCGAAACCGAAACCGAATATTCGGTCGGACACTACTTGCACACAAACCTGTGCGTCCTTGTATTCGTGTGAATTGTAAAAGCGTCACTGTTGTTATTGCTTTTACCTGCTTACACTAAACGACGACTGCATGCGTTAATTTATTAAACCTGCGCGGCAACTTATTAAATCGCGCAACAATGCAATGACGAGCATTGGAGGCATTTTACTTGTTTGTTTCGATGCCAATTAGCCGAAGCACAATTAGCTTGTTGTTGCTGGCTATAAGCTGAGCTAAATAATTCAAATTACACCTCTGTACGTAAAAAAAATCCAAGCAATGACGCAGCTCAGCGGCAGGTTTGCTGCCAACTTAAGACTTATGAAAAAAACATTACCAACAACCACTTATGTCGGCCTTCACTCACCGCTTACGCCATCATTTGTCGCCAATTTGCAATTGCCCACGCCAGTCATTGTAAATCAAGATTGTCACATTTGGCATGTCGCACATTCTACACGCTTCAGTGCACCTTTGCACACCGAACTAGAGCGAAGAAAAATGTTTGTGAAAATAAATAAAAAATGAGCGTTTGAGCAGAAAGAAAGCAGCAGCAATGTCCTTGCTTTGACAATGCCAAACACTCAATGGTGCAAATCTCTTGCGTCGCAAATTGTCATAACTTTTCGTATTTGCTTCAAGCTCTGCAGCAATTCAACCATTGTTCGGTGCGAAAATCTGCCAAGTAAAACTTTTTAATACTTTTTATTGATAGTGCGCAAGTAAAATAACAATCGAATATGTTTTTTTTTGCTTGTGTATGTAATGTGAAGCGACAAATGACACTTCAACGAACACATTTCGAGCGTGTGGTCTCAATGGTTGCTCGAAAGTGCGATAATTTTGATTATGGCTGCACTTGAACTTAACGGCAATGCGTCAGCAATGTGCGTTGCTATGCAAAATTCAAGTTGTGCCATTTGCAGCATTTTCGAATGAATTAATATTGACGCCGGCACATGTGGCGTATGAGTGATATTTGCGTAGTACGTGCGTTTTGTGTTGATTATCAGATTAAAATTAAATACTTTTGAATTAAATAAGCGAAAAAAGTATTAATAGCCTGTGCTATGGTAGTTCTGTCACGATTGGCGTAAAATGTATGCATGACGTATGAGTAATATTTATTTAAGAAAGCGTCATAATATTTTTCAGCAATATTCAGCCGTGAAATACATTTGAATTTTATATGAATTTCGCACAAATATAGATTATCCAAGTGTTTGCTCGCTTGAGTGCACTTTAGAATCAATAGTTAACTAGGCGTATGAGTGATATTTATTTATATAAACATTAAAGAAGCGATTTCAAGGACATACTTGTATGCAATTGCTACAGAAAATATAACTTTTGTGCACTTTAGTAGGCGTACAAATTACTAAAGACATATCTATCTTTGGCAATGGATTTCTTTTCTACTCCTAACATTAGTTTTGACAAATATTTTTGCAAGCACCCATTTTAATTAATTCTTTAAATAAATCTTTAAGCCAAAACAAATCAAATCCATTATTTTAACATTATAAACACACAAACATTACAAACACCTGATTGCTTTGAACTTTGAAGTAGCGTCTTTCGACTTCAATTTGCAGTCAACCGAATTTTCTCATCAACTGTTCACATTTAATACAAATCAAAATATCAAAGGTGAAGGTTAATGGAGAAACTCGAGCACTAATATTTTGGGTTTAAAACAATTTTTGCGCTCGAATGCATTCAAATACAGCACAACAACTCAATGCAATCAAAGCAATGTGGGCTGTGATACAAATTTCCAATTATCTGCTAACGAAAAAATGCAAATCTAATTTATACTTCAATTGAATAGTTTGCAGGAGGCGTTTACTGATTAATGGCTTAAAAAAAAATTGGCTTGAATTTTGAGAACAAATAACTGACTGATTAGATTAGAGAGAGGAAGCACGCCTGTCAACAGCTACATTACAGCAAAATATTCATATAAATTCAACATCAGACTCATGCGACTTTTAGTTAGGGATAGCTTAACTTTTGACTTTTCGCTGCATATTTAGCGGCACAAGAAGTTGGTACTATGCCATAACTTTTTACAGCAAAGTATGCAACAACTCAATGTATTTAAATTTTTATCAAAACTTTGGGTGTATTGAATACTGCGTATCAAATCAGGTGCGCGCTTCTATGACGAGCATTGTTGACTTGTTAGCGCAAATATTTGTTAAGAAGCAACCAAACAAAAAAAGCCAACAAAAGTGCACTGCTATCCTAAGTAAACATTTCGGCAGCCCATAGACAAACAAACGTGCCTACACACTGAAACTTGCGCATTGGCACACACAGTGCTATTGCCGGCAGATGGAACTGAGCATTTTTCTTTGTGCCATATGACTTGAAATGATGTACAAAAAGTTACATTTTTTTGAACTATTTTGCCTCTAGAAGCGTCAAAAATTTACTGTTCCAGGAGTTTTTGGTGAGAAAGGTATAATGGAATTAGTTATCGAACAAATCGTTACATATTTGGTCCTATTTAGATCATTGTAACTACGCCAAAAGAAATCCTTTAATTTCATGCAAAACTAATGAATTTTACTTTACTGTACCTTATAGTGGTTTACAAATATTAAATACCTAAGGGTCGTCACTGATAACTACAAAGGTGAAAGTAAAATGAAAAACAAAGATGAGAGAAAATCAAACAGCACATCAAACAATAAACAATTTGCTGGCAACCAAAGCTGATTGAGATAAGAAAAAGGTTTTGTTTTCACAAAATTACCACAAAATTATATTTTGTCATTTAGAATCTTATTTTAGTTGATAACACAGCTTTTGCTTGAGTTTATTTTGGCAGTTTAGGCTTTTAATCTTAAACTTTTGATGATTTCAAACCTTTAGTTAAAATCCTTAAACTTTTGTTGGTTCCATTCTATGAGTTTGATTTTAATACAGTTTCTGTTTAGCAATCGAAATCGAATCGAATCAAAAAGTAAGGAAAATTTACATATTTTCTATTTAGCAGGCATGGCGTATAAGTAATTTTAGGTATTGCTATGCGGGGCGTATGCGTAACTTTAAGTATGACTAAGTTGAGATTTGAACTCAATTACGAACCAATTATCAGAGTAAAATTATAGTGTGCAGTAGAATCCCAGACACTTCCAAGACATTCAGTGTTGGTCTGCAGGGCGTATACGTAACTTTAAGTAACTTGAGTCTTGAATACATTCGAATACAAACCAGTTTGAATTGCTTATCAGAATTGTTTACTTAATTAAGTGAAACTGTGTGTAGTAGAATCCCAGACACTTCTGGGTTGGTTTGCAGGGCGTATACTTAACTTTAAGTAACTTCAGATTTGAATGCATTAAAGTACAAAACAGTTCGAATTGCTTATAAAAATTGTTTACTTAATTAAGTAAAACTGTAGTGTGCAGTAGAATCTCAGACACTTCCAAGACATTCATTGTTGGTTTGCAGGGCGTATACGTAACTTTAAATAACTTGAGACTTGAGTACATTAAAGTACAATACGGTTCGAATTGCTTATAAAAATTGTTTACTAAATTAAGTAAAACTGTGTGCAGTAGAATCTCAGACACTTCCAAGACATTCATTGTTGGTTTGCAGGGCGTATACGTAACTTTTAGTAACTTGAGATTTAAGTACATTAAAGTACAAAAAAGTTTGAATTGCTTATAAAAAATGTTTACTAAATTAAGTAAAGCTGTAGTGTGCAGTAGAAGCCCAGACATTTCCAAGGCATTCAGTGTTGGTCTATCGGGCGTATACTTAACTTTAAGTAACTAGAGAATTGAACTAATTAAATTACGAACCAGTAATTTGAGATTTGAATACATTAAATTACGAACCAGTTTGAGTTGCTTAATACAATATAAAACTGTAGTGTAGCAGTAGTATTTTAAGGCACTAATATTTCATAGCAACCCTTTCGTTACAGGTTTTTATTATAGAAAGTTAAAATTCTTAATTTATCGATTTGTTGTCCCGTGTGTTTGTATCAACAACATCCCATAGTAATTTTTAAAAATTTTTTTTAACGGACCCTGTTTTTTAGGGTGTTGTCATATGACAGCAACCATATCGTTGTGACTATAATAAGTATTTACATGTCGAATATTTATTAATTTACTTTAGCTACAAATTATTTTAAAAATATATTTTTTAACTGAAGTGAAAAGTTTAATTAAAAATGTTTCATATTTTTTCTGCTTCTATTTTTTAACTGAAGTAAAAAGTTTAATTAAAAATGTTTCTTATTTTTTCTGCTTCTTCTTTCATTACTATGTAATGAAAACATTCAGTTTATGAATTTTGTATTATTCCTAAAACTTCAAACTGTCAAAACAATGTATGCTTGCAATAATAGAGGTTTCAGATGTTGCCATATGCCAACAAAATAGCAAAAGGGTTAATAATAATCATGTTTAAGCTCATCTTTCATATCTTTCTTTCCACTGGCGGCCATCAGCGCTGCTTTAGTGTCGCGCAAAAACAATTTGCTGTCGAATAATAAATTTCAAAACTGTCAAATTGTCAAATTGTCCGGCATTGAGCCCGAGTGCCCTTTCAACAGCAACGCGTAGGATATGAACGCAAAAAATGTGCATTGTTTTTATAGATGTTAATCACGCATACAGCGCCAGACAGTGACCAGTTGTTTTCAAGTGTGGCTTGACAGCGTTTACAAGCCAACAGCCGGCACCACTGACAGCTTAAATTGCAATAATAGTGGCGTGCACAAATTATCGCTGTCGGCACCAGCAAAACTGCAATAAAAATGCTCTAAAATTTCATTTTATGAAAATAAACAACAAACAATGTAAATTTTCATACAATGCAAGCAGTGAAAGTTTAAGTTTTGACTTGTGTGCATGAATAATAATTAAATATTCCAATTTCATTTATATTATCATTTATAAGTAAATGATACAATTGAAAAAATATTTCATTATATTTATAAATGTTTAAATTTTAGTGCTGTGCATTTTACTGTTTTTGTTTTATGCTCAAATGGCAACCGTGTAGGTTTATTGTTTGGTGTCAATAAATTATTCAATTTATGTTTTCAGCACTGATTGCTACATTTGAATTAATGTTCAAGTTCATGAATTTTCAATATCAATAATGATTTATCATTAAGTATAAATAAAAATAGTGTGTCGGCACAAAAAACTCGATTGACCAGCAATGCAATGAAAAGTGAGATCATACAGCAATTTCGTTGTGTGTTTGTAGTTCAATATTATTCAAGCGTTAACGATACTTTATACCCGAATGAAAGAAAGTACTAAATATGTGAAAAAAATCGTAATACGAGTATGTTAATAAAATATTTGGTTCGTATAAGACATTCAAATGCAGTAAGCATTAGTTTTATACACTTTTCACCATAAATGTTACACTGCACAGTGATTCGAATTCATACAGAATTCATACATGAGTGGTCCGTTCTTCATAAAATGTGGTATACTAGTTAATCATGGTCCGCTGAATTGAAATCTCCATTTTGTTTTTCTTAAACTTTTGTAGTTTGGCAATGTCTGAGACTTAAATTTGCAATTTTCGTAATTTTTGGTGAGCTATAGCAACGAGTGTGTTGGCTAGATTTTTCAGATTTTACATTTAATCGGTAACGTCAACATTGATAATTGCAAAAAGTAACAGAGATTGTCTTAGGACCCTTTAGTTTTGCAATAAAAACGATAATAAGTAATAGACGTATGTTTTGCTTTTTTGCAGTTTTCTAAATTTTTCATGCTGATTGCATACTTTTAGGGATGAAAAATAAATTTTGTCGAAAAATAGGTGTCTGGTTTTCAAATAGAATTATTTTCTGAGATTGGAAGATATCGGAGGATCTAATTACTTTATTCGACAAAGAAAGAATGCTGCTTAAAATAAAAAAAAAAAATCCAGGAACTTACTTTTACATACTTTTTAGATATTTTCCTCTAAGTTTTGCCAATTTTCAGATTTCTAATTTAAAAAAATATTTTAAATTAAAAGTGAAGTAAAAGCCTGAGCTTAGCAAATTTTGACCAAACATTAAAAGCGAAAATGGGCACATTATTTCTCAATCTATATACAAAGTTTTAGCAACTTCTTGGAAACCATATCGCACACGCACTACAAAAGTGACACAACTAAAAATTGTTGATTTTTCAGGAAACGCAAAAAACTGTTTTTGAGCTAAACCAAATTTTTTTAAAATAACGTATAGACCGTTCAGTAGAAAATCCTTACAGATTATTACTTACTTACTTAACTGGCCATAACAACCCGTTATCGGGTTACGGCCTGCCACAAAACTTCTCTCCAGGCGCCTCTGCTTCGCGCGCGCCTTCTCCAGTTGGTCACACCAAGAGATACCAGGGCCTCTTCCACTTGGTCCTTCCACCGGAGACATGGCCTCCCTCTTCGCCGTCGACCTCCAACCATCGCATCGAACACCTTTTTCGCCGGAGCTTCGTCGTCCATGCGGCAGACATGACCGAGCCAGCGTAGCCGCTGGATGTTATTTGGCTGCGCTACGTCCATGTCCTTATACAGCTCATACAGCTCGTTATTGGTTCGTATGCGATAGTCGTCACCAACACGAACAGGGCCGAAGATTTTGCGAAGTACCTTTGCTCTCGAACACTCCAAGGGCCGCTATGTCGTTTCGTGTCATTGTCCATGCTTCAGCGCCATAGAGGAGCACGGGCAAGATGAGCCTTACAGATTATGCTTTAGGATAAGTTACTTAATTTTACACTAGAAAATCCAAAATTTTGAGTTGTGACTGTTTTGATGATATTTTAATTCAATAATTACGGAATTATTTTAAGTTATGTCACTTTTGCTGAGTTTTATAATTATAAATTACAGCTAAAAAGTCGAAAGAAAAATTTTGAGAATTCGAAGTTAATTTTTTTATTTGAAAATATATATTAAAATTGTCAGAACTTTGCTTAAAATTAACTTTACCAAAAATTTATTTCGTCAAAAGTGTCACAATTTGAGTTAGGACACTTTTGCATTGAGCTTCAGAGATGAAATAGCATCAAACTTCTGACATAAGGAGAGACCTAACTGTATTTCTGCAACAGTTAACAACAACAAAATATACTGAGCTTTTGCTTATTGGTAGATTGATGCATTGTGCACAGTATTAACACATAAACCCGAAAATTAGAAATTTTGAGTTGTGTCACTTTTGTAGTGCGTGTGCGATATATTTTTAAAATTTTTTTACTCAATAGATTAAAAAACAGAAAATAACATGAAAAAAGTTTCAACTTTGAGCCGCTTTTGCATAGAAACTAATTAATTTTTTGCACCGATTTTTTGGGGTTTTCTTAGTTGGAGTTTTACCTTTCAAATGACATGAAAATCATAAAATTCTGAGACTACACATTTTTTGAATTTTGTCTATGGAACGAATCACTGTGCACTGGGACAATCTTTGAATAATTATGACATTACTCATACGCCTACAAGTGCAGCACTTGGACAGAGTATACGTCTATTGTATAGCGACTTGAGGTTCCCTGTTAGTTTGCAGAAATCCGTTTAGAGTTTGGAGTAATCTGAAGAAATATGAGTAGATTTATCTCCTCTCGGCACATTAGTCCAAACTTTCTCAAATTTGATTCACAGAAATTGGTGCGCCGCCTCATGGTCTTCCTTTCCACAAGAACACAGGACACAGCACAGCACTGTTACCTTTTTCATATAAATTGCACAAGAAAATGGAACATAATGAAAAATTATATATATCACTCATACGCTCGAACGGCTTTCGACTCGAAACTTTCTAGAATTTTTTTTTACATTTTATTATGTAGCAGATATATAGTGAAGGGAGGAGTAATTTAGATGCCACCAATGTAAATAAACTTTTTTTTAGCATATAATACGAGTATCAAATTATTTAATTTTGAATATTAGCGAGTAAGGTACGAAAGGATGATTTTTTCATGTTTATGTTTTTAAAAAATGAATAAATTGTTTCTATTAATAAGTATTTATTTATTCATGTTATGTGTGTTCTTTATTTACTTAAAGTAAAAATTTACTTTTATTTGTTGAAAAAAATGCTTGGTATGGTGATTTTCATTTCAACTATAATGTTTCGGTTTCGGTTTCGGCCGAATATTAAAAAAAACGAAATTCGGTTTTTCGGTCTCGGTCTCGGCCCAAAAAAGAAGTTTCGGTCGGACACTAATATTTAGATATCACTCATACCACACAGATATAATAGTTGTAGTAGTTGTTATTGTAATTTGCAAAATAAAGAATATTTGACGAATATAACTCATACACTTTAAAATAAACATATCGCACATGCGACACAGACATACTATCAGTAAATCTCTAAAGAATGATGCAAAATTACGCATATCACTCATACGCCTCGTATAACAGAATATGGAAAATTGTTTGAATATCCAATACGAACCCAATATCAACCCAATACGACATGTTGAACAGGTAATTAAATAAAAATGTTACTCTTGTGCTATAAATACCATGGAAATCAATAGAACTGAATTATTGCCGATAGATTATTTAGTCGAGGAAAACATATTTTATACAAATGACATTTACACGTTTGCCATTTGGCCGGCACACAGCTCCCTCAAGTACAAAACACAACAAATTTGATGCCATCAACTAGTAGACTCAGACACACGCACACACTCACACAAACCCAATGCAGTGATGAGCTCTTCCTATGACTGACTAATTTATGGCTTTCTAATTGCTGCTGCGGCAACCAGTATTAATTACGAAACGTAGAAGGTCACCTGCGCAGCAGTTGTCGACTACTCTCTGGACATGTGACCTGACCATAAATGTGCTGGCAAATGTAGTAAAAGTTAGTATTAAAATAATTTTAATTATGCTGCCCGCTTGCACTTCAATCAGTTGGATTGTTTCATTATTGAAAGCTGACTAATCGAGTAAAGCAATCATTAATTAAGCTAAAATTAAAGCAATCAACGAATTACAAAAATTAAAATTTTATAAAAAAAACATTTTTCAATCAAATCAGCCCACAAAAGATAAGTAATGAAAAAATAAGAGCACTTCGCTTTGCTTTGCATAATGTGAGCAACAAAAGTGTAATTTTGTGTGATGCCATTTGCAATTTTAATGTCCAACAATTTGCCAATGTTTTGACACGATTGCCGCCAACTCGTACGTCAGAGCAGTTTTCTGCGCCATAGCACACTTGGCGCCCAACTTCTACCCACTCACTCACAGGGGCCTTCCACCATTAGCGTCTAATGTCAAATTCAATAATCGAAATTACACAGAATGTATAAAAGAAATTGCGTAGATTTGGCTGTGTTTGACGCAAGCAGTCGCGGCACCGGTAAACACAGTCAAACACAGTCGAGTGTCAAATGGCGGGAGACACGCTGGCAATGGCAGTGGCAATAATATTGAGTTGTCATTCAAAGAACAACACACTCACACATACATACACTCACGCACACAATGCGTTAAGCTAAATACCCAACTGATTTGTGTGTGTGTGTGTGTGTGTGTGGGTTTGCGTCTGTACGCGCTACAATGCAGATTTTATTGTCCTTGAAGGTAAACGTACGCACGCTAACGCACCAACACGCACGCATCGAAGCATAAATATCGCTCATAGTATGTACATATGTAAGTATGTGCATATGTTGTTTGTTTTCTGTCGTGGGTGGAAATATATATGGGCTCCAGCCCAGCATGCTGGATTCTTATCGGCTAAAATCCAACCCCCCGGGACCGCCTCCCGGCATTACATCGCTGCATGGGTGGTTGGTATATATGTATGTATGCTTGTTTGTACAATAGATATGTGTGCTTGCGAAGGCGAACGCCTCGTAGTTAATATTATTATTTCATAAAAATGCCAAGAACAATAAAGGCAGCAAAATATGCACGAAGCAAATTAAGTGGTTGCATGGCAGCAGCTCGCACTGAAGCTGCCTTTTCAAGCTAAAATAACCAAAGTTACCGTGCGACAGCTTGAACAAACAGCAAGAATGCTGGGCGACTAACATTGCTGACGCACAAAGTGTCGTTTACTTAGTCCTTTTTGTTTATTTTCATGTTTTTATTTTGATGCAACAACTTAAGATTCAACACTATGGCAACAAGATTAACGTGGATTAATATTTAATTAACTAGATGGAAAATCAATCAATTCAAGTCGGCAAATAGCCATGGCCACGTTTCAGAGGGTTCTGGGTGCAAATATCGACACAACTCATGTGTCTAGAAAGATTTTGGTTTAAGGTGACTGTTAGAGATATGGCGAGTTTAGGAAATGTATGGACCAGGCGTCGAATAGTTTTTGTCAACAAATTTTGGTATCCAAATTGGCCTTTTTGTGCTCTCTTCATTTCAACTGCCTGCTACTACTTCCTACCAACTTTTCTATCTGATGAGCTCCATTTAAGTGAGTAAATGAGGTTGAGTCATGCAATTTTTAATTATAATGATTTTTGTATTTTAATAAAAAATTAATTATAAGCTAATTTTTGCTTACATTTGACACGACCAGAGCAACTGAACAGAATGGAAAAATGTTTTCCCACTTTATGAGTATTTTGTTGTTATCTCTTTAACTAAACCTTGAAATCTGTCATCGCTGTGACAACTGATAACTGTTGTCTATGTTATTGATTTCAGTGACAATTAAAACTGGGTTAACATTACTTTATATCAAAATTGTTTTCATTAATTGCAGCAACGGTTACTAAAATTTTTAATTTCAGAATCTTTTTTAAGAAATCAATGTAAATAGTTGAAAAAAAATTACGTAAATCCTTTAAGTTCAGTATTTTTGTGTTTTTTTAACACTAGAAATACCGTTGCGATCATTTTTTATATTTAATATTTTTTTATTTTTATATTTTTATTTTATTTTTTTATTTTCATTAGTATTTCTATCAACTTTTGCTTTGCTGACTTTTATTTGTTTATTGTGAATAATTTTATATTTTCGAAACATTTATTTTGTGAAAAACTAGATAAATCCGATGTAGTCTTTGTAGGTATGGACAACTTAAGGTTCTAAGAACAACAACAACACAAAAAAACATAACAAGGTTCTGGTAGAGATGGCAAAAAAACATAGGTACGTGTACCGACATTTTGAAAGTTTACATCTGAATTTTTTTTATGGTTCAACTACCATAAAACCCTTTTTTCACATAATAAATCGACCTACATAAACCACCTGACCTTACATTTAAAGTAAATGGTGTGCTTAGCAATTTTATGTAAAATACTGCGAGCAATATTTTTGTGGAACATTTTAATCCTCTATCTCCTATTTTGATGGGTCAATTTGACCCTTTATTCTTAGAATGCCAAAAAATGTACTTTAAAACAGAACTTTTAAGGAAGAAATGTACAAGGAAAATATTCGCCATTTACTTATACTGTAGGTCTCTGACTACATCAAAGCTCCAAATATAACTTAAACGTCAGAAATAAGTCCAAACTGAATGCTTTTAGTGACTTGAGTTTCATACTAAGACTTTCAATGCTTTTTACTGCAGTAAAATAAATCGATGTGGTTTGAAAGTTATGTTTTTTTTTAAATTACGACATTTCTTGAAAAGTCATTGTATTTCTTAAAAAATTATGAGTTTTTGTACTAATTTTTCTAATGAGGTTTGATCTATTGAACATTTTCAGAATACCTCTGCTCCTCTTTGGGAGCTGACGAGTTTAATGCAAACAACAAACAACTCAAACTCACATACAACAAACAATACTCGACCTTTTCTTGCCGCAAAGGTTTATTGTAGAACAAACAATCGGCGTGGCTACACAGACAATAACAACAACCAATGGGACACAAAAAACTTGGCCAATACGTGACAGGTAGTTGATCCAAAGGATGACAATGCACGAGTGAAATTTATTGATCCTCGAACGTACTGCTGTGATTTGTTTTGTTGGAACGGAACGGAATAAACAAATAATCAGTGCCAAAACTAAAACAAACAAACTAGCAGATAAATCTATGAATGTCTGTCTAAGAATGGGACAAAGGTAAACGAGCAAAGGATTGCAAGTTTTTGTTGATAATATCTGATTACATGCTTATTTGTTTTAGTTGCTTGTTTTGGAATATTTTCTAAATGCTTCGAGTGAGCAATATTTGTTGTTGATGTTAGTTTGATTAATTAATGCAGAAAATATTGCTTTCCATAACAGTTACAACAAGTGGCCAAGTCAATTTCACTTTGCATTCCCTGCGGTTCAGTGGGCAACATACGAAATTACAATCCAATTAGATTTACACGCAAGTTGGCATATTTTCGACTAGCCAACTGACCACTGGTCCCTAGCAAATAATCGTTGTGGCAACTGTCAGCCGTTAATTCGTTCAAATGCTGACTGCATATTCTGCACTTGACATCATATTTTTTGGGTTATTGTTTTTTTTCAATTTGTCCATTTTGATGTTCGATCGATGGCCACCTGCCACTGCGCATCACTGTTGCCATCCATTTGCCTGTCTGTCTGTCAGTCTGTTTGACTTTTCGCTTTTGCTATTATTGACACTTAAACAATTTGATTGAGTGTCTCTCTTAGTTTGCCTTCGCAACACTAATAACCACTCGTAACCCATTCACCCACTTGAACACACAACCGAAGGCGCACAGTTGAATCTGACCATATTGGGCCTCCGTTTGCTCTAATACTTTACACACACACACACACACACATACATAAAAATACGAGCATAAAGATGAATCCTTGGCCAGCTGGCACGTTAGATGCCTGATGGAGTGCTCATGTGTGTGTGTTGAAAAGGACAGGACAGGACTCTTTTCATTTTCTTTTCACCGTCACATACGAAGTGTTGCGAGCAGTGATAAAAATGCCAAAATTACATATTATATCGATACAAATATTAGTATGAGGATTTGTGGGAAATATTTAAATTACTTAAGATCAGACCCAAGTTTTAAGAAAAAATATTGGCCAACATAGAAGTTATGAGTTCTTAAAGTAAGCTTTTTTAAAACTTTCAAAAAAAATTTTAGCTTTCACTTTCGAATTCAATATTTCAAAATAAATTATAAGCGAGTACCTACAACTTATTGTTGTTGTAAGCTTCATATAATTTAGATCTGCCAAGACCAAAATGTTGATTTTTTCATCTCTGTAGCACTAAAATGAAACAACAAAAAAAACAAAAAAGTTATAAAAAACGGAAACAACGACAGCAAGTAAATAAAAAATGAGTTGCAATTTTAAAGGTAAAAGACATATTTTATATTAAAAAAAACATATGTTACTAGCTGGGCCCTGCGGCTTTGCACGCAAGCTCTCCTGTTTCCCCGATACGAATTCTTAACCCATTGTTGAGCCCATCAGATTTTGATTTAAAAAAAAACATGTGTCTATCTTTGATTTCGAGTGTTTTAAAAATTTTAAAGTCAGAAGGCCCTTTAAATCATATGTTTTCACATTTACTCCAAACAAATTCTTAACCCTTGGTTTACCATGGTAGATTTAGATTTAAAAAAAAATTAAAAGCACGTTTTTATTATTTCCCGATTGAACTGCTTTTGATAAGTTTGAAGTCAGAACGCCCAATAAATCTTGTTTCTCCATACAAATTGTTAACCCATTGTTGACCCCGTTAGATTTTGATTTTCAAAAAAGTGAGAAGCACGTGTCAAATTATTTCTCACAAAGAGTACTTTCCCCAAGTTTGATGTCAATGGGCCCATTAATTCATATTTTTCATTTCACAGTTTCTCCATACAAACTTTTAACCCGTCGCTGACCCCGTCCAATTTTAATATTCGGAAAAATTGCGTATCGAGTTATTTTACATTTGAAGTACTTTCACAAAGTTTGAAGTCGAAAGGGCTCAGCAAAATTTCTTTCTCCATACATACATACTTTTAACCCGTCGTTGATCCAGTTAGACTTCGATTTTGAAAATAATGAAAAACACGTGTCGAATTTTATTTATTTCAATTATTTTTACAATTGTTGAAGTCAGTAGGCCCATCGGTTCATATTGTTTGTTTCGGAGTCTTTCCGTAAATAAACCTTAACCCATTGTTGGGCCAGTAAAATTTTGATTTTCGAAATATTATAAAATACGTGTCGAATAAGTCTTGATATAGAATATTTTCAGGAAGTTCAAATTCAATATGTTTATTAAATCACGTTTCTTCATGCAACACTTTAACCCATGTTTTGTCTTTTTAGACCCAGAATTTCAAAAAATCCCTTCTTGGCGAAGGTTAATTCTTCAAGATGTACCTACAGTCCAAAATTCATGTTTGTAGCTTCAGCGATTTGGGCTGGGCGATGATAAATCAATCAGTCAGTCAGTCAGAATAAACAATCTATGTATAAAAAAATGGAGGCGGTACCACGCCCCCGTGTCAAAAACCCACCCTATTCTCCCTGTCGAAAGACACGACCAAATCGTTAGTTTGTACCGAGTGTCATTGATGTGAACGCTCTAGTTCCAAAGGTTCACCGGAATTTAAAAAGTGCCACGCCCCTTGTCCAACGCCCTTTAAATTTTACCGATGGAACGACATGTATACGCCATTACACTGTACCAAATTTCAATGCTGTACCACTTATAATTCTGAAGATATTCCATATTAAAAAGTTGGGTTGTATGGGCGGTGCCACGCCCATTGTCAAAAACCCATCCTTTTCCCCCTGTCGAAGGACACGACCAAATCGTTAGTTTGTACCGATTGTCATTGATGTGAACGCTCTAGTTCCAAAGTTATACCGGAATTTCAAAAGTGCCACGCCCCTTGTCCAACGCCCATAAAATTTTGCCGGTGGAACGACATGTTTACGCCACGACTCTGTACCAAATTTCAATGCTGTCCGATTTATAATTCCGAAGATATACCATATTAAAAATTTAGGTTGTATGGGAGGTGCCACGCCCACCTGCCGTACAAACATGTAATATCGCTATAAACCACCGCATTAACATCTTCTATCACATACGAAAAAAATTTTCCCAAAAGAATGAACCGTTTTCGCAAACACTGGCTACACACAAGAAGTGAACTTTTTTTTATATATATAGATTACTTTTGGAATTTTTTTATATGTTATTTATTTAATTTAGCAAAAATTTATTTAGGTCTGGCAGGACTAAAATTTTGTTGATTTGTCTCAGTTTTGTAGCAGTAGCTCAGAAAAATGAAGCAACATTACGAAAGAACAAATAAAACAACAAACGTTATAAAAAATTCAACAAAGAACAAAAAATGAGTTACAATTTTAAAGGTAAAAACATATTTTATATTGAAAACACATTTCACAATTTTCTTATATTTTATTTATTTAATTTTTACATTTAATTTTTTGGCAAAAATTGAATTGAATTGTGTAAAATGCATATTTGCGAAAATACAAGTGAAACTTATTTTTCAGTGATGAGTAGGTTTGTTCTTGGTGGAAAAATTTGTTGACGATAGCTTAGGAAAATCAACTACAATTACAATTTTATTCAAAGTAGAGACATTAATGGATTTTTGACAATATATTCTAAATTCTGCGTCGTAGAAAATCAAAAGTTCACAACTTCACCTCTTCGTTTGTATGGGAGGCGCCCTCTGGTATCGAATTTTTGAACTTTAATTAATTTTGCATTTTTTGCACTCACTGAATAAATCATTCAAATCTGTTTAGCAGTTTCTAAGATACGATGTAGTAAACTACATTTACAAGTGGAAAGCCAATTTCATAGAAAACGATTAGTTTTGTATGGCAGCCCCCTTAAGAGTTGGACATAGCGGTTAGGTATGTATGAAAAAAATATTTGGAAGAAAAAATAAAAGGGGTCGGTCTTACATTTGATATATCTGGGGTGAACCTGTGAACAGTGGGAGCCCATTTTGTAAAAACAACCACTTTGTATGCGAGCCCCATTAAGGATTAGAGATATAAGGTTAGTATGTTGGAAAGAAATGTTCAAAACAAAAAATTAGTGGAGGTCAGTCATAGACTTTAACCCTCTAAGAGCAATTTCTCAACAGCTGTAGAGCAATTTCTTGAATTTTCAGTTTTAGTTTCAGTTTCTTCGGAGTGATTTGATTGAAATTTTTATTTTTATTTTTTTATTTTTATTTTTATTTTTATTTTTATTTTTATTTGTACAATAATAAATTATTATACAAATATTACAGTAGCAGCACTAGCGACTTTGGCCATCGGCTGAAATTGATTGAAATTTCGCACAGTAATCTCTTAGAAAAAGAACTTTGAATAAATATGTACATGAATTTCAACCATTCAACATCAAATTTCAAAAACTCCTATTTTTTTACTGCACTGTATTAACTCGCAACATTGTGCTTCAGTGCCTGGACACTTTGGCTATTTGTCAGTTTGTGTCCTGTGTGCAACATTTGGAAGTAGAACCCACAACTGCTGACCGCAGACGTTAAGGATTCTCTGCCATATTCGGCATGGGCGTTCCAGTGCCATTTGGTCAGTTGGCTTCTGCATTTTATTTTTAGATCTTTTTCCTCACTGAGCGCACACAAATTAAAAACTCATAATTCATTTTTGGTGAAAATATTTTCATGTTAATGATGTTTTGCCGCATATGCTATGGAATTGTCTATGTTTGTATGAATTATGAGCAGATGGCGTGTCGTAACGTCGATGGATTAAAGCCACAAAATTTTCAATTTCAAAGCCCATTAGTTTTAATGTGTTTTTACTGTTTACAACTGCAAAGGAAAAAAACGAATTATTAATGAAGTAAAAAAGTCTGCAAAGTAATCACAGAGTTAGTGGGCATTGGGTGAGGTTTCCTAGTTTCGTTTTGTTTGACATAAAATTAATGTTGCACGCAATGTTTGTGGACTTTTCAGTGCTGTATTGATGGCAAGTGGCACAGACATTTTTGTATTTTCATTTGCTTATCGCTTCGACTGAACACACCTAACGCTGATCTAAGCACAAACGAGATTTCAAACAAAGAAATTCTATTCATTACAACAACACTTCCGATAAGGATGCGAATAAAAGCCAACTTGAAAGTGTAAATGAAAAGGCAAAAATATTCAAAACCATCACAGCTGCAACTACATTTAACGAGTTTAAAATAACAATGAAAATAAATAAATCAACTGCTCAAAAGCAAACAAATTGAATAATAAACTCAAATTAAATAATAATTCGCTTTTTCACGCTTCCAATTTGCATTTTATCGATTCAAATATTTGCCATTTTGCACCATTTCAACTCAATGAAAACATTAAAAATGAAACATTTAACTTGGCGCGATTGGTGTTCACTTAAGCTTAACCACAAATTATGCAACAACAACAATTCTTCCATTAAACCGTCTGTGATGTTTTCCTTTGGCGCAACTGAAACTGAGCGTTTTAATTGTGAGCGTTTAAAGTGAACATAAAAGTTGTGCGGCGCTGCCGTTCAGAGCTCAGCAGCACACAGCGCGCCCACTAATCGATTTTCAATTTGAATTCGCCGCTAAATAAACAAGCCATCACAACGAATGGTTAAATGAAAAACAAAATTCCATTTAATTGGCAACAATTCACTACAACAACGACAACAATACAAACTCAGTTGTGTCAATTTTTTTGCGTAATATTTGCGGTGCAATGGAAGTTGTTGATTTTCTGCGTATCGATTAAGTGAAAACGGCCACAATTGAAACATTTGGTTTTTGCAACAATTATTATTTGCAAAGAAATGTGTTGCTTGGTAATTGTTGCAAAATTTTTAGCCAAAATTCAATGAAAGTGTCTAAACTAAATTGGGCCATAATTTGCTTTGTGTTTTTGTATGAAATGTAAACTCGACTATAGTGCGACTTCAATTTGAATTTTGACATTCATTGAATATTTACATTCATTGAAAAGCCAGCAAACCAGATAAACTCGACGCTGCTGTAAGTGCGGTGAAAATTTTCAACTCAAACTTGACGTGGAAAAATTGACTACAAGTGAAGTTATTCAAGTCGGTCGTAAGCGACGCTTTTGTTCGCTGCAGTTTCTTACAGGAAGCTATGTGTTAATGTAGTTTACAAAGGGTTAAGGGTTGTTAGTTTACAAAGGGTTTAGAGAGCATGCTTTAAATTTTCAATGTCTTTTTACAGAAAATAATGCGTTAATATGTCTTGTAAGGGCTTAAGGCTGCATGCGAGAAGTTACAATGTAGTAAATGGAATTAAAATAGATGAATTTTTTTAAAATAATAACAACCCAATTTAGTGTAAGAAAATTGAAATTATTTTTTTACGAGTATCATCCATGTAAAGTTGTATTTTCGTAGCTCAATTTATCTTTAAATGTATTCCAATATCTCGTTATTTTTTATATAGTTTGGTGGATGTATGGGAGAACGGACAGAGGGGAACAGCCAGAAAAAAGATAAATGGATGAAAGTGAAATGGATGAAATACAGTCGAAAGGATGGGCGAAAGCACAGATGGAAATAAGATGGAGGAGCGTACGGAAAAGTAGCTAGAAAGATGGAGTAAAGATAGATGAATGGACGGATAGATGGACGCACGAAATGATGGATGATGTTGAATAATGAATGAATGATGATGAAAGTAGAACAAATGAAAGAATAAATTAGCTGAAACATACGAAAGGACTGATAGAAGAACAAGGGAGAGGAGAGAACTGACTGAAGTTCCGATTGACTGATTGAAGAATAAAAATGGATGGAAGAATTGATGGCCTGATGGAGGGACAAAAAGAAGACAGAAAGATGGTTATATGAAAGAAAAGGTTAAAATTAGCTCAGAAATATGGATGGAAATATGAAAAATGAAGGATTGTAGCGAAGCATTGATTAAAAGACGAACTGAAGGATACATAGAAAGTCCGACGTGAATTTGGCGAAAAGATAGATTAAAGTACAAATGAAAGGACAGATGAGACGACAAAAGAACAGCTGATAGATTATGGACAAAATTACATTTAAGACTACACGTAAAGACGATGGGAGGGCGGACGTAAACTTGGCGGCCAGATAAATTAAGGTTCGGGTGGATGAATAGAAAGACAAAAGCAACTGTCGAAAGATAGACATAGTATGGACAGATTGACAGATAATAAAATGGCGTAGCAGATGTGTGACATATGGAACAAATGGCGAATGAAAAACTAAAGAGAAGATGGATTAACTGACTAAAAAGCAACAACAGATCAAAGGATAGACGGAAGAAGAACCAAGAGTGGGCGAACAAAGAAAAAAATGGATGACCCGCTAAGGATGCATAGACGAGGAGACAAAGAAAGCATCTAACAAGCGAGCAGATTTGACTATAGGATTCACAGTTGTCCACGTTGCAACGTGAACGCAACATGCCACCTTAGCGCAATGCATACGAATGGAAGGGAAATGCAAAACATCCTCCTGCTGCAGGAGGATACTCCTGCAGCAGCCATCAAGGATATCCGCTTAGCCCACTTGGCCGGCATCAACGACACCTTCGCCGACACGCTGAAAACACGCACCGGCTCGCACTCGAGCACAACAAGTTCGTTGCGTGTGCAGTTGTTGTTGTTGTTGTTGTTGTAGTATTTGTTGGCATTATAAGCGCTCCCATTGTTGTCATGACGGTCGATGTTGTCGGGTCAGGTTGCTGTTGCTTTTGTCAGTCTTTTTTATTATTATTGTTTTTATTAAATGCTTATTGCTATTGTTGTTTTTTTATTTATAGGTTTTTTATGTTTTTGTTGTTTTTGTATATGCTGACACTGCTATTGGATTGTTTTCAATGCAAACTTGGTGCTATCTTTGTTATTTGTGTTGTTGTTTTTCCAGCTGTTATTTTATTTACTTTTGAAATAATATTTTTAGTGATGTTGTAGTGTTTTTGGTAGTCGTTATTGTTGTTGTCATGTTTTATTTATAACTGTTTTAATTACAAGTTCGCGTGTTGATGTTGCTATTGTTTTGGTTTTCAATATTGTTTTTAATATTGATTTTGTTTACACATTTATTGCTGTTGTAACTGTTGTAGTTGTTTTCTAACTGATATAGTATGTTTTTGAAATTGTTGTAATTGTTATTGTTGTGCATAATTCGAGTATGGGTTGTTGTGATGATTATAATGCTTCGTGTTGTTGTTGCTACTCGCTTGGATTGGTATGCAAAAGAGTTTTGTAGGCTCAAACCTCCTAAATATTTGTTTGTTATAATATTTTTCGGTAGCAAATATGTATGTTTTCAAATTGTATTGGGCTCAAAAGTTGCATACAGAATCTCCCGAAATGAAATTCTATGCGCGCCACTGGTTGTTATTGTAGTTTTTGTTGTTCTTGTTGTAAAAGTTAACCTTCGACATCGACACAAGCCTTGTCCCAGCCACTTAGTTTGTGTTGTTCATGGCAAGTCACGGCAACTCGTGCTTCGGTGCTTGTTGTTTTTGGTTTTGCACCTGTTTTTACCATTATCCTTTTCAGTGAAGTACCATCGGCAACATTTACCTATCGAAAACTTAACCCTTCGTATGTCAAATTCACCAAATTGATTGCGGTTTTTTGATTTAGGTAGAAAATTGAAAAAAAATATATACCTACGTGTTTTTGGTTTTTTCAAATTTTTTACTTTATTAATATTATTATTAAAAAAAACGGTGTGATGCAGATATGCATCAAAACAGTTGACGGAATGAAAAAAGTTTGTTTTCAGTTCAAATGAAAGTTTTTGAAACAATTATTTCTTTTGTTGAAACACAATGCGACTCCACATTTTTCGCACTCGGTTTGTGAAAAACCAGTGCAATTGGGGAATTTGCACCGCAATCTCCTTTCCAACCATACAGGCCAATGCCCAATTTGATCTTGTCGGACCATTTGGTTTGGCACATGTTGCGTTGGTCCCTTTCTAACCTTCGCATTGAGTTCAATCTGCAGTGTAGAACACCGTTTTCCCGTCTTTGCAGCAGTATCCATTTTTGTCAAAACTTCTGCTATCTCGAGTCGAAAGTCAGCTGAATTCAACGGCTTTCCAGGTGTCGCGTTTGCTTTGTGTACCCGTTTATACAAAAGCCACGCATTACTAACGGCGAGGTCAATAAGGTGATAAAAAACTCTGACCTGCCACCTGTTGCTTCTTATCAAAATCTTATATCTTCCAATAATGCTGTCAATAAGATCGACGCCTCCCATATAGGAGTTATACTGAGATACCGCAAAAGGACGCTCAATTTGAACATACGTTTTCTTCGTTTTGTCATATCGCCGGGCAGTGTCTTTTGGTAAAACTCCTGCATAGTTCGAAGCTAAGGACACCATTTTATTGTCGAGCCATGCAGTTACCGCTATGTCAACACCATCATAGTTTGTGACATATTCTATTGAAGTACCTCTAGGTCTTTTCTTGAATACATTAGCTTCTGGTAATTTGCAGTTAGAAGTTCTGTTTCTCCGTATAGTGCCCAGAGCTAAAATCCCGCCTTCTGCCAAATACTTCAATAATGCTATCGAAGTAAAATAGTTATCGAAATATAAGCGGTAATTTTGATTTTTTGGAACTCCTCTAACCAATCTAACAACGCAGTTGGAGGCTGCACCTAAGTCTGGCTCATTTGGCAAAACGATATTCTCTCTTCCAGTGTCGAATTCAAACTTGTAACAAAAGCCTGAGCTCCCGCTTAAAACGAAAATTTTGTAGCCCCATTTATGAGGTTTGTTTGGGATGTACCTTTTCATGTGATTTCGGGCTTTCGTTGAGCATATCTGCTCATCAACAGATAGGAACTGTTCCATTGGAACTTTCGCAAAATTGGAGTTTAATTCCTCAACAAGAGGCCTTATTTTGAAAAGGCGATCATGGCGTGGATCTGTTGGTGGCACATGATTTTCATTATTGTTGAAATGGATGTGACGGCGTATCTCCTCAAATCGTTTTTAAGGCATCACTTCTTGAACTGCAGCTACCCCAATGTTTTTGGCCCAATACTTCGCAACTCTAGGCATGTGTGTAACCGACATAAATAGAATCATGCCAACAAATTGGCGAATTTCCAGAGATTTAAAGCTCAAATGCGTGCTTGGATCCTTCTGGTGAACATAGAGATTGGTTTCCTCCATTATTTTTTCAAAAATGGATTTCGGAAAAAGGTAATAGAAGAACTGAACTGGCGAGGAAAGCTCTATAAGTTCAGGTGGCAAAGCTGTATTAGCTCGCCATGTGAGTTGGTCATTCAAGACCAAATTACGCTGTTTCCATAAAAGTTTATGAAACTTCTGTTGCGGCGTGCCGCTAGAAACCATTGACGTGTTAGTGTGAAGGCTTGCGATATTTTGGTTTTCATCTTCGGCTTCGCTAATTGAATTTTCTTCATCTGGATCAGTTCCATCCTCATCTGGAAAGTACTCACTTGCTTCATCTGCTGAGAAATCTAATTCGTCTTTGCTCTCTAAGCTGTTAATTATTCCAGCAATTTGAGCAGACGATAAGCGTTTACCAGACATTGGATCTAAATAAAAGCGAATATCAATTAGACACCTTTTCTAACCTATAAAAATTGGGTTTATAGCCCGAAACATATGCTACGAACACGTATATACAAGGTGCAACCCAAAGTAAACAGGACTTTTATAAAATAAAGAAAACGGATGATTATTTTTGTATAATTCTTTTTATTTATTCAAAATACTCTCCTTCTGCTTCGATACAACGTTTTGCACGGTCCAAAAGCATTTGGAATGAGTGTTTTAGGTCATCGGCCGTCATCGCCTTCAGAATGTTGGTACAAGCCTTTTGGATGTCCTCAACGTCCTTATAACGGTTTCCTTTCATCGGCAAATGCAACTGACCGAATAAGTAGAAGTCACAGGGAGCCATATCAGGCAAATACGGTGAATGATTGATGGTAAAAATGCGATTTTTGGTCAAATAATCGGTCGTAACTAGGGCTCTGTGAGCCGGTGCATTATCATGCAATAAACGCCAACTTCCTTCCTCGCGATATTCTGGCCGAATACGACGAATGCGATGCACCAAACGCTTCAAAACTTCAACATAAAACAAAGCGTTAATTGTTTTTCCCGGTGGAACAAACTCTCGATGAATTATTCCCTTTGAATCGTAGAAACAAATGAGATGAGTTTTGATTTTTGACTTCTCACGGCGGGTTTTTTTCGGATTTGGCTCATCTGGGTGCTTCCATTCGGCACTTTGACGCTTTGTTTCGGGATCATATTGAAAGCACCACGTTTCGTCACCGGTTACGATGTTGAACAAGAAATTTGGATCACGTCTGGCTTCCCGAACGATGTCTTTTGCGTGCTCAATTCTCTGCGCTTTTTGGTCGTCGGTTAAAGTGTGCGGAATGAAGCGAGAACACACTTTACGGAGACCCAAATGTTCGGTTAAAATGCGATCAATTGATGTTTTGGAGATGTTCAATTCCATTTCCATCAATTCCAATGATGATTTTGGCTGCATTTTGATAAAATCACGCACAGTTTTGATGGCATCGTCAGTAATCACAAATTTCGACTGGCCGACGTGTTCGTCGTCATTCAAGTCTTCACGACCATTCTTGAATCGATTCAACCACTCATTAACACGGCCACGGGATAAACAATCATCACCATAAACTTGCTTTAACAATTTAAACGTTTCGGTAAAAGTTTTACCAAGTTTAAAACAGAACTTAATATTAGCTCTTTGTTCGATCGACATTCTCGTACCAAAGTTAAAAACATACTGTCACATTGAGCGGGATATTTCGGCGTCTACTAGACCAAATGTCATGAAATTTAGACAGTATGTGAATGAAAGATGTACCTTTCCAACGCATGTCCTCACACATAGATGGCGCCACCAGAAACGTCCCTATTGCAAAAGTCCTGTTTACTTTGGGACGCACCTTGTATAACACGTATTTACTCATCGCCATAATAATATACCACTAACGATACAAAAAACACACTAAATACACAACAAAGGTTTGTTATTTACAAAAATAACAAAAAATTGTCTCGATTTACATGATTCACTTTTTTCACTATGAAGTATTTTGATGCATAACTGCAACAAAGCTAAATTCGCAATTTGCTATTATTAAACTACAACATTAATAATTACTCGATACTACAGTCGTTGGAAACATATTTACCTTCAAAATGGTCGAATACAATTTATATTTGCACTTTATTTATTAATAATATTCAAAACAAAACTCTTGCGATTTAAACGAAATGGAAAAACGGTAAAATTGGCGGAAAAAGTGAACATATGATCAAAACGTCAGCTTTTTTTAGTGTTGCCAGATACAAACATATGAAATAAACGATACAGAGCGGCAACAAAAATTTTTTGTCCCAGTGCTGCATCCACATCGCGGAATAATTGGGTTTAAATGGTATGATGGTATGATGGTATATTTTTGGAATCGCGCATACGCCTACAAAAATTAATGCAATGTAGAATTTTTGTTTTTATTATTTTATTATTATTACTTTAGAAGTTCTATGTTTCAGAAAGTTGCTGCCCAAATTTTTGATCAGTGGGATTAAAACTTGCCGTGATATTCTACTTCCATAATCAAAAACCAGTGTTTCGAAATAATTCGGTTTAAACTTTGCGTTACCATCAATAAAGCGCTGCTGCATGGGAACGGGTCATCAGAATTAAAAACCACTTGAGGGGGATATTCTTAAGACCCCCTGGAGTCTATTTCATAAAATAAAAATTTTTGAAAATTTTGTAAATTTACACGTAAAAGTTGAACATTTCTTTTATACGAAAAAGCAACAAGATTGCCTTTGTAAAAAGATCTGCAACATTTATGCAGAGGGGATTGACGGCCCACGGCACCAACCAGCTGAGCCACTTAAGTATATATTAGATAAAGCATTTTTTAATCTCTGTAGAACCCTTGTATTGACATCGGCTAAAAAAATAAGCATCGGCCGAAAGCGAGAGCAAAGCAAATAGGAGAACCCAATATATCTATTCTATCACAATTCGAAATAAGATCTTTCCTGAAAATCTTAAATTGAACTTACCCAGTATTTTTGATGCTTTTTGAAAGGCTTCAACAATGGTGTAAAAATTCACCGAAGACCACACCAGATTCTTTTCTCGCTCACGTTTCCCAATAATACTTTAGCTCCTCAGAATCGTTACTGCGTTGAAAAATTCGTTTCCGGGTAGTAGGCCAACGGACTATCGTCTTCATCAGGCATGTTGGCTCCACCTAAATACGGCTCTATATCTTTGTCGGTGGAAAGCTCTTTGAGTGCGGCCACGTTTATGAGGACCGACGAGATGTAGTCTTCGCCCAAAACAAACAACTCGCCTACGCGACGCAGATTCTGCAAGGCGGTCTTGACCTCAGCGTCCGCTACTTGCCCCAAGTCAAAATCACTGGCCTCCTGTGAGATCTCAACTATTTAGTTCAGCAGCTATTTTCTTTACAGTATTCAACTTCGAAAATATCATATCGAAATCCTCCTCGTCGGTGGATGAGTACGTTTCCTTTGCTATCTGGTTGTACAGCTTGTAATAGCGCGTGCTGGCATCTTCCACGAATTTCCTCGGGTCAGGTTTCGACGCAGCTTCCGCATGGCACCACTAAAGCCACCCACACGACGGAATGTTCGTTCACGTCAAAACTTTTATTGTAATAACTTTAAAATTTCAAGTTGTATTTACCCTAACCTGGACTGCAGCGAAAATAAAAACTGCCAGAAATTTCCACCTCATTTTGTGCTCCAACCACCGCGCACGAACACGACTACTGATGTTTGAATGCAAAGCTTCAAGCTCGACTGAACGGATCACTTTGAGGCTTACAAATGGTATTTCACGAAGATCGCAGCACGTTTGAAAATGTGAGATGGAAATAAAGTAGTGTTGTACTCTTATCTGTAGAGTCGCCGGGGTCAATTTGCAATTTAGACGCGAGCCCAAATGCGAGTGCAGAAGCAACATTCGAAAGTGAAAACAAAGGGAGGCTTTAGAAGTGTCCCCTATGTGCGTTAATCTTGCCAAGACCGTTAAATGCGAGGTATTAAAGAAGTGGAAACAGATGTGTTCGTTTTTCTATGCAATCGCTAATTATTTATTTGTTTATCATCTATTATAAGTGTGTATGAAAAGTGAAGAGTCCATTGACTCAAGTCGTCGTCAGTTGGAGCCAAGCCGGGAGTGGTTGCGAGGCTGATTAGGCAGTACGCGGAACTACTCTGTTCTCGTGGCGTATCAGCACATCGACAACACTCATGTTAGGGGTGAGGAAATTGGTCAGGCGATCAGCATTTGCGCGCGGTGCGCGGTCGAAAGGATAGCCCATGGCACGACGATCAGGGTACAGACGATCGCGCACACCACAGTAGGACGCGGCCTCACTGCACGTGCCAACGAGGTCCTGGTTGATCTGAATGGTTTAGGGAGAAGAAGTAGCATTTAACATGTGTTTGCATTTCGGAGCCACATTGTTCGGTCGCACACTGATGGCACTTACCGCATCTAACTCATAGTTCGAGACCATGACAAATAGCTCACAGCGCAAGCCCTCGGGAAGGCCCTTTGGTATAAGCATGTGCTCTGGCCAGCCGCATCCGCAGAAGTTGAACTCGAGCTCTTCCGCAGACCCGGCAGCAGGACGACTCGCATCTAAATTACGAAATACTTGTTCGAACGGAATGGTCACCGTGGACTCGCTGGATCGGCGGCGAATTGTGTTCTGGCCAGGGTTCACTGCAACATAAACGAATTCAATATCGTTATTTCTTCACATATACAATGGCAAAATTCGCATAACATCAACTCACACGAAGCAGTGAACTTGTCCAGCTCGACCATGAGAAGTCGCTGATCTCCAAATAGCATCGGCTGGCCACGCTCATCTGTCTTTGGCCCAAGGAAGACGCGTACCGTGCCAAACCGCTGAGCATTACCCTCGTTATTAATATTGATGCTGTATGTGAATGGGGTGTGCTGCAAGTGTGTGAAACGTGCAAACACATTGCCGCGCGGGACAAAGTCCATGCCTCGAGACAAATCGATGTCGGACTGCTGCCAAAAAGTCTGCAGGATATTAGGCTGACCGCCATCGCTGCTAACCTGGACACCAATCACCGAGATTCCGGAGTAAGTCAGGTCTTCCGCCGTATACGCCGGCAGTTTCTTCTTGTGCTCCTGGAAGATGTCGTCGATGTATGCATGCCATCTGTAAAAAACGGGGTCTCTCATAGCAGTAGCTGAGTCACCCATTATACCAAATGACTCCAGGTGACGATGATCAGGATCGTGAGAATACGAAATGAAAACGTGTCCCATATTATGAAAGTCACCATAGAATTCCCGATTTGGGGATACAAGAGACGACTCTATCATATTGCCCAGAACGTCGATACCACGAGACTCATCCAAGGGGATACGATTGCCGCTGGTCTAATATAGAATTCATGGATTTTATGTGTGCATATTATCGTGAAAAGCGAACAAATAATATATTTACATCTGTGGCGAACCCTTGGTGGATGGCCTCAAAGATGCGATCCCTCCAACGCTCCAAATCGGCTACATCCAAATTGATTTGGTCCAGTTCGCGATTTAAGTCCGATAATTTGGTGTGTTCGAAACGAGGTGGCCAAGCACGGCTTGCCACGAGAGAGTCCATTTTCGGGAAATAGCCCTCCGCAATCGGCTCCCTTAAGTTATTAAATCGGACAACGCGCGCCAAGTTGTTGCTGAAGCGCTCCATATTGTAGCGCGCTACCATCTGCTGATGCATATAGTAGAATAGTTCACCCCGTCGGTCTTTGCCCACGATGCTGATATTTGCCGCTTCGAAGGGATACACTAAATGCCAATGCCAATGATGCAGGTTTATGCCCAAATCCTCACGGAAGTACCAGAGCCGGTGTTCGGGCTCCAAGTCAGATGCAGTATAATCACGTGGTATGGTAATGGGCACACGTGACCCTTCCGGGACCACAGTGGCCTCCTCACGCATCTGCCGAAACACTCTCGAGTCGACGAATTTATCAGGAAAATTTTGAGCGAACGACGGCAAGTCGAGTCCCTTAGTATCCGGACGATGCAGCAAGGCCACCGACAAAGCATAATTAAACAGGTACGGGTTGAGGCGGTCACGTGCATACACAGCCACACTCTGCAGGTCGTCAATGGAGCGCAACCCCATGAATATGTCAATTAAGCGCCCCGCATAACGCCGATGCGCCGGAATGAACAACGAGAACTGTGCATCTCGGGGCAGAGTCATCGGAAGCCGCAAATCAGGAATAGATATGTCGCGCACCGGAATTCGCTGCTCGGCTTTCTCGCCGAAACGGCTCTGCACTTCATTGCCAATTTCACGGTAACGATCGGTCAAAAACTTATCGGGCACGTCGAACACTGTGGACGTCTTGCCCTTTTCCATAAACACGGGCTCGGTGGGGCGATCGAACAGCAGCAGCAAATTGTTTTTGTCAGCCATTGTCAATAGAGTCGTGCGTTACAGTCGAGTGACAGAAAAACTTTTAACACAAAAGAATAGAGCGATCAACTCGTCAGAATTAGTTCCAGTTTGAAACTGCTGCTTTCAACGCCAACTGCTGCCTTTTATATCGTTTTATCCGCACTGGGCTCATGTGAATTTCCTTATCAACTTCATTCGAAACGAGCTGTGGTGCATGCGGTGAACTACGAAATTCAGCTCGAGATAATTTTACTGCGGTTCGAGTTGCGGTTAAACTCACTATTTGTGCGTAGCTTGGTTCCCATAGGAACGACAATCTAGCCCAAAGGTATGAACACAACACAGTTGCGTATATTCACGAATTAACCCATTAACGACCAACGTGACGTATACGTCACGATAGCATAGTCCATCTTTATGGGCCGAGAAAAAAAAATTGGCTACTGAAAATGTAATAAGAACTATACCATGACCTCGCTATAAGCATAACGGCCGAAATTGCTTCAGTTGCAATCAAGTTTCCTTTGTGAAAAAACAAGTTCACGTTGATTTAGTATTGTGGGTAATTTGAAAAATAGGAAAATATCGAAAATGACAAAAGTCAAAAAGTAATTATATTGAACATTTTTTTTCGTATGCAAGTAAACAAAATATTTTAAAGCAGTATTATTTAGAATAGTTTGTAGCATGGTACAATAATATTCAGGTAATTTCATTCGATCAAATTTAAAAGTCAGTTGCTTTTTTGACAAATAAGAAGAAAATTTTAATGATGCAGAAAAAAGTATGAATGGTAGGAAATTTATTCAGTAATAGTAGTTGGTAGTAGTTGTAGTTAATTTTAAAAATTGATGCAATCAAATTTGGATAAGTGCTGTAATTTTATTCAGCAAATTGAATATTATAACCGATGCAGCGAATTCCATGAATTTCGGTATTAAGTAATTAAAATTTTGTGATTTTTAGAAGAGTACACCACAAACTTATATTGTGGTTTGTCATGCAAATTATTAGTGTCCGACCGAAACCACTTTTTTGGGCCGAAACCGAAACCGAATATTCGATTTTTTTTAATATTCGGCCGAAACCGAAACTTTCTAGTTGAAATAAAAATCACCATATCAAGCACTTTTTTCAACAAACGAATTTTACATTAAGTAAATAAAGAACAAACAAACAAACATTGCATAAATAAATAAATAACATACTTATTAATAAAAACAATTTATTCATTTTTTAAAAACGTAAACAAAAAGAAATCACCCTTTCGTACCTTACTCGATAATATTCAAAATTAAATAATTTAATATTATATGCTAAAAAAAGAAGTTTATTTACATTGCTGGCATCTAAATTACTCCTCCTTTTACTATATATCTGCTACACAATAAAATGTAAAAAATATTCTAGAAAGTTTCGGTTTCGGCTATTCGGCCATTTTTTGGCCGAAACTACTACAAATTATAGATTTTTTGCAATATCGTACATTATGTAGACACTATAATGTTGAAAGTATGGTCAAACTGGTGGTGTACAATGAGGTAATTTGTGAAATGCTTCCTCACGCACTTTTAATGAAATACACCACCACGCTTTAACCCAAAAACCTGCCATCTTTTTTTCTGTCGGTCACCGCGCGAACATTTAGAAAAAATGTCTTCTTACAATTAGTATTATTATTATTAATTCTTATAGTATTTTTATGATACGTTACTACATAAAGTGATAGCCGTAAATTTACAGCCCTATGGCTAAAATGAAAAGAGCAGTAGAAACAATTTATTTCTCATTTGTCAATTTTCTTCTTATCTGTCTTTTTGAAACTACCTGTATTTTTTTGTATCATGGTTTGTAGATAAATAGTGCAAAAAATAAATGACAACGTATTATATTTTATCCGGGTTTGATTGTGTTTTTTATTGCCGTGACGTATACGTTACGTTGGTCCAAATACAGTGCAAGTACATTTATTACTTTTTAATGTAATTAGATGCTTCAAAAACCCAGATAAAATGTTAGATTATCTGGAAAGCTTACAGGGTAACGGTTTAGGTTTTGAAAAATTGTATATAGAGCCTCCCGATGACCCTAAGGTGTCCGATGAAGATTCGGGGGAAGAAGACTACGGCGGTACTATCGAAAATCTGGGCAGGAAGTAACTACTACCATGTGAATTAGTGTGTAATTCCAACGAAGATGACATTCCTGTCAACATCGATGAAAATATTGTCCTTTAATTCTTTGAAGGATCCTTTAATCAAGGATGTTTTTGATTCGTTGTCTCTTGGACGACGAGAAAAGACAGTTGTTGTTGATAATTTATTTACTTCAATTCGAATTTTGGTTGGTTTGAAACAGTGGGGCTACTGGGGGCACTGGTGTAATAAGATATACTTTATGATATCGAAATCTTGCCCTTTGCCTTACAAAAAGACACTGAAAAGGAAACAAAGTGATCACATAGAGAGCATAGAACTGGAAAGTGCTGTTTTTTCTATAGCTTTAACCATTTATGGATAACATCAGGTATCCAAAGTCGGTCGATATTCACGAGAACATCGTCGAATAATCGACGTTCCCCGACCAAATGCGGTAGCCATGTATAATGTTTCAGTGGGTGGTACAGTTCGTATTTATCAGAATGTGAATGCGTACAGAATTGCCGCAAGATGGAAGAAATTGTGGTGGTCCGTATTTACTTGGCTTATTGACGTTGCAATCCAAATGCTTGGCTGTTACATCGAAAAAGTGGTTCAGGTATGACCCAAATTGATTTTCGCCGAGCAATTTCAAGCCACGCCTGTGGTAGTCTTGGCGTTAGAAAGCCGCCTAAAGGTTATCGAAAGCCGAAGAGTGCAACGGTACGATGGCATCGATCACTTTGTGGAGGTGATTGCAAATAGCAAACGTCGACAATGAGGTCCAGTGGCGGATTCAGGGGAGTGTTTTGGGGGTTGAAACCACCCCCGAAATATGAGGATCGACTTTGAAACTACATACAAATTAAAAGGCATTTTCTGAACATTAAAGAATTACTTTTTGAACCCCCCCCCCCCGCAATATTTTTCTGAATCCCCCCCGGATGAGGTCAGAATTGCACAACGGTGTGAATATCTGTGAAATAACTGTGTGCGGAAAATATAATATGGGCTTATGTGCTACTTGCTTCAAACACTATCATTTTTTGACCTATTTTTTTATTTCACTAATTTTATTGTGCAATATTTAAAGTTTATTTTTCATTCGCCAGATGTTCCTTCTATTTAAAATACCTAATGAAAAAATGTATGATACATCAATCAGGAAAATAAAAACCAAAAAATTCGTATATACTCAAACACATAAAATTATCTTCACGCATGTATGCACTATGTGGATATCAGGACCAATGTGACGTATACGTCACAGGCTATATTGACGCCCCCTGCCAACATTTTGAAAATTGTTTTTCTGATTTGTATTTAACTGTACAAAACTAGCATCTGGTAAAAATTTCAACATCTTACATCAATTTTAAGGGCTCTGTCGTTAATGGGTTAAGATATAGACGATTTCCAAATTCAAATTCTAATAATTCCTAAATATTGTTAAATGGTTTCCAGGCATAATTTAATATTTAATAAACTATACACCTATCCGTTTCATCTTTCATCATCTGTCATCTTTGGTTTGAATTCACCGGCCTCGCGGCTCCCAATAGACAACTGTGCCCAATAAGCCACTACTAGTGTCCGACCGAAACCACTTTTTTGGGCCGAAACCGAAACCGAAACCGAATATTCGGTTTTTTTTTAATATTCGGCCGAAACCGAAACTTTCTAGTTGAAATAAAAATCACCATATCAAGCACTTTTTTCAACAAACGAATTTAACATTAAGTAAATAAAGAACAAACAAACAAACATAGCATAAATAAATAAATACTTATTAATAAAAACAATTTATTCATTTTTTAAAAACGTAAACAAGAAGAAATCACCCTTTCGTACCTTACTCGATAATATTCAAAATTAAATAATTTAATATTATATGCTAAAAAAAGAAGTTTATTTACATTGCTGGCATCTAAATTACTCCTCCTTTTACTATATATCTGCTACACAATAAAATCTAAAAAATATTCTAGAAAGTTTCGGTTTCGGCTATTCGGCCATTTTTTGGCCGAAACTGAAACCGAAACCGAAACCACTTATTTGGGCCGAAACCGAAACCAAAACCGAATATTCGGTCGGACACTAGCCACTACTGAACCAACAGTAAGCCCAACTCAAACTACCTTCTCCAATGTAAGTATAATCAGTAATATATTATATTCTCCCGCTGACATGTTCTCAAGGAATCCAAATACATGCAATATTATATAATATATCGATAAGAACTACTTGAAACATACATCAATAGTAAATATATTTCCCTCTTACATTACTATTTAATAATTTAATATTTCCTCTTTTGATTCGTCTGTATACGAGTATGTACATTGATTTCGTCGTTTCAATGAGATCAATGTGTGTAAATACTTGTATCGTTTGTGTAATATGTATTACTTGTGCACTCGAAATGTTCTGTCGTGTTCTTCAGCATGCTAGCTCGAAAAAGTTAAGTGTCTGTACAGTACGAATGTATGTACTTCCCTAAACAGAATGAAAGTCTTTCACCCAAAATCAACCATCGGCATAGTTATTTAAATTGTGGCTAATTTTGGTTCGGAGAGGATTCTGATGAAAATGATAGTTTTGTCGTTGGTCGTTACCTAACCTGCGGCAACATTCAGCCTGCTTACACCTCGCACCGGCCTCTGCTGCCGCTGTCGGTTTTTATTTCTAGCAGCATCCACTTTGGCTTAAAGTCAATTGCCAGTTGACATACAACAAGAAAAGCAACACGAAGCTGTTGAAAAAATTGAACAAAAATTTGTAGAGATCGAAAAAAATTATTGTTAGCAAACTGGAAAAGTTACGAACACTGACAATGACAATGTGCAACCGACACGCCAAATATCAGAGGTCAGTGTTGTTATTAGATGAAGGCGGGCGGACGGTTTGGCCAGCGACCTTTCGTCCTGAAGTGGGAGGCAAAAAGCCTGGATCTGAATAAATTATGCTGCTGTTAATTATGACAATTTGACATTTTTTGCGACCAAAATATTTTTGGTATTGTTTTATTTTCAGTTGAAGCTGGTTTTCTTTTTGATTTTTATACTTAATCCTTGCCCTGTTCCTATGCCTTTTTGCTGCTCGAAATTTCAATCACTATTTTAATTATTAAACTTGTTTCCAAAACAGTTAAAATTTCGTCCCTTTATTCCTTTGGTTACGTCGTCTCTCCGTTCCCTCGTTTTTGTGTTGACACAAATTGAATTTGGTGCGCCAAGGTTTTCACTTGAAATCCATTTTTATGGTCTTCTTTACTCTCGTTGAGAGTCTCGTGTAGATTATATATTTTTGCAGTTTCATATTTTGCTTGTAAGTAATTGTTTTAATTTTAATTTTATTACACGAAATGTTATTGTTCTGGTTGCATACTTTGTCGACATTAATGTTTAAGTTTAGTGTTTTTGTTGCTACTAAAAGTTTTAGTTTTAACACATTTCACCTGAACGTGTGTTGGCCGCGCAAGAAACCTCCATCCGCAATTTGAGTGGTCCGCATTTTTGGTATACATTTCATTGTTACTCATACGCCATGACGTACATGAAGAGGATTAATTCGTTCGGTGTAAGAACAACAGTTTAAAGTGTTGTTTCGGTGAATTTAAAACTTTTTGTTTTAAATTTTCGAATAAAGCTTTATTCGCTTTTGATTTTTAAAGTATTCAATTCAATTGCGAACATTCAAAATGCAAAACACCCTGATACAGCAATGAATGCGTGCAACCAGGTGGGCGAGTTTGCTCCAGTCTAGCGTTGAGGTTGTTGCATAAGTTCAAAACTGCTAAGCCGCTGGTGTCAGTGGAGAGTGCGTGTGTGTGTTGTCAGTGCAGTGTTGTTGTGTTGTTATCAGTGCAGTGTTATTACAGTCATCGACTGTATTACTGCTTAAATTATTTTCGTGAAAAGCTATTTTTTACTCCCTAAAATCGTGTTGATATTTATAATTAAAAAAAATTAATTATTAAAAAAAATTATTAATGAATTTATTAATTTATTAAGTAGTTTAAATAATAAATGAATTAAAATGTCCCTATTCAATTAATTAAATTAATTATTAAAAAAAATTATTAATGAATTCATTAATTTATTAAGTAATTTAAATAATAAATAAATTAAAATGTCCCTATTCAATTAATTAAATTAATAAATCTTATTACCTAAATAATTAATTTACAAAAACTATATTTAGTTATTTATTTATTAGTCAATTATTGAGAAATAATCTCTGACCACTAAGACAACCGATAAACAATAACGATAGTCAATCAAATATTAGCCATCAATATTGTATATTACTTAATGAATTATTACTTAACAAATAATTTGTAATTATACTAAAATTAATTTATAATTGATAAGTAATAATTATTAATTATAAATAATTTCTGATTTTAATTAGTCTTTGCATTTAATTTTTAAGGAATAATTATTAAAACTTATTTATTTTTAATAAAGACATTAGAACTATGAATTGTTAGTAAAAATTATTAATTACAATTAAAATTATTGGTAATTAAAATTAAAAATTGAATTAAATTAAAAAAACAAAAAATTGTATTTAATACAAACTTTATTTAAGTTTTAAAGATTAATAACCATTCACAATTACTGATTTTAATTGGTTTTTAGATATAATTTTTGTTGAGAAACTAAAGTATTTATTGTTAATAAAAAATAATTAAAAATTGACAACTGGTAGAAAGGCTTAATTATAATTCGTATTTAATAATAAAAATTACTAATATTTAAAATTAAAAGTTATATTAAATCATTAAATTATCACATATAAATTACATTAATTGATGATTATTAATTGTTATTAATTACTGATCTTAATTAGTCTTTCCATTTAATTTTTAAGGAATAATTATTAAAAAATATTGAAATTTTAGTTAATTTAAATTATAAATTTTAATTATTTAAATATAATAAAAATTAAATACAATGATGAATTGTTAGTTAAAATTATAAAAACCAATATTTATAAAAATTAATGATATTTAAAATTAAAAATGATATGAAATTAAAAATACAATATTAAATTTAAGGATTAATTATTATAAATTATGTATTTTAAATAAATCTTAGTTCAAGTTATGAATTGTTAGTAAAAATAATAACATATTATTAATTTTTAACAAACAAATTCTTAACAATTTAAATAAAAATTGCATGCAATAATTTTTTAAAAGTATTAATATTTAAAACCATTTTTAAGTCTTAATGAATTGTTAATTTGTAATTATGAATAAAATATTGTTTATAATTAAATTTTTAGTGACTGATTAATATCAGCCAACATTTAATTATTTTTATAAAAAAAGCTTTATTTATTATTATTTAATAATTAAAATTACAAGTAATTATTTATTTGACTTAAAATCAGCAACTAATTTGCGTTTAGTTTCTTTTGTTGGATTATTAGTCAAATGAAATTTTGTCCAACACTGGTTGCAATGCGAAACTATGTCGGCGCATATGAAGTAATGTGTGAAGCTTTGTAGGTGAACATAAGCAGCGACGAATGTGTAGTGTGAATAAAACAACAAAGGGGTGGAAGAGGGTGAGCGAGAGCGAGAGAGAGAAAACAGTAAATGAGCAGGCAACAAGATTGTTTGTTATGCTTTCAAAATATTTCCGTATAATTTCGGGTAGTAAAATAATTACAAAAGTTTTTCATTTAAGTGCTTAAGTTCATGTTGCTGCTGGTACTATTGTTGCTTTGAGTTGTTATTATTATTGTTGTTGTTGTGTGTTGTAAAACATTTGTCGCCGTAGGAATGGCGGATGGAAGTGACAGGAACGAAAACACATAATGCAGTAAGTGAAGATGAAAGCATAAAAAAATTGAAAGCGAAAACTTAAAGATGAGTGAAGGTGAATGAAAATGTGAAATATGAAAATTAAGTCATGGAGTCAAGTCTTAAATACAATTTTAGAAATTCATAGACTTTTTTGTTTTTTTTTTTAATAAATAAATAATAATAAAATAAAATAAAATAAAATAAAATAAAATAAAATAAAATAAAATAAAATAAAATGAAATGAAATGAAATGAAATAAAATAAAATAAAGTAAAATAAAATAAAATAAAATAAATAAATAAAATAAAATAAAATAAAATAAAATAAAATAAAATAAAATAAAATAAAATAAAATAAAATAAAATAAAATAAAATAAAATAAAATAAAATAAAATAACATAAAATAAAATAAAATAATATAAAACAAAATAAAATAAAATAAAGTAATATAAAACAAAATAAAATAAAATAAAATAAAATAAAATAAAATAAAATAAAATAAAATAAAGTAAAATTTATTTATTATATTTTATTAAAAATTAATAAATAAAAAAGTATAGAATTTTTATTGCATTTTTAAACACTTAGACACCTTCAAGCAATTAAGTATTATGTTTTTAAACTTTAACTCTTTTTAAAACTTTATGAGCTACAACTCTCTCAACAGTATTTTTAATTTCTGTATTTAAGTTGGTTTTGAAAAATAAAAGAAGTTAAAATTCATGGAAGATTTTCTTTGAGAAAGCCATGCAAAAAAATAAGAAAAGACTTTAATGAAGAGTAATTTTGCCTTTATTGGGCATTCTTGTGTTAACTGCCAGTTCAATTGCCTTGTTATTCGTCTGTTGTGTCGTCCTGAGCTTCATTCCACACCAGTTGTCTGACAACCAATAACAACATTACGCTGAACAGTTGAATCGTCTTCGCCAGCAGGAAGCGGCGGCTATTAGTGCCAGTTCGAGCACTTTGACGCGTCGCCGCATTGCTCGCCGCGGAAACGAAGCGCTTATGCGATCGACTGGCAATTAGCCGTAAAATTGATAGTGAAAAGAGTGCAGCATAACCGCCTCGTAGTGGAAATGGCAAATGGAGAAACATTCTCCTTCACGCTGCGGCAATTTGGCCATTTGGCCATTTCGAGTTATTTGAAAGAGTAAAAAGAAAATGAAACAAGCGCAGTCAGAGCAGTAAATAGGCGAACAAATGTGTCTGTTATTAGGGCGTGTAGATGTGGAACGTGCCAGCCGGCAGCAGAGGAGGGAACAAATAAAACCTAAAAAGCTGAAAAGTGAGCGCGGCACGTGCTGCAATCAATGCGTTGGCGGCAGGCGGCGACTCAGTCAAGCGTTTTGGTTAGACACTCAGTTAGATATTTAGTGAGCCAGTTACTGACTGACTGGCTGGCTGACTGATACAGTTCGTTAGGCTGCAAGTGGCGCATGTGTTGGTGGCGGCCTCTTTGTTACTTTATTAATGAAGTGGCAAAATGGCACTCAATCCATGAATGTATGGTTCTTGTTGTTGTTGTTGTTATTTTGGTTGTTGTTGTTTCTGTTGTTATTGTTGCCTTAATATATATTGATGACTTTGCCGAATTGCAAAATATTCAATCATGCATAAAACCGAAGACTTTGGCAGCGAGTTTATGGCACAAAGTAAGTAAAAAGATGAACAAAAAAAATTAATGTAAATCTTCACACACTCGAACGCGCACATTAGAACTAATTACCGGAAAATATTAACATCTTTTCTCTTGCCTTTCAATACACTGACTGACTGAGTATCTGAAATGCAACAACAAAAACACGTTCAATAATAATAAAAATGGGTATGGAGCATTAAACAATTGACTCGAAATAAATAGAGTGCATTGTGGTTCTTGTTGTTGTAGTTACTGTTACTAGAATGTGTTGTAAAGTTAAGCAAATATTGGTAGCAGATTTCAAAGCGCTTATGGGACTGTGCGAGTTCGTTGGCTGTGAGCGCGTGTGTGTGTGTGTGTGTTTTTTGATGAAGCCATCTGAATTGTGCACTCAGAAAATTTTTTGAATTTAATTTTTGACTACAATACTAACAAATAAGGTTCCTTTTTATGAAAATTGTTGGAAGATATACTTTTCTTGGGCACTCAGAGAATTTTTTGAATTTAATTTTTGTTGTTGTACAAAGTCTACAATACTAACTAATTAGGTTCCTTTTTATGAAAATTGTTGGAACATATACCTTTCTTGCATAATTGAATTGATAATTAATTTTTTTTGTTGACATTTATGTAAAATCTTATTATCAATTTTGCTGTAACATTGCATTGAATCAGGAGGCTTTTGTTGGAAGAGGAAAGCTTTATTGACCTTATTGAACATAATTCTGATTTGTACATATTTTATTTAATTTTTTGTAATTTTTTTTTTAAAGTACTCGAGAAAAGGTCCACGCGCCTCTGATCAATGGGCCTTTGTCGATTCTCTATGACATGCTGACAAAGAAAGCAGAAACTTAAAGAAAGAAAGATGTGTCATCTCACGAATAATATGTTGGATCTTGGCCTTGAACTCAGCTGGTTTATTCGCATTGAACAGAGATTTTACAAAATTCCAATGAAAAAAATCGCATGGCATCAAATAGATAGAAATCTAGGCTACACGACAACACTGAACGGGCAGCGGCAGCATTGCATACTTTTAGGGAGCATGGTAATTGTGTGGGGAATTATCGCCGAGACGGTTCGAGGCGATGCTAGAAAACTCGGGAATGAGTTATGTTCTTAGCCTACGCTCCATGAAGGCAAATATAAAAATCAGTCGAATATAGTGCAATGAGTCAGTCTTAATTTTGACAAGCAACAGTGCAACAAGGATAAGAAAACTAATGATTCAGTGAAGTGAACTAATTAACTCTGGAAAATTTTAAATAAAAGTGACTACGATGGTGAGCTGCGTTAACGAATTTCAGTGCATTTGATTTTGGCACAATCCATTGATACGAACTACGCCTGCATTGGTCAGCAGAACTAAATTTCATAACATTATTGTTGGTAAGAAATATGCAATTTCTAAAGAAATATGTTGCAATTTGTTATCATTTTGATTACAATAAATTGTGCTTGAAAGGTAATGTGCGTATTATTGAATTTTATATTTTCTAACATTATTTTATTTCTGTTAATTAAATAATTTCCGCTTGAAATCTTATGTCTTTATTATTAAATTTCATATTTTTTATCACTATTTCACTATATTCAGTTATTTATCGTAAACGAATATATGAAATTCTTCTCAGAAAGAATTTTTATCAGTTTTTTACTGTGAATAAAAAAATGAAATTCTTTCCAGAAAGAATTTCCATCATATTTAATCAGTTATTTAGTTTGAATTAAAAAAAAATGAAAATTTTCTCAAAAATGATTCAGTTTTTCTTTGAGTGTGAAATTCTAGCAATTCCCGTCGGACCATTGAATGACTTTTCAGCGCAAAAGTGACCACAAAGTTATTACCCAAACGATTTGAGTTGGCATCGAGTTGAGTGCGTTATTCCTGCAGCATTTGTTCCATGCAATAGTTGTGATTGCGTGTGAGCTGTTTTTACTTTGTATTGGTTTTTATTAACATTCCTTTTATTTTATTATGAAACTTTTATAAATCACATTTCGCGGTGCGAGTCTACAAGATTATTTTTTCCGATATGATTTGTAGCTGGATTTGAGTCAAAGGGAAATCGAAGCATTAAAGTTGATTACTGATTTGTTATAGAAGTGCAATTTTTATTTAAGTTTTCCATTTATTTGTAGCTTTTGTCACAACTAAAGCAATTTACCGCACACTCGAAAATCGTTTTTTTTTTCAGCGCTCTCTTTGCGTGTCGGCACTGCCGCAGCAATTTGAGTGTCTCATAAGAACATTTAATTACCTTTTAAATCTTTAATGTGTACCTTCAGGCACAGTCGGCATGGTCGACTTCATTTCATATTTATGGTTAAGTTTTGTGCAAATATTTGCAATCAAACACACACACCAACACATAGACTCGACTGAAGTGAGTGTGTCGTTGGGGCACAGCGTTGCTACCCGCAGCACGTGGCGCACATAAATTGTAGCAGGAAAGGCAGCCAGCGAACGTAGGCCAACGCCTGCAGCTGCCGTTTCGGTCTCGTGCGAACTTAAATGTCATCGTCGGCGACAAATTTTGTATGCGCGACGTTGTAGTGAATGAAAATGTGAATGTACGCGCTGCGCGACAGCTGGCCGAGTGTGCGAGCGGCAACACGTCATTAAAGTGCATAATGGCGTCGCATCGACGTGTCAGCGGTCAACAGTCAGTAGTCAGTAGTCAGTGGCGCTGTGGCATTATTTCTTCGCTAATGCTTTTACCTACTCGCCGCAAAACGCACTAAAAAAAAAGTCAAAATTAAAAATAATGGCGACCAGTAAATGGCGACCAGTCGACATGTTGTCGTCATATAAAATGTGTTGTGGCAAGCATTCAGCTGCCAGCTGCTTGGACTGCCTGTTGGTAAGCGGCATTAATTGGGCGCAAGGGGAGTGGTTGGGTTTGTGGCTGGGCGCCTTTTAACGTATTAGATACAGTCAGGTTCGCCAAGGGTCACTAACGCACCCAGGAAAGCAGTCAGACAAACAACCAACCAGGAAGAGAGAAGGGCAGTCAGGCAGGCAGCCAACCAGTCGCGTAGAGAAGCAACTCACGCAGTCAGTCAGTCAGGCAGTCAGCTATTACGGTTAAAAATTAATGAAGTCAGTCGCTCGCTTGATTTACACTCAATGTGCCGACTTGTTAATGAGCGTCGAAACAGGCAGCAGGCAGCAGTGCGTCACCAGCTCTGCTGTTTGTGTGTGTGTGTGCGTGTGTGTAAACTGCGATTCAAGTATTGTGGCTGAAAATAGAAGAGCAGCACTCAATGTTGTGCTCGTTCGAAAAAGGAATTTTTTGTGAAATCCATTTACGGGGGTTTCCCATTTATAGAATCAACTAAAAGCAAAATTCCTACAACCAGCATTTGGTGTTTTTTCAATTCACAACTGCAGTGTTGTGCTTCGAGCGTGTGGCGTGTGCTATGCATGGAATATTCATGAGTGGATTTGGAGCGTTGGGCATAAGAGCTTTCGGAACTTTAACTTGGAAGTGTTGGAAATGAAATTTAAATTTATTTATTTATTGTATTAGATGTTTAATAGATGAAAGTATGCAGTAGACATGAAGAGAGAACGAAATATGGTACGAGTTTTGAAGTGAAAACGAAGGAAATAAAATTAATTTTTAAAGCGAAAAATTTAAGATTACCAAATTATTACTGAAAAAAGTTAATATTTTCAAAATTACTAAAAAATTGAACGAAGTGTAATACAAACGTGAAAGATATAAAAATTTATTTAAATGTGGAGAATTCAAATCGAATTTAAACTACCAAAATTTTTAAACATAAATTGTAAAGCATATTTTCCATGTCCATGTCAGGTCTCTAATTGTCGGTTCGGATCCAGGACTTAATTCTCTGTTTGCCATTGACATTGCTTTGGATACAACAACAGTCTAAGCGCAGCTCATAGGCTAGAAATAAACAAAATAAGAAAATCATTTGAAAAAAACCGAAAAGAGTAAAAGTTATTGTCCATATCAGTCGAATACTATTTTGCCGGGACCGGAAATAACAATTATTTATGAAAACTATATTTGAAAAAATTACTATGAAGGAAAAGTCATACAAATAAGTGAAATATACCAATAAATTTGTTTTCGAACGGAGAATCAAACTTGGCAATAAACTTGTTTTTTT